>JASVEL010012986.1:0-183435 GCA_032618575.1 Nicotiana noctiflora
GACTGTCACGACCCCAATCCCGGTCGTGATGGCGCCCAACACAACTGCTAGGCAAGCCCGACCATTTACACTCTCATCCCGAGCATGAAGCTCAAATCAATAACCTGAACATTAATATCAACAATAAAGCTAAACTGAATATCCACCCCAAAGATCTAGGGTCACGAGTCTGGAGCCTCTAAACAAGATCGGATAACAATATCTGATCCAAATACTAAAGTCCGAATAATTTATATACAAAGGAAAAATAGAATAAGAAGAGAAGCCAGGTCCTGCGAACGCCAGCAGCTACCTCAGCAACTCGGATAGATACTAATAAAAGCTGGAGTGCTCGTCTATCCCTCATGTGTACCTGAATCTGCACACAAAGGTGCAGGGAGTAGGGGTGAGTACTAAGTGCTCAGTGAGTAATAAATATATAAAAGCAGCTGAAAGAAGGAAATCCACAGAATACCACAGTATGAAGCTAACTATAGTCCGAATCTCCTACGCACTAGCATCAACAGTACAATACAGCTACCACAGAATAATTTAACAAATAAAGATGCAATGCAATGCACATAACCGCTACGGCGTGTAGCTCGATCCATTTAACGTCGACGACGCTCACTGGGGGTGTGTACAGACTCCGGAGGGGCTCCTACAGCCCAAGCGCAATACTGCTGCGGCGTGCAGCCCGATCCTCATATCAACCGCTGCGGCGTGCAGCCCGATCCTCATATCAACCGCTGCGGTGTGCAGCCCGATCCTCATATCAACCGCTGCGGCGTGCAGCCCGATCCATCCTCAGTCCACAATATGCATATGAGTCACACAACAGCTCAACTTATTTATTTCCAGGTTCCAATTCATTTAATTATGAAAATACTTTAATGCTTATTTAATTTTGCAAAATAGATGACTTAGCATTTCAATACGGTGCTTTCAAACCAGGACTGAGATCAGTGATTAAGCAATTAGAGCTATCACATATATAACTATTCCCCTAGGGATACTACAGGTCGGCACAAGCCCCCAAACATGGCTTACAACCCACAAAATATATCTAACATACTGTGCGTTTCAACCGTATATAGCATATTATTCACATCGGGGATGGACTAAGTCTGAATCCCCAGTCACAACCAATCCCGCACCTGCCACGGGGCGCGAGCCACGCCCTACTAGCGTCACAATGTGCTAAGCCGGAGTTTCGAACCCTCAGGCTACCATATACACTAACTACTCACCTCTAGCCGGTCGAAGACTCGCCCACGATGCCTTTTCCCTTTGAATTTGCCACCTCATGCGTAGAATCTAGTCAAACCACAATAATTATATCAATTACGGGTCAAAGAAACATAACCCAATTCAATTTATAAGAAATACACGATAATACACCAAGTTGGTAAAACCTGACTTTTGGTACGCTGCTAAAAAAATTACGAAATTCATACCAACGTGTTCCTCGTCTCGCTACGAGTCCGTGCATATAAAATTTATCGAAATCGGAGTTCGAATGGCCTTTCAAAACCCAAAAATTCGTTTTCATAATTTAGGCCCTAATTCTTCACAAATTCTACCCAATTTCAGGAATTTTGGTGCTTATTCTAGCATAAAATCATATTCTTGATTCAAGAAACTTACCTCCAGCGATTACCCATTGATTTCTCTCTTAAAAATCGCCTCAAAAGTTTCTTCTCGTTCCAAAATTGGAAGAAAACTCGGTCTGCTCATTATCGGTATACTATTCACGCGTTTTACTGCTCCCAATGGTTTCCTTGTGAACTTCTAATGAATTTAGGCTTTTGAATCACTCCATTTGACCTTATAATGAAGGAGATATGTAGGTTTTAAGATTTGAAAATAGTGCAGGTTTTTAATACGCCGTCAGGGGCAATTTCGTCATTAACCTGAAAATCTGGCCAACCTTAATAAAATAGCCATAAAATCCTCATACGATGTCCAAATTCGATGATTCTTTTTGCTACGGGTCCGTAATTACGATACGGATTTAATGCTTCATTCAAAACAGTAATAAGTGCTTATTTGTTCAATATAATACCCCTTTATGTCCAAAAATACGACGTTGAAACATTAATTAAGAGCGTGATCACAACCCGAAACACATCCGAGGCCTCCGGAACCTCAACCAAAGGCACCAACATATCCAAAAATATCATCCAAACTTTTTCCAATCATCAAAACACACCTAACAACACTGAAATCATCAATTCACATCGGATTCAGGGCTAAGTTCTTTAAAAACTTCCGAAACTAACATTTGATCTAAAACCCGACCTAAACACCTCCAAATGACCTGAAATTTTGCACGCATATCCAAAATCATATAACGGAGCTACTGCAACTCTCGGGATTTCGTTCTGAGCCCCGTATTAAAATCTCACCTACCGTTCGAATTTCGCCAAAATTCAACCTTAGCCAATACAAGCCTAAAACTACACCGGACCTCCGAATTCGATTCAGATTGCTCTCCTAAGTCATAAATGATCCCCCGAAACTAGTCGAATCATCAGATTTCCATTCGAAACTATCTAACTCATCGGTCAACATTCGGTTGACGTTTCCAACCTATACTTCTCATAAAGAGGTTTATGACCTCATTTTTATTTAAATTTCTTCCGATTTGCTTCTAACTTTCCGAACACATATAAATTAGCATATTGAAGAGTTAAATGAATAAAATAGGGCGATAACTCTGTAACGACGGGTCGGGTCATTACATTCTCCCCAACTTAAATAAACGCTCGTCCTCGAGCGTACCTAGAGTTGTACTAGAAGCAACCCAATACCTGAATGACTTTACCAAGCATATATTCGGGGTGGTACCACGTCACCCTATCTATCACAAGTCCGATAACACAATATAGCTGAACTTATGCAGTCCATCTAAACCATATACTGTCACACCTCCTTTTTACGCTGACCCGCGAGGGCGCAAAGGAGTTTTTCCAATTAAAGGACAATCGAAACGGGATTTATTTAATTATTTCAGAGTCGCCACTTGGAAAAATAATGGTGTCCCAAGTCACCGGTTTTAACCCCGAACCGAGGAAATTTATGACTTTGCGTTACAGTCTGCAAAATTAAAAACCTGGATAAGGAATTCTGTTAACCCGGGAGAAGGTGTTAGGCACTCCCGGATTCCATGGTTTTAGCACGGTCGCTCAACTGCAATTTTTGTTTTTATCTGATTTCTTTATATATTTTTATTTATGTGCTCTTATATTCCTCTTTTCAATTTTAGAAGAATTGCAACGTCACGAAAATACATTTCGAGTCACACCGCAACCAGTACGCCTGTGACTTTAATATATTTCAGTTTCGCCGAGAGTAAGATTTGGGTCACATAAATGCACACCCGTATTTAGGAAAGTATTTATTAAAGTCGTGCCTAAAGAGTCTATCGTGTCGTTAACTTTGGGAAAGATCGTGAAATTTGCTAAACGGTCCTCCCGAGTCTAGAATTTTTTTAAAACATTTTATTTGAGGGCCCCGTAATTGTGTAATTTTATTTGGCGAGGCTCATCTCATTATTTTATTTAAAGGTCAATCCTAGAGTACTACATTTCTATTCTTAATATTTTTTACCTAACTATTATGTTACTGCATAGTAATAACATTTATTAAGTAAAGTATATTCAGCAATCAGGGCCTTGAAATTGGCCCACTGCTAGCGGATGACCCGCGATTGGGCCTAGCGTTTGAGCCCAATAGGTTGTCATGTTATCTACCTAGCTGACTACTGAATCTCACGTTATTTTATTTCAAATTTTGAAATCATCTTAAAATCTCATGTTATTTGTTCAATTAAGCAATTACAGTATGCGAAACTGAATTCTACTTCAGGGATATATCTTATTCAGTTGTTTAACTATATAAGAACTAATAATTCAACTCAACATATGAATATATTTACTTTAGACTAATCAACAGAAGACTGCTAACGTCTTGACAACAATCGTATATTTGCTAATCATATGCTAGAATCTAGATTAATATCAAGATATCAAATGACCTGATTATTCATATACTGGATTATTTTATGCGCTTATATCCTTATTAATAAGCTAAACTACAGCAGTACAACTATCCAAATTACCAAAGAAAAACAGTCCTATTATTACAAATTGCATTTTTAAATACACCTATCCAGCACTATCATGAATTAAATCTAAGAAATCTATCGTTAAAACTCTGCAAATAGTAATTAAAAATAACAGCAGCAATCTATCATAACAGCAACTTCAATAGACTTGATTTATAATGTTTTAAATGCAATTTTTGAAACTTCATACTGCCGGGGAGTAAAAATGTACCTGGAACAAATTGAAAGCAACAGCAGATGAGGATTAGTCAGCAACAGCAGCAGTAAGACACAACGAGCAACAGCAGGAGAACAACAACAACCATAGCAGGCAGTTTGATAGCTATCAACAAACAGCAAACAAATTCCCCATAATTTGCTTTCAACAGTTGACTTAGATTCAAATGAATACCAGGCAGCAACAACCAACAAGCGATGGATGTAAATGAAGCTAGACTTAAAAACCAGAGATGAACCCACAATTAGCAAAATTTACTACACACTCGAATGGAATTGCCAAGAAAAACCTAATGGGATAGTAGGACACAATATATTCTATATTTTTTTCAGGGAGTCTTAGTGTGTTTTCCCTTATTGCCAAATCTCTCTATATCCCTCCAGTATCTATCCAGTGTGTAAGTGTGGGAGTGTGAGTTTCTCTCAGTGTATCCAACTTGATGCTCTCAATTTTTCTCTCAATGTCTCTGTCTATTTCCATCCGCCTGAGTCTATCTCTATCACTCTATACTTATAGTTAAACCCCTCCACCCTGGCTGGCCAGAAAACTCAACTAAAAACCCTTGCCCATCCCTACTTCTGTCCAAACCATCAGACTCCCTGAACTCCCCACTATCCAGTGTCCATGTATGGACTATAACATTAAAAATGCTAATGGCAGGAGACTAGTGGGATACCCTGCTGTACAGCAGGTTCCACTAGCCCCTGTTATGGGCAGACTTATTAAATAACTAACCTTAATTAAATCCTACCAACTGTATCCAATTAACTCCTAATCCAGAATCAGACAAACACAAGCCCTAGACTTATGAATTGCATACGGGCAGACCAGAGAATGAACAAACATACAAACAAGTTAATTTGTTGACGACGTTAAATAAACTAGACATACGAAGCTATTGCAGCATTGAATTTAAACAAGAACTGGCAAAAAAATGGGAATCGACCGAATAAAAGGTCTGCTGAGAAGGGTAGAAGAATGCTAAAAATTTCTAAAACTAAACACAAATACACAAACGGATTGCAAACAGAAATCGTAAGGGACACGAATTACCTCAAAAGAATCTGCCGACCCAAGCTCGAACTTGGTTTGGAACTATTGAAGCCAAATGGGCTTTAATCAAGATGTTCTCGATTGAGAACACCTAGACTAAAGTCGCTTGGACTTCAATTACAACTAATCCGGCTCGAATTGGGCTTCTTAAAAAACTAGGGTTCTTGGGACTCGAATTTAGGGCTTTAACAACTCTGGTAAGATTCGAGCGAAGCCGGGGTTAGTAGGGGTGTGAGGGAGGTGTGCGGAGTCACTGGTGTGAATTTGGGGTAGTTTGGTGTAGACGTTCGAGTTCCGGCGAACTTCGAACGAATATTCGAGACGTTCGAGCTATATTCGAGACTAACTACTAATGGATCCATGTAGAGGGGGCTTGGGAGATTCTACGGTGTTAATTTGGTGGTCATTGGCCTACCGGAACCGCCGTGAGGCGATTTCCGGTAGGCGGTGGGCGGTGGTTCGACGGTGGTTTCTCATCGTCTCTGAGGGAGACGAAGAAGGGTGGGAGAAATGAAAACGGGTATGGGGGGTATTGGGGTTTTTTGGTATGTTTAAAATTAACCAAATAATGTAAATCGTTGGATCATAAGAATCCAACGGCTCAGATCAAATTACTTAATCTAAACGGTGTCGTTTTAATGCGTAATGGGGCTGGGCTTGGATTAATTATCTTGGCCGTTGGATTGACTTAATCCAATGGTGCAGATCAGGCGTTACATAAGGAGATGCATGGGCCTTGTATTGGGTAATGACCTGTTTTGGGCTAGGAATGTTTTGGGCTCCGGATTTGAAGCCCTACTCGGATTTCTTTCTTAATTTCCAAACAAATTCTTTCCCTTCTTTATAATTGAACAAAAATTCCTAATTAATTGGTAAAATCACTGAATAAAACTACACAAATATCAATATTTGAACAACAATTAACATGTTAATTAACACATTAAAATCATGTCCTACAACTAAACTTTAAACATTAAATGTAAAAATACATATTTTTGTTATTTTTCATTTTCGTGAAAACGACTTAATTACTCTAAAGCACAAACATGAATTTATATATAATAATGCACATAATGAGAGAAAAAATAATGCAAGAATCACAAAAATCACGCACAACACAAAACTATTTTATTTTTGAATTTTTGGGAGTAAATCTTACGTAGGGCAAAAATCACGTGCTCACAGCTGCCCCTCTTTGCGCGGAAACATGAAGAGTTTTCGTGCAAAGATAAGTGAGCGGATACGAGCGATTTTTTGCCCGTTCAAGCACTCCGTATGAAGCATTTTTTGGAAGAGTTTGACCGGACCTTGCTTCAAAGGTCTCCTACATATCCATGGTAAAAAGGGAATCAGGTCAATATAGTTCGGGAAGTTTTGGTAGCTGGGACTACCATGACCACTGTGATCTTGCTGTTATTGCTGTTGCTACTGTTGCCACTGCTTAACTGATCTCCTTATTATACCGTGCTAAACAAAATAAGAAGCCAGACTAAGTTACAAGTATTGCAAATTCTTATCTATCTTTTCAACTTGATCTTGTCATGTTCCTTGCCGTCCTGCTGGCTCTGATGTTTCTTCACATGCTTCTTCTCCTTTGATAATTGTTATCTCGGCCTATCTTGATTGCCGAACTCCGACCATTGGTCCCTTCTTCGTGATCTCCGAACTATTCTCCTTAGAAGTCTGAACCTATCTTTCTGATCCTTGTTGCCTTAATTTTGATTATGAACTTGGATTCATGCTGGGGACTCCCGTCATACTCTACCGCTTTCCTCAAACAACTTCAAAATAAAATCGCCACTCCATTCTTCAGGCGGGCTCCCTGACTTCAACTACAACTTCAAAATAAAATCGCCACTCCATTCTTCAGGCGGGCTCCCTGACTTCAACTACAACTTCAAAATAAAATCGCCACTCCATTCTTCAGGCGGGCTCCCTGACTTCAACTACAACTTTAAGATAAAATCGCCACTCCATTCTTCAGGCTGGCTCCCTGACTTCAACTACAACTTTAAAATAAATCGCCACTCCATTCTTCGGCGGGCTCCCTGACTTCAACTACAACTTCAAAATATAAATCGCCACTCCATTCTTCAGGCGGGCTCCCTGACTTCAACTACAACTTCGAAAATAAATCGCCACTCCATTCTTCAGGCGGGCTCCCTGACTTCAACTACAACTTCAAAAAATAAAATCGCCACTCCATTCTTCAGGCGGGCTCCCCGACTTCAACTACAACTTCAAAATAAAATCGCCACTCCATTCTTCAGGCGGGCTCCCTGACTTCAACTACATCTTCAAAAATAAATCGCCACTCCATTCTTCAGGCGGGCTCCCTGACTTCAGCTACACTTCACTAATTAAATCGCCACTCCATTCTTCAGGCGGGCTCCCTAACTTCAACTACAACTTCAAAATAAAATCGCCACTCTATTCTTCAGGCGGGCTCCCTGACTTCAACAACAACTTCAAAATAAAATCGCCACTCCATTCTTCAGGCGGGCTCCCTGACATCAACTACAACTTTAAAATAAATCGCCACTCCATTCTTCAGGCGGGCTCCCTGACTTCCACTACAACTTCAAAATAAAATCGCCACTCCATTCTTCAGGCGGGCTCCCTGACTTCAACTACAACTTCAAAATAAAATCGCCACTCCATTCTTCAGGCGGGCTCCCTGACTTCAACTACAACTTCAAAATAAATTCGGGAAGTTTTGGTAGCTGGGACTACCATAACTGCTGTGATCTTGCTGTTACTGCTGTTGTTGCTGTTGCCACTGCTTAACTGATCTCCTTTTTATACCGTGCTAAACAAAAATAAGAAGCTAGACTAAGTTACAGTGTTGCAAATTCTTATCTATCTTTTCCACTTGATCTTGTCATGTTCCTTGTCGTCCTGCTGTTTCTTCGCATGCTTCTTCTCTTCTGACAATTGTTATTTCGGCCTGTCTTGATTGCCGAACTCCGGCCATTGGTCCCTTCTTTGTAATCTTCGAACTATTCTCTTTCGAAGTTTGAACCTATCCATCTGATCTTTGTTGCCTTCCTTTTGATTATGAACTTGGATTCACGCTGGGGATTTCCGTTGCACTCAACCGCTTTCCTCAACCAAATTCAAAAATAACTCGCCACTCCATTCTTCATGCGGGCTCCCTGAATTCAACTGTAACTTCAAAATAAAATCGTCACTCCATTCTTCAGGCGGGCTCCCTGACTTCAACTACAACTTTAAAATAAATCGCCACTCCATTCTTCAGGCGGGCTCCCTGACTTCCACTACAAATTCAAAATAAAATCGCCACTCCATTCTTAAGGCGGGCTCCCTGACTTCAACTACAACTTCAGAATAAAATCGCCACTCCATTCTTCAGGCGGGCTCCCTGACTTCAACTACAACTTTAAAATAAATCGCCACTCCATTCTTCAGGCGGGCTCCCTAACTTCAACTACAACTTCAAAATTAAATCGCCACTCCATTCTTCAGGCGGGCTCCCCGACTTCAACTACAACTCACTAATTTCATCCCATCCTTATCGCCTTCCTTTGTTTCCTGTACCATTTTCTTCTTCCTGCATCGTCTCTTGGGCCACCCTTTTCTTCTGAATTACCTTGTCTTGAAATTTCTTTCCCACGAAGGTCGTGTTACTTTTCTTTTGGCTGCTGGAGATATCTTCGGAACTGTTTACTCACCTGCTGGGGATGATGCTACCGGGGAAGTACTTCCTCTTTTTCTATTTCTTTCACTTTTCGTTCTCTCTTGGACTCGCCAGGGATTGAGATGTCATTAACTGAGGATTACCCTGGGGGGACCCCTTTTCCTTTTCCTTCTTCCCCGACCTCCTCCGGGACTCACGCCTCTGCTTCCTTGAAAACCTTATGGGATATAATGCTGCTGCGGGCATCTCGAAGTTAGTGTTTCATTTTCCCAACAACTGCTGGGGATGATACCAGGCTCCAAGATCACCCCCTCGTGTTGTCCGGCCTCTCTCAAAACTATTCTGCTCAGAACTGGTATTTCGCGAGATCTCGTTATCCTTATCCACTGGGTATTTGTTTTCAAGAAAATTTTCGCAATGGGAGAAAATTTTCTGCCCCAGTTTGATGACCTTCTGGACGGTATGCTTTTCTGCCAACGAACCCTCTTTTCCTGCTTTCAAATCAAAGAAAAATTGTTAGTTTCAAAACGCGGTGAGTGGTCGTGCCACTCTAGTTGGGGCCATTTTCTTTTCTCTTTCAGCTGCTTGGCCTCTCTCGAACTTTGAGGGCGACGTTGACGCTTGCTGGGGACGGTGCTCTTTCCACAGATGGTCTCTCATCTCTTCCTTTTATTCCAACATTCGGTTTGACCTGACCCTTTTAGTCGATGATCTGTTGCGAGAAATCATCTTTCGGATGTGTAATATGTGTCCATCGTACTCCATAATTCCCGTGAACCTTTCAATCAACCTGTCGTTCCAATCTTAATATCGGAACGACTTTTGCCTTATTGCCTCGTTCCACGCCTATTCATCTTCATTGTACCGCTTTGGGAGACTTGGTAGTAAGGTTTGAAATTTCAATTTTCGAAAACAAAAAAAAAAGAAAAAATGATATATAAAGAATGCTGACCACGAATGACAAAAGAAAGGGAAAAGTTTTCTGAGCTCAAAACTGGGAAAAACTTATCTGAATGTGTAACTGATCCAATGGTTATGCCGCGCCTTCGAGATTAATCTACCCAGTCTACTTATGTTAATCACTTTCTGATGGCCGCGTTTTGCTGGAAGCAAACGAATGTCCCAACCTTGTCTCACACAGGCACCTTGTAACTATCTCGCCTTGTCACCTCATAGTGCCCTTAAAAGGGTTTTCACTAATGAGATTCTCTCATTTCTCTCGACCTCCCGTCGCCTTAGGGTGCCTGTAAAGGTTTTCACCGTAAGACTCTCTCATTTTATTTCTCTCAGCTTTCTTCGCCTTAAGGTGCCCGCGAGGGTTTTCACCGTTAAGACTCTCTCATTTCGCTTTCTTTCCATGTGGTGGGTTGGGGTATTATCCATGAAATTTCCTCTAAAGGGCTATCCCTTTTCAGCTGGTGAGTCCTAGATTCAGTCGAGGATTGAAGTGTCATTCGTAGTTTTCGTTCACATGACTTGGCATTTCTCCAATACTAATCAAGAGGTCTTTTTGGTTCTTAATGTGGTTTCTGTGCGTGAGGCTAAAGAAAAGGGGTTTAACCTCAACGGTTAGCCCATTACAACTTTCGGAATCCACACTATCTTTCAAACGAAACAATGACTTCTGCCCCAGTTTTGTTGCTTGGGGAATCTTTGATTTTTTTATTTTATTATGACCGAGCCGTTTGGGGCCTACGTATCCTTCTTGAGGAATCAGGTCGAACGTAGTTCACTTTTTCTTGTGTCTTTTCTTTGGTTTCTTTTCTATTTTGTTACACATCTTCCTTGATGATTCCGAAAGAGGGTATATGAAAGAATAATTAAGGCTCAAAGGGGGGAAACAAGGGTTAAAGTGTTTGGGTAGTAGAAAAATTGCCTCTGTCATTTCATTCTCCGAAAAATGCCAACTACAAACAAACGAAACCAAACGTTGACAAATGCATTAGAGGATTACACATAATATCTCTTGACTGCATCAGAATTGATAGCCATATCAGTGCATCTTCCCTCAATATCAGTTAGACATAAAGCGCCGTTGGATAATACCCTAGTCACGACAAACGGTCCTTGCCAATTTGGGGCGAACTTGCCTTTCGCTTCGGCCTGATGTGGTAGAACTCTCTTCAACACATGTTGTCCCACTTCAAATTTCCTAGGACGTACCTTCTTGTTATATGCTCTTGCCATTCTCTTTTGATACAATTGGCCATGACATACTGCTGTCAATCTCTTTTCATCGATCAAGCTCAATTGCTCCAATCGGGTTTTGACCCACTCATCATCGTCAATCTCGGCTTCAGCGACAATTCGGAGGGATGGAATTTCAACTTCTGCGGGTATTACTGCTTCGGTCTCGTACACCAACAAGTAAGGAGTTGCACCTACCGAAGTCCGGACGGTAGTGCGATAACCCAACAATGCAAATGGTAACTTTTCATGCCATTGCCTAGACCCTTCTACCATCTTCCTCAATATCTTCTTTATATTCTTGTTTTCTGCCTCAACCGCACCATTTGCTTTGGGACGATATGGTGTGGAATTTCGGTGTGTAATCTTGAACTGTTGACATACCTCTTTCATCAATCCGCTGTTAAGATTTGCACCGTTATCTGTGATGATTATCTTTGGAATTCCAAACCTGCAGATGATGTTGGAATGTACGAAGTCCACCACCGCCTTCTTGGTCACTGATTTGAAGGTTTTGGCCTCCACCCACTTGGTAAAATAATCGATCGTTACCAGAATAAACCTATGACCATTGGAAGCCGCAGGTTCTATAGGTCCAATAACATCCATACCCCATGCAACAAACGGCCATGGTGCTGACATTGTATGCAACTCGGTTGGCGGAGAATGAATCAAATCTCCGTGTATCTGACACCGATGGCATCTTCGCACGAAACTTATACAATCACGCTCCATCGTGAGCCAGTAATATCCTGCTCGAAGAATCTTCTTTGCCAATACGTATCCGCTCATGTGTGGTCCACAAACTCCCGAGTGTATATCTGTCATCACTGTCGTGGCTTGACTTGCATCTATACATCTCAACAATCCCAAATCTGGGGTTCTTTTGTACAGCACCCCTCCACTAAGGAAAAATCCATTCGCCAATCGCCGAATAGCTCTCTTTTGATCTCCAGTTGCTTGCTCTGGGTATATTCCTAACCTGAGGTATTCTTTGACGTCATGAAACCATGGCTCGCCATCCATCTCTTCCTCTGTCATATTGCAATAAGCATGCTGATTCCGGATCCGAATATGTAATGGATCAACACGAACCTTGTCCGGGTGATGTAGCATTGACGCCAAAGTAGCCAGAGCATCGGCAACCTCATTATGCATCCTTGGGATATGCCTGAATTCTACTGATCGGAAACGCTTGGTCAGATCATGCAAAATATGACGATACGGGATAAGCTTCAAATCTCTGGTTTCCCATTCTCCCTAAATCTGATGTACTAGAAGGTCCGAGTCCCCCAAGACCAAGACGTCCTGTACATCCATGTCCACCGCTAATCGCAACCCTAAGATACATGCCTCGTACTCAGCCATATTATTGGTACAATGAAAACGCAGTTGAGCAGTAACAGGATAATGATGTCCTGTTTCAGAGATAAGCACAGCCCCTACTCCGACTCCTTTTGCATTACCCGCTCCGTCGAAGAAAAGCTTCCACCCTGGATCCTCGGTTAATTCCAACCCATCAATTTGCAATACTTCTTCGTCCGGAAAATACGTCCTCAAAGGTTCGTGTCCGTCATCGACAGGATTCTCAGCTAAATGATCGGCTAGGGCTTGAGCTTTCATAGCCGTCCTCGTCACATATATGATGTCGAACTCTATAAGTAATATTTGCCATTTTGCTAACCTCCCTGTAGGCATAGGTTTCTGGAAAATATACTTCAACGGATCCAAACGCGAAATGAGGTAAGTGGTGTAAGAAGACAAATAATGTTTCAGCTTTTGGGCTACCCAAGTCAAGGCACAACATATCTTTTCCAAATGAGTGTACTTAACCTCGTGGACCGTGAATTTCTTACTAAGGTAGTAAATGGCCCGTTCCTTTCGGCCAGTAAGATCGTGCTGCCCCAGCACGCAGCCGAACGAATTCTCCAAGACAGTTAGATAGAGAATCAGGGGTCTACCCGGTTCAGGCGGAACTAGTACGGGTGGGTTTGACAGATACCCTTTGATTTGGAAAAATGCTTCCTGACATTCTGTCGTCCATTCTATCGCAGCGTCTTTCTTCAACAGACGGAATATGGGTTCACAAGTTGTTGTAAGCTGAGCAATAAACCTACTGATGTAATTTAACCTTCCCAACAAACTCATTACCTCTGTTTTATTCTTTGGCGGGGGTAACTCCTGGATGGACTTGATTTTGGATGGGTCCAACTCAATGCCCCGTCGGCTGACGATAAATCCTAGCAACTTTCCTGATGGAACTCCGAATGCGCATTTGGCCGGATTGAGCTTGATATCATATCTTCGAAGTCTTTGAAAGAACTTCCTGAGGTCGGCAACGTGGTCTTCTTGACGTCTAGATTTTATGATCACATCATCCACGTACACTTCAATCTCCTTTTGTATCATGTCATGGAATACCGTAGTCATCGCCCTCATGTATGTTGCCCCTGCGTTCTTCAAACCGAACGGCATCACCCGGTAGCAATAAGTCCCCCATGGTGTGATGAAAGCCGTCTTTTCTGCGTCCTCTTCATCCATCAAGATCTGATGATATCCCGCGTAGCAATCCACAAAGGATCCGATTTCACGTCCGGCGCAATTATCAATCAGGATATGGATATTGGGAAGTGGGAAATTATCCTTAGGGCTCGCCTTGTTGAGATTGCGGTAGTCCACGCATACTCTGATCTTCCCGTATTTCTTTGGCACCGGTACTACGTTAGCCAACCATTCAGGGTATCGAGTGACACGAATGACTTTCGCCTGCAACTGCTTGGTTACTTCCTCCTTGATCTTTACACTCATCTCCGTCTTGAATTTCCGCAGTTTTTGCTTGACGGGAGGACATGCCGGGTCAGTGGGTAATTTGTGAACCACTAGATCAGTGCTGAGTCCTGGCATGTCATCGTACGACCATGCGAAAATGTCTTTAAACTCCATGAGTATTTTGATTAATTCTCCTCTGAGGTTCGGCTGGATATGGACACTTATTCTGGTTTCTTTGACGTCATCTGTGTCCCCCAGGTTAACAGCCTCAGTATCATTTAAATTTGGTTTGGGTTTTTCCTCGAAGTGACTTAATTCTTGCTCGATTTCTTCTACGGCTTCATCATCGCCGTATTCCGATTCACTCTCGTCACCTCTTATTTCATGCGTTATTATTTCCAAACCAGATTGACTTTCTAGACTGGGTTGATTAATCTTTAAGCACGCCATATCACTAAGATCAGTCGAAAGAAAGCTGCTCAGAAAAGTAAAAATAAGGAAAATAAACAAAATTAGAAACGAAAGGAACAAAATTTCATTAATGGAACCGTACAAGAAAAAACAAGCTTGCAAACTCAAATCAAAATGAACTAAAATAAACGGATTTTACTCCGGGGACAACCCCAACACAAAATTTCGAAAGAAAACAATCCAAAACAGACTACCAAGACTCCTTCCGGACAGGGAGAGGAGTAGCCTTCCAATTATTCAATTTTGCTTTCGATCCCACAAACTGTATCTCGGCATGGCTGGATCCTTCGCCATCCTCTAGCATGCATACATCCTGCGAATAGGTCCTCGAACTTTCTTAAGAACTCTTCGTCTGGCCTAACCATAGGACTGGGGACCTTTGTCGTCGGATGTCCTCTTACTCCGGACCTGACAAAAGATCGGGAAAGGCGCGGAACAGGCTTCGGGAGCACCCATGTCTTCTGCTTATTCCTCTTGGCTCGCTGGATGTCCTCTGATGTTGGCTTGAATCCCAAGCCGAAGGTTCCCACATTTTCGACCACAGATACCGGTTGTATGATTCCTTGCAGAGATGCACCTAAACCTTTGCCGGGTATGAAATCGTTTCTCAACATTTCATGAGCCACCATGACGTCTGCAGTAATTATTCTATCATTGGGAATGCATTCCCCTTTTGGAACTCGGTTGGCGGATACCACATCGCATATCTGGTATACCCATGGCCCAACATCCTCTTCTGTCTCAACAAAGGGGACGATGGTGCCTGGTTGTAGATCATTCTTTCCATGGACTACGATCTCCTGTTGGTCCCACTCAAACTTGACTAATTGGTGTAGGCTGGATGGAACTGCTCTTGCGGCATGGATCCATGGTCGCCCTATCAGAAGGTTATATGAAACTACCATGTCCAGCACCTGGAATTCCATGGTGAACTCCACCGGTCCGATTGTCAAGATTAACACTATGTCCCCGACCGATGCCTTGCCTCCTCCATCAAACCCTCGGACACATATGTTGTTCTTGCGTATCCTGCCGATATCCACTTTCAACTTGTTTAGTGTAGAGAGAGGGCAAATGTTCGCACTGGACCCATTGTCGACTAGGACTTTGGTAACCACCGACTCCTCACATTTTACCGTAAGATATAAAGCCTTGTTGTGCTCGGTGCCTTCCTCGGGCAACTCATCATCGGTGAAGGTGATCCGGTTCGCTTCGAAGATCCTATTGGTGATCTTTTCCAAATGACTCACAGAGATTTTATCAGGTACATGGGCCTCATTTAAAACTTTCATCAAAGCTTGCCGATGTTCTTCGGAATGTATCAGCAAGGATAGCAATGAGATTTGCGCAGGGGTTTTCTTCAGTTGTTCTAAGACAGAGTAATCATGCAGCTTCATCTTTTTCAGGAATTCTTCTGCCTCTTCGTCAGTTACCGGCTTTTTCAGTGTCGCCGGAGTGGTCTTCCTCAACTCCGCAGGGGCAAAAGATCTCCCTAAGCGGGTCAAACCTTGCGCTTCGCAGACTTCCTCTTTAACTTCTTTTCCTTTGTAGGTCATCGTGACCCGATCATAATTCCATGGGATGGCTTTGCTATCAACTATTGGCAACTGTATTGCTGGCTTGATGATGAAAGGATCCATTCGAACACCTGCTACCGTCAAGACGGGTTTGGTTGCTACCCCTGGTACAATTATTTTTACTTCCCCCGACCTCACCGTGTAACGACCCAACCGGTCATTTTGAGATACGGCGCGTCATTCAGTAGTTTGAGGCCATGAGCAACTTCATCTAAAGTATATTGACTTGTGTGTATGGTCAGAATTAAAATTCAAGAAGTTTGGAGTCAAATTTAAATGAAAATTTCTCATTTCCAAAGCTTAAAATTGAAGAAATGAACTAGGATTGGAATTTTGAGTATACGACCTAGGAATTGAGATTTGAAGGTTTCATATGATGGTTTCGGACTTGGGCGTATGCCTGGATCGGGTTTTGGATAACCCGGGAGCGTTTTGGCGCATATTATGGAAGATAGCATTTTAGAAGAAATTGCATCAATTTGGCTTAAAATGCATTTTAGTGTTATTGATGTCCATTTGGGATTCCGAGATCTGGGAGTAGCTCCGTATGGTTATTCTAGATTTGGGAGCGCGATCGGAAGTGAATTCGGAGGTCCGTGGGTCATTTTGGAGTCGTTTGGCTAAAGATAGAAAATTGAAGGTTTTTGAGAAAATTTGACCGGAAGTGAAAATTTTGATATCGGACTCAAAGTGCAAATCTTATGGTTCGGATAGTTTCGTTAGGTGATTTGGGGCTTAGGAGTGTGTCCGGAATATTTTTGGGATGACCGGTGTAGAATTAAGCTTGAATTGGCAAATTAGTATTTGGCGAATTTCGGTTGATAGGTGAGATTTTGATCCGAGGGTCAGAATGGAATTCTGAAAGTTTCTGTAGCTTCGATATATCATTTTGGACGTGTGTGCAAAACTTGAAGTCAATCGGATGCGGTTTGATAGGTTTCGGCATCGGAAATAGAAGTTGGAAACTTCAAAGTTCATAAAGTTTGAATCGGGGTGTAATTCATGGTTTTAGAGTTGTTTGATGTGGTTTGAGGCCTCGAGCAAGTCCGTAATGTGTTTTGGGGTTGGTTGGTATGATTGATTGGGGTCCCGGGGGACTCGGGTGTGTTTCGGGTTGTGATCACGCTCTTATTTGATGTTTCAACCTTTGCTTCTTTGAACATAAAGGGGTACCATATTAGGTAAATTATCTTCAAATTCCGTTTTGTTTGAACCATTAGATCCGTATCGTAATTTCGGAGTCATAGCAAAAAGAATCGTCGAATTTAGACATTGTATGAGGAAGTTATGCTCATTTCCGTGCCGAGAAAAATGCTGGTACCTGTCAGAACCGCAAAAGCGGAATTTGACCGTGGATGCGGAACCGCAAAAGCGGAAATACAACCGCAAAAGCGGTCCCGCCTATGCGTAAAGTTTCCGCAAAAGCGGACAATGGGCCTGGTCAGTGTTTAAAACCGAGAAGTTTAGTATTTTGGGCATATCTTAAGTTCTAGAGCTCCGATTGAGGTGATTTTCGCGGTGTTATTCTCGTCTCATCAAGGAGGTAAATATAAGAACTTTATTTTGATGTTTCTCCATTATTATTTCACTGTTAATGGAGGATTAATGGAGGATTTGAGCCCTAAGCCTAAATTTTAGGAAATCTTTGATTTGAATGGGCAAACGGAGTCCGATTTTGATAAATTTTATATGAACGGACTCGTGTTGAGATAAGGAACCCGAATATATAACTTTCGTAATTTTTCGAGAAGTGTACTGAAAGTCGAGTTTTGGCAACTTGTGGGTTTTGGTGTATTTTGAATTGTTTTGGTTGGGTAATGCCCAATTGGCCTATTTTGATATGATTCTATTGATTTTTATTAGATACTACGCATATGGAGGCCGACATTCGCGGCAAGAGAGTTGTCTCTTAGCGGTTTTGTATCGGAGTCGAGGTAAGTGGCTTGTCTAACCTCGTGTGGGGGACTTTCACCCCTAGGGTATTATGTGATACTTTAAATGCCTTGTACGCGAGGTGACGGGCGTGTACATGCGCTGGTTGTTGAACACATACTTTACTTAAAATGCTCGATGAGTGATATTCCTGTTTTTAGTTGTTAAATTCGATATTCCTACCCGGTAGCAGTTAGAAAAGCATGATTAGGTAGTATTTAACTGTCTAGTTGCCTAATTGTCTTACTTGAGTTTTCTTGGTAATCGCTGGCGCTGTTTATCGGTGAAGTTATAGTTAAGCATATTATATTTCACTCTGTGTATTCCTTTACTTGCTGTGTTTGTGGACTGCGGGTTCAATTCCCGGAGATCCCAGGGTTGTAGGTTCGATTCCCAGAGACCCGGAGTGATAATGATGTGGACTACGGGTTCGATTCCCAGAGATCCTGAGATTTATTGAGATGTGGACTGCGGGTTCGATTCCCGGAGATCCTGAGATTTATTGAGATGTGGACTGCGGGTTCGATTCCCGGAGATCCTGAGATTTATTGAGATGTGGACTGCGGGTTCGATTCCGGAGATCCTGAGATTTATTGAGATGTGGACTGCGGGTTCGACTCCCGGAGATCCTGAGATTTACTGAGACATGGGCTGCGGGTTCGATTCCCGAGATCCTGAGTTATTGGTAGGGACTACGGGTTCGATTCCCGAGATCCTGAGTTATTGGTAGGGACTACGAGTTCGATTCCCGAGATCCTGAGTTATTGGTAGGGACTACGGGTTCGATTCCCGAGATCCTGAGTTATTGGTAGGGACTACGGGTTCGATTCCCGAGATCCTGAGTTATTGGTAGGGACTACGGGTTCGATTCCCGAGATCCTGAGTTATTGGTAGGGACTGCGGGTTCGATTCCCGGAGATCCTAAGTTATTGAGATATTATTGAGACATGGGCTGCGGGTTCGATTCCCGGAGACCCAGGGGTGTTGTTAATGGGACTGTGGGTTCAATTCCCACAGGTCCTGGACTTGTTTTATTGAGTTGGTTACTTGTTGTTAGCTTAATTGTAAACGGTTGCAGTAATCATTTTATTGTTGTTATTCCGGAATTATTGTCATTTAAACTGCTTATTATTATTATCATCATTATATTATTGTTTTCTCGGTAGGGCCCTGACCTTCCTCGTCACTACTCCATCGAGGTTAGGCTTGGCACTTACTGAGTACCGCCGTGGTGTACTCATGCTACTCTTCTGCATACTTTTGTTGTGCAGATCCAGGTACATCAGGACAGGCTCATACTAGGTGATTCCGCAGCTTTTTGGGAGACCTCGAGGTATGATCCGCTACGTCCGCGGATCCGGAGGCCTTCTTTCTATTCTAATAGTACTAGTAGATATATTTCCTTCACTTCGTTGTTAGATACTCTTCACACATAGAGCCACAGTTGTATACTCTCTTTTAGTCTGTGTTACCCGTGGGATTCCGGGTCTTGGTGGTGTGTTATACAGTGTATTTGATGGATGTATGTGTCAAGCGGCACAGATTACATTCCTTTGTTATTATTTTCTACTAATTCTTATTAAATGTTCATAAACTTGTAAAATCCGCAACGTGTTAGGCTTATCTAGTCGTGGGGATTGGGTGCCGTCATGACATGTTCACGATTGGTGAACTAGGGTCGTGACAAGTTGGTATCAGAGCTCTAGGTTCATAGGAGTCACGGGACACAGACCGGTTACTTAGAGTCTCGCTGATCGATACGGAGACGTCTGTATTTATCTACGAGAGGCTATGTAACTATTTAGGAAACTCTTCAATTCTTTGAATTTCTTATCGTGCACCATTATTCAGTTGGAGCCTATGTCATATGTTCTTTTGCATCCACTCGTGTATTGAAATTTTGCGCTCGGTATTAAGTATGCGTCGACGGTTCGTGACGCTGCAGAAGGATTTCAAGGGAGTCAAGAATTTGCTCAACCATTATTACCGCGTGTCATCCATATCGATAATGCAAGAGAATTGAGAGATCTTCAATTGTGCTGACATTTGGTTCATAAGTAGGGTCTTGAGAAGGTTTACTTAACTGCCTAATCATCACGGTAATGATAGAATCATAAGGTGGATATAGATTTAAAGATAGTTGGTGGTAATAAAGACTATATGGTTCACATGAGATATCTATTTAGCGAAGGATTCAGCCAGCAGAGATACTGGGGGAAATGAGTTTAACTATCTTAAGAAGGACATGTACCAAACGAATGTCTTGGGCTGTCTTATGATGAAGATGTACAAATGATAAAGGCTATTGTCATGGATTATCAAGATGTATCGTAAGGCTTCGTGCCAAGTGAAAGGATTTCACTATCAACGATCAAATGATGGGTCATGTGTCATATCAGATTTGGCATGCGATGTATTTATGTGCTATTCAAAAAGTTCTTGAAAACTTGCGGATGGGCAAGAGTTGGGGCTCGTATGGTATGATGTTGGGACTTTTGATGTTCCTGTGTCCCTAATAAACTCTACATTTTATTATCAACAGGGAAATATTCAACAAAAGCTACATGGTGCTTCGTAGGCGTGTGAGAATCATAGTATGTTTTAAGATGTCGTTGGTAGAGAATGCTCGCTGCATGGAGCGGGAATGATGTTGGTTTTATTGGAATGAGGTCATACCCTATGGGGTCACAGTGCTAATAAGTCACAGGTAATTATGTTCATAGGATCAAGTGAATTGCAGTTGAATAGGAGTAGATGACTTGAGCGAATGTTTCTAATGTGTTTGAGAGTTGTGTAATAGTGGCTTTGAGCTAGTGGGAGAGTCTCACCGCTTATAATTTAGGCCGCATAGTTAATTACCTGCGTGAATTCTGGATACTAGCGTATTAATGGGTTATTGCAGCCACGGGAAAGGACCATGTGTGTAATTTGAGTATATGTATTGTTAAATGCATGTTATGGTTAGCCTTACTGGCTCATGTTAAAACTTGACTGAAGATTCATGATTTACGCCTCGTATAGGTGCAGGTTGCGAAGAAAGTGGTTCCACTGGGGGTTTTATCGAGAGGGTATTCATATGTTATATAATTCAGTAGAGTTGGTTGCGTACTGGGGCAAGTCAGGGCAAGTCAGGACCGGATGGCTCTCAATAGCGGTCCTAGTGAATTCAAGAGATAAAGTGTGGCGTTTGATAATTCTGAGACTATAAGTACAGTTGGGAGTCAAATTTTTGAAGCTACTTATGAAGAAGGGCACAAAACGTTCTATGATGTCTTGACTTGTGGTATAGTATTTGAGAGACATGAAATGGACATCGTTCTTGAGATAGCACGGCCTCATGATTTAAGGTCACTCTGGGTGAGTGCGGCTGGAATAAGTTAGGTATTGAAGGGAGATATTAACATTTCTAAGGCAATCCAGGATTAACTGGAAGGAAGTAGATTGATTAGCCATAGTTGAGTTGGCATATTGGTGTCAATGATCGGTTCATGTAACGTGATCGAGTTATGCATGCGATTTGTGGCGGTGCATTTGAGATTTGTCGGCCACAATGATTAATGATATTCTGAAGTATTCTTCTGTTAGGGGCCTGTTATGAGTAGGCAGACCTCGGAAAGGAGTTATGGTGGCTTGGACCACTACTTAGAGATTGGCATATTCAACGGTTATGAGAATTCGCTTGTTGCTATAGTTCTCCTGAAGTGAGTTAAATGGAAGGTCTTATGTGATGAAGTATTAGCCTATTGTCAGTTCTAGAGTTGTGATGGGAATTGTATATATCGTATATCAGCACGTGAGGTGCAGTGAGTGGTATGAAATTTGAAGTAAGGACCAAGGTCGCAGTTTGGTCAATAAATGTAATATAAAGAGCTTGGATGAGCAGGAAGGGAGTTTCAGTATTTTAAGTAAGATCCGTATTAACGTCAGTATCACTTGAGATCGGTATTCTATGAGAAAGGCTTTGCATTCCGGTTAGGGACTACTGATCGCTTTTCAGTGTTAGTGCAGCCGGTGGGTTGACTGTGCAGGCCCGTTTAATTATTCGGAAGATAGTAGGAGCTTAACCCACAAGAAGATTGTATAGGTGTGACTTGTAGTCACTTGATTGGTTAGAAATTTAAACCAAGTATGAGGATTTTGGTGATATCATTCAATTGAGAATTTATGTTGGAGGGCACTCTGCTTATTGGGTTATAGAACCTGTGAAATATTATTGACTTAGCTTGGCACGACCAGGATAGACTTAAGGTCGGTGGATAGATTTAAATGTGGAAGTGAGCCTTGCATCGGGCCGGTTTTTTTTCTTCCAGCAATGCGCCCTTTGTGGAGGGATAGTCGCGGTCTTATTTCGTGGTTAGTTAATTCATGTAAAGATATATTGCGCCGTATGAGTTGTGAGACGGCTTGGTAAGTTCCTTATGTGTTGAGGTTCCGCTCAGCGGTGATGTTATATGAGCATGATTGCTCTCGAGACTCAGATCTTATATCGCACCTCAGTTGCGCTTGAGTTTGTAGCCTATGGCGCTATATGTTTCCTTGTGACCGATATCATGCACCTTAGTATGCTTATGATCGATATTCAGCATTTTGATGTGATGATCTATTCAGCTCGACGTATGGCTCCTTGTGTGAATTTTATACAGGGATCGGGTGGCACGCCGCTATGGTTATATTGTTGGGATCGGGTTGCACGCCGCAACAGTGTGATGTTTATTTCAGTGTCTATAATTGCTTTTATGTGTTCTGTTTCCTATTTTCCGAGGAGGTCCATGTTAATGTGAGAGTTGAATAGTTCTCTCTAGTGTTCGCCTTCCTTTTGTATCACGTACGAATTAGTAGCCTACTGGAACATTGTGTCATCTTGCAGGACTTTTGATTATGTCTGAGGTGGCTTATCGCCTGAGCAGTTCGTACTTGGTGATATGAGGTTATGGGATTTGGGGTCGGTGCAAACTGATTATATGAAGTATATTATAGAGGAAAATAACATTCTCTGGTTTAGGACAAGGTAATGGATCTTGTTAGAAGTATAGACTGAATGATTTGTTGACTTGGCAACTAAATATGAATTCCTGCACATCTCTTCCGTCGTATCGGTGTTGTAAAAGCTAGAGCAAGACCCATGTAGGTCATGAGATGCAATGAGAGCATCGGATTTGTGGAATTTCGACTATTATATTTAAAGAATATTATTGTGGTCCCATGAGTAAAGTGATGCAAAGTGTGAATTCAACAAAGTTATGCAGTCATGTATGGGTACAGCGTGTGAAGAATGATATTGTGGTCGTATGATGGAAACATGCTAGGCAGGAAATTTCCGGATGTTGGAATTGGGTCTAATGGCTTATTTACTCGAATAAAGGAGTATATCTATAGAGTTATCGAGCTAATGTGATCAAATGAGTTGTGGAAGCACAGGAAGTTGCATGAGATGTTAAACCAGTGATTTCAGACTACTTCAGTGTAGTTCTCAGCACGTTCGAGGACGAACGTATGTTTAAGTGTGGGAGATTGTAACGACCCAACCGGTCATTTTGAGATACGGCGCGTCATTCAGCAGTTTGAGGCCATGAGCAACTTCATCTAAAGTATATTGACTTGTGTGTATGGTCAGAATTAAAATTCAAGAAGTTTGGAGTCAAATTTAAATGAAAATTTCTCATTTCCAAAGCTTAAAATTGAAGAAATGAACTAGGATTGGAATTTTGAGTATACGACCTAGGAATTGAGATTTGAAGGTTTCATATGATGATTTCGATCGGGTTTTGGATAACCCGGGAGCGTTTTGGCGCATATTATGGAAGATAGCATTTTAGAAGAAATTGCATCAATTTGGCTTAAAATGCATTTTAGTGTTATTGATGTCCATTTGGGATTCCGAGATCTGGGAGTAGCTCCGTATGGTTATTCTAGATTTGGGAGCGCGATCGGAAGTGAATTCGGAGGTCCGTGGGTCATTTTGGAGTCGTTTGGCTAAAGATAGAAAATTGAAGGTTTTTGAGAAAATTTGACCGGAAGTGAAAATTTTGATATCGGACTCAAAGTGTAAATCTTATGGTTCGGATAGCTTCGTTAGGTGATTTGGGACTTAGGAGTGTGTCCGGAATATTTTTGGGATGACCGGTGTAGAATTAAGCTTGAATTGGCAAATTAGTATTTTGGCGAATTTCGGTTGATAGGTGAGATTTTGATCCGAGGGTCGGAATGGAATTCCGAAAGTTTCTATAGCTTCGATATATCATTTTGGACGTGTGTGCAAAATTTGAAGTCAATCGGATGCGGTTTGATAGGTTTCGGCATCGGAAATAGAAGTTGGAAACTTCAAAGTTCATAAAGTTTGAATCGGGGTGTAATTCATGGTTTTAGAGTTGTTTGATGTGGTTTGAGGCCTCGAGCAAGTCCGTAATGTGTTTTGGGGTTGGTTGGTATGATTGATTGGGGTCCCGGGGGCCTCGGGTGTGTTTCGGGTTGTGATCACGCTCTTATTTGATGTTTCAACCTTTGCTTCTTTGAACATAAAGGGGTACCATATTAGGTAAATGATCTTCAAATTCCGTTTTGTTTGAACCATTAGATCCGTATCGTAATTTCGGAGTCATAGCAAAAAGAATCGTCGAATTTGGACATCGTATGAGGAAGTTATGCTCATTTCCGTGCCGAGAAAAATGCTGGTATCTGTCAGAACCGCAAAAGCGGAATTTGACCGTGGATGCGGAACTGCAAAAGCGGAAATAGAACCGCAAAAGCGGTCCCGCCTATGCGTAAAGTTTCCACAAAAGCGGACAATGGGCCTGGTCAGTGTTTAAAACCGAGAAGTTTAGTATTTTGGGCATATCTTAAGTTCTAGAGCTCCGATTGAGGTGATTTTCGCGGTGTTGTTCTCGTCTCATCAAGGAGGTAAATATAAGAACTTTATTTTGATGTTTCTCCATGATTATTTCACTGTTAATGGAGGATTAATGGAGGATTTGAGCCCTAGGCCTAAATTTTAGGAAATCTTTGATTTGAATGGGCAAACGGAGTCCGATTTTGATAAATTTTATATGAACGGACTCGTGTTGAGATAAGGAACCCGAATATATAACTTTCGTAATTTTTCGAGAAGCGTACCGAAAGTCGGGTTTTGGCAACTTGTGGGTTTTGGTGTATTTTGAATTGTTTTGGTTGGGTAATGCCCAATTGGCCTATTTTGATATGATTCTATTGATTTTTATTAGATACTACGCATATGGAGGCCGACATTCGCGGCAAGAGAGTTGTCTCTTAGCGGTTTTGTATCGGAGTCGAGGTAAGTGGCTTGTCTAACCTCGTGTGGGGACTTTCACCCCTAGGATATTATGTGATACTTTAAATGCCTTGTACGCGAGGTGACGAGTGTGTACATGCGCTGGTTGTTGAACACGTACTTTACTTAAAATGTTCAATGAGTGATATTCCTGTTGTTAGCTGTTAAATTCGATATTTCTACCCGGTAACAGTTAGGGAAGCATGATTAGGTAGGATTTATCTGTCTAATTGCCTAATTGTCCTACTTGAACTTCTTGATAATTGTTGGCACTAGTCCTCGGTGGAGTTATAGTTAAGCATATTATATTTCTCTCTGTGTATTCCTTTACTTGCTGTGTTTGTGGACTGCGGGTTCAATTCCGGAGATCCCAGGGCTGTGGGTTCGATTCCCAGAGACCCGGATTGCTATTGTTTGTGGACTGCGGGTTCAATTCCCGGAGATCCAAGGGCTGCGGGTTCGATTCCCGGAGACCCGGAGTTTATTGATATATTATTGAGATACGGACTGCGGGTTCGATTCCCGGAGATCCTGAGATTATTGAGATACACCGTGAGGTATTGAGACACGGGTTGCGAGTTTAGTTGGCACTAGCTTCGGTGAAGTTGTAATTAAACATATTATACTCTCCCTGTGTGTTTTCTTGATTCGATATGTTGGTGGACTGCGGGTTCAATTCCCGGAGATCCCAGGGCTGTGGGTTCGATTCCCAGAGACCCGAAGTGATATTTGTAGGGACTGCGGGTTCGATTCCCGAGATCCTGAGTTATTGGTAGGGACTACGGGTTCGATTCCCGAGATCCCGAGTTATTGGTAGGGACTACGGGTTCGATTCCCGAGATCCTGAGTTATTGGTAGGGACTGCGGGTTCGATTCCCGGAGATCCTAAGTTATTGAGATATTATTGAGACATGGGCTGCGGGTTCGATTCCCGTAGACCAGGGGTGTTGTTAATGGGACTGTGGGTTCAATTCCCACAGGTCCTGGACTTGTTTTATTGAGTTGGTTACTTGTTGTTAGCTTAATTGTAAACGGTTGCAGTAATCATTTTATTGTTGTTATTCCGGAATTGTTGTCATTTAAACTGCTTATTATTATTATTATCATCATTATATTATTGTTTTCTCAGTAGGGCCCTGACCTTCCTCGTCACTACTCCATCGAGGTTAGGCTTGGCACTTACTGAGTACCGCTGTGGTGTACTCATGCTACTCTTCTGCACATTTGTTTGTTGTGCAGATCTAGGTACATTGGGACAGGCTCATATTAGGTGATTCACCGGCATTTTGGAAGACCTCGAGGTATGATCTGCTACGTCCGCGAATCCGGAGGCCTTCCTTCTATTCTGATAGTATTAGTAGATGTTTTCTCTCATGTCTTTGTTAGATACTCTTCACACATAGAGCCACAGTTGTATACTCTCTTTTAGTCTGTGTTACCCGTGGGATTCCGGGTCTTGGTGGTGTGTTATACAGTGTATTTGATGGATGTATGTGTCAAGCGGCACAGATTACATTCCTTTGTTATTATTTTCTGCTAATTCTTATTAAATGCTCATAAACTTGTAAAATCCGCAACGTGTTAGGCTTATCTAGTCGTGGGGATTGGGTGCCGTCATGACATGTTCACGATTGGTGAACTAGGGTCGTGACACACTGGCACTTTGTTCACGCTTCCCTTTTCTGCTTCCGACCCCTCTTGTACGTCCTTCTTGCAAATGAGTGACCCATCAAGGTTTGGCCCCCTTTTCATTCCTACCCCACTAGACTTGATCATCATTACAGTCTGAGAGGTTTTCTCCTTTTCCTCTTCTACCCGTACCAACTCGATCATGTTGGTCTCATGATGAGTTGGAAGTGGATTTTGGTTGATGTTGGGCTCCGCTGGAGTCTGGACCTCAATTCGGCGAGTGTGGATGAGTTCCTGGATGGCTGTTTTCAATCGCCAACACTTTTCTGTGTCGTGCCCCGGACATCCTGAGCGGTATGCACAATTTATTGAATGATCCAGATTCTTTGGAAGAGGGTTTGGTAGCTTAGCCTCGACCGGATTTAGCAACCCTACTTGCTTCAAACGGTGGAACAGACTGGTGTAAGACTCTCCCAAGGGAGTGAAAGTCTTTGGCCTTGGCGCCCTGTCGCCCTTGAATGCTTGGTTCGGGCGAAAGCCCGCACCCGTGGGATTTCTATAGGCTCTTGGGGGTGGGTAATTATTCTGTGGATTTGGTGCACGCCATGGTGCCTGGACGGGAGGGGTGGCATATGACTGTGCGTGATGGACAGTAAAATGGGGATCGGGTGTTGGATAGTAGTGTTGCGGGTGGTTATATGGATTGTGGAAGTAATTTTGGTGGTGAGGTTGTGGCGGGTTATACTGGGGTGCGGGGCCTCTGTTTCTGAACCATGTTTCGGACTCGACTGCCGTGACTTCTTCTTTCCTCTTTTTCCCAAGCACTCCTCCGATACCACTTTGGATAGCTTGAGTGGTGGCTTTCAAAGCTAAATAGCTCATGATCTTGTTGGCTTTCAAGCCTTCCTCGATCATAGCCCCCATCTTTATCACCTCGGTGAATGATTTACCGACGGACGTCACCAGGTGTCCGAAATAGGTCGGCTCTAGTGTCCGCAGGAAGTAATCCACCATCTCGCTCTCTCTCATGGGCGGATCTACCCTTGCTGCATGTTCCCTCCAGCGGAAACCAAATTCTCTGAAACTTTCGGCGGGTTTCTTCTCTAACTTTAGCAATGATAAGCGGTCTGGGACTATTTCAAGATTGTACTGGAACTGGCCAATGAATGCTTGAGCCAAATCATCCCACGTAAACCATCCGCTGGGATCCTGCCTAGTGTACCACTCTAGTGCAGATCCCCCCAAACTCTGACCGAAGTAAGCTATCAGAATCTCGTCCCGTCCTCCGGCTCCTCGCATTTTACTACAAAACCCTCGAAGATGGGCTACTGGATCACCATGCCCCTCGTATAGGTCAAACTTGGGCATTTTGAACCCGGCCGGCAACTGGACATCTGGGAATGGACACAGATCCTTGTAAGCGACACTGACCTGGTTGCCCAAACCGTGCATGTTCCTGAAGGACTGCTCCGGGCTTTTAACTTTTCTAATAACTTCCTCATGTTCCGAACTTTGGAAGTGCTTTTCCGGTTCTGCCGGATTATCCCAGTGAGGGGTGTGTGATTGCGGTTCAGGAGCCCTAAAAGTAGGCTCGGGAGGATAGTAAGAATTGTCATGGATTTGAACATGCGGCTCACCGGACGACTTTTGTAGGGTAGCAGGTGGGGGTGCTACAAAAACAAGGGTGACCGGAGGAGGATTTTGTTTGGCTGGTGGAATTTGGGTGGCATAAGGGTTTTCCCCTTGATAGTATGGATAGAGTGGGGCGCTTATCGAAGGATCAAGGGGTGGATGTTCTGGAGCTGATGCGAGAGTAGGGAGGTTTGGTGAAGACTGTCCCCTAGCCCAGGCTAGGTACATCTCTGTTATCTGCTGTCTCAACCGATCTACCTCTTCTTTCATGATCTGTATCTCTGATTTCTCTTCCTCGAGACTTTTACCGGAACTAGACATGCTCGCTGGAATTGGCCCTTTAGATCTAGTACGGTAATGGTGGTCGGCCAGTATATTCTGTCAAATCAACTGCTAAACTTTTCTGGTAATTGCAACAAACTTGTTAGCTTACTGAGTTTAACAGATATGTTATAGCACGTTGGATGCAATGCACCTAACCAAATAACCCTTTCTATATGTACTCATCACATGCGTCATTCCAGCTTCTTTTCTTCTCTTTTTTTTTCTTTTTTTTTTCTTTTTCCCTCTTTCAATTATCCTTGAAAGCCTTATTGTTATTAATCTTCGTGTTCTTTTCCTTTCTTTTTAGTGGTGGTCAAATCTTATGTGGATTGCCTACGTATCACGTCCCCGCGTGAATCAGACCGAGCGTAGTTCTGGTCACAAGATTGTGGCAAAAATCGGTAATTTTTATATCAAAAACCCTTAAAGTTACAAAACATGTCTTACAATAATCAACAAAATAAGAAAAATGCTTGACTCGAAAAAGAAAAATAAAATGCCAACCAGCTTGACTCAATATTTCAAAATACATCTTTTAATCAACAGTCTAGTGTTCTTAAATTCCTGGGGGCCCGCGAGGCATCGTTCGGCCTTGCCGCGGGCCTGGGTGTGAGGTCCTCGTGTAGTCCCCTTAACTCTCTCATGATTTGATGAACATAGCCCATAACTGAAGCAAAAAGGGCGGTGCGGGGCATTTGTTCACAAGCTAAGCACTTCATGGTGACATAATGGCCGATTTCTCCAATTCTATCCTTGATCATGTCCCTTTCTCTGAGTAGCTGTTCTATCTGCTGGTTTTTCGCCCCCAATCTTCGAGCATTGTTGGTGACTTGGTCTAGGAGCCTATCCACTTGTTCTTGCAGTCGGGCCATCAAATCATGGCAACGGTCGAGGTCTGCTCTGGCATCTCGGGCTTGCTTGAAAACCCGCTCCCTGAGGATAACATTTGCTTCCCTTAGACTAGTGATGATCTCAGTGTAATCTTCTTCCACCCGTTGTAGGTGAAGTGCATGTTGATGTGCCTCCTTTCTCCATCTAGAACGGATCCTCGTTGTTTGGGTCTTTGACTCTTCCAATTCTCTTTGGACATCGGCAACTTGGTTTTTCAAACCCTTTATCAATTTTTCGTCCGCTCGACTCCTCAACTGTCTGTCAGCATCCCTTTTCATTTGTTGGATTTGAGCTCTCAAAAAGTCATTTTCTTGTGCCAACTTCTTTTTATCTCCTTCGTTGGCGGCAGCTTGCATATCCTTTTCAAATTGGAGCTCTTGGGCCCGTTGCTCTATCTTGCTAATCTTTGTTCTATAAGCTTCTTCTTTGGCCAACCAGTCCCATTGTTCTTGTGATGCTTCAGCAAACTCCCGGAGGTGGGGCCTTTTTGTGGGCCTTTGATGCTCCAGTTCTCTGCTATACCATGCAGGGTATTCTGACGATACTTCGCCTCGGGCTCGATCTCGCACCCGAGTGCCTATCTTCAATGTTTGACATTCACTCCAAATCTTTCGGACCAACGCTTCAGGGAATTGTCCTCCCGGTCCAATTTCGACCACATGCGGGCTGAGGTCTTCTTCTTTTGGGATTATTTGGCATCGTCCCAACTGTCTCAATACTCGACATGGCGCGTAGGGTTGGATGCTGTTGAGGCCCATTAGTAATAAATATGATTCCGTGGCCGATGCATATATGACTTCGTCCACGGGTAGCCAACCAAATGTCCATTCTATCTTGCTGGCTGGAATCAAACGCAAAAGTCGTATCCATCCGCTAATCCCCTCTGGCAAATCATATCCCTCGACCCTTGTAGGGAATTCTTCTATACAGGTTTTCTCCGATAAACTATACCTCATAAACTGCGGGCGACGACATAAGTGATCGATCATCCACATTTGGAGCGATACATTGCAAGCTTCAAAGAAGACCCCTCCAGCTTTGCAAATAGTGAGTGCACGAGAGATATCTGATATTATCATGGGAGCCAAAGTACTATTGTCTTGTTTCATCAAAGTGTTGACGACCCCTGCCACATGTATGTTGATATTCCCGTCCTTTCCGGGAAATATCAATGAACCTAGGAAAGCTATCATGAAGGCGATGCGTCTATGCTCTTCCCATTTTGACTGGTTTTCTCCGCTGCAGATTTTACTTTTGTGTTTGTTGAAACCCCCATAATGACCATATTTGTCATATAGAAATGCTAAAGTGCAGAACCCTTCTGATAAATCTGGGTTGTGTACAGTTCTGCGGATTTTTACGGTATCCAAAAACCTATGTACTGTCACGACCCGTGGTGCGATGAGATATTGTTCCCTCATAGGGACTTTTGATCTTCCGATATATCCGGCCAATTCTTCCAATGTTGGTGTGAGTTCAAAGTCTGAAAAGTGGAACACATTGTGTGCTGGATCCCAGAATGAGATCAGGGCTCGTATGATGTCTCCTCTCGGGGAAATATTTAGCAACCCCACTATATTCCCCAGGTACAGCTTAACCGCGTCTTGTCCTTGCTCGCCCAAGTCGTTCCACCACATATGCAAACTTAAGGGGACCTTGTGTATGATAGCTTCGGTTGTATTCTGACTCGTGCTCATTCTGCACATTTATTAAGGTAGTTTTTTAGACAAAAGAAAAATCTTGATTTGACCCCAGCAAAACTATCCTTTTCTTTTAAAAAAAAACGGGCCACAGGAATCGACCGGTCAAAATATTAAGACTGATAAAAGTGGTCCTTGAGGCAAAGTTAAACATTCCGTCATTATTTCTTCTTTTAAAAACTTATTTTGAAACATAGGGAAGTTGGACCTGTTAAAGGCTGCCTGCGTATCTCACATCCGGTGAGAATCAAACCGGCGTAGTTCAATCAACGGACGAATAACACTCTTTTGTTTCCTTTCAAAATTGCATTCGTAATAAGACAATCCTTTCTACAAAACCCTTTCAAAAAAAATAACAAAAATATTTTTATTTTTATTATTATTATTTTTTATTTTCTTTTTATTTTTATTTACACCTTCTTTTCTTTTTCTTTTATTATATCCTTCGACGTTTAAAAGTAGGTCAGTATGTGAGTCCAGGACAAATAAATGCAACATGCGAAATGCTCATACGAGGTCATACTATATCTGGTTACCTGTCCTAGAGGGACCCAACCCATGTGTTGAGTCCCCTAAGTCAAAACATGATGCAAATAATCGTCCTAATTTAGGCTCAATATCCCGATCTTTCTTGGTTTCATAGAGTGCTAGACCGTGTACCCGAGCGGACGACTCAGATCGAGGAGGGGGCTACGTATCGGTGACCCGCAGAGTCAATCGACTTTGTAACTTTTCCGGCCTCTTTTTCTTATTTTTGGTATTGACACTAACGGAAAGGGGAGTCTCAACCAGTAAGCACATCCCCGGAGGTAAGAAGAGAAGGGTTTTCGGCACAGCTTTATATACAGTTCACGCAATATCAAAATGGTAGACATATAGCAGTTTGTATATACAGTGCAACTATCATCAAAGCGGTAGACATGTAGCACATTAATCAAAATATATAATGAAATCAAATATAAACAAAACAGCAATTAAAATGAGCTCGAACTCTTAAACCCAGAACCAAAGTTCTGGGGTATTAGTCCCCAGCAGAGTCGCCAGAGCTGTCACACCTCCTTTTTACGCTGACCCGCGAGGGCGCGAAGGAGTTTTTCCAATTAAAGGACAATCGAAACGGGATTTATTTAATTATTTCAGAGTCGCCACTTGGAAAAATAATGGTGTCCCAAGTCACCGATTTTAACCCCGAACCGAGGAAATTTATGACTTTGCGTTACAGTCTGCGAAATTAGAAACCTGGATAAGGAATTCTGTTAACCCGGGAGAAGGTGTTAGGCACTCCCGGATTCCATGGTTTTAGCACGGTCGCTCAACTGCAATTTTTGTTTTTATCTGATTTCTTTATATATTTTTATTTATGTGCTCTTATATTCCTCTTTTCAATTTTAGAAGAATTGCAACGTCACGAAAATACATTTCGAGTCACACCGCAACCGGTACGCCTGTGACTTTGATATATTTCAGTTTCGCCGAGAGTAAGATTTGGGTCACATAAATGCACACCCGTATTTAGGAAAGTATTTATTAAAGTCGTGCCTAAAGAGTCTATCGTGTAGTTAACTTTGGGAAAGATCGTGAAATTTGCTAAACGGTCCTCCCGAGTCTAGAATTTTTTTAAAACATTTTATTTGAGGGCCCCGTAATTGTGTAATTTTATTTGGCGAGGCTCATCTCATTATTTTATTTAAAGGTCAATCCTAGAGTACTACATTTCTATTTTTAATATTTTTTACCTAACTATTATGTTACTGCATAGTAATAACATTTATTAAGTAAAGTATATTCAGCAATCAGGGCCTTGAGATTGGCCCACTGCTAGCGGATGACCCGCGATTGGGCCTAGCGTTTGAGCCCAATAGGTTGTCACGTTATCTACCTAGCTGACTACTGAATCTCACGTTATTTTATTTCAAATTTTGAAATCATCTTAAAATCTCATGTTATTTGTTCAATTAAGCAATTACAGTATGCGAAACTGAATTCTACTTCAGGGATATATCTTATTTAGTTGTTTAACTATATAAGAACTAATAATTCAACTCAACATATGAATATATTTACTTTAGACTAATCAACAGAAGACTGCTAACGGCTTGACAACAATCGTATATTTGCTAATCATATGCTAGAATCTAGATTAATATCAGGATATCAAATGACCTGATTATTCATATACTGGATTATTTTATGCGCTTATATTCTTATTAATAAGCTAAACTACAGCAGTACAACTATCCAAATTACCAAAGAAAAACAGTCCTATTATTACAAATTGCATTTTTGAATACACATATCCAGCACTATCATGAATTAAATCTAAGAAATCTATCGTTAAAACTCTGCAAATAGCAATTAAAAATAACAGCAGCAATCTATCATAACAACAACTTCAATAGACTTGATTTATAATGTTATAAATGCAATATTTGAAACTTCATGCTGTCGGGGAGTAAAAATGTACCTGGAACAAATTGAAAGCAACAGAAGATGAGGATTAGTCAGCAACAGCAGCAGTAAGACACAACAACAACCACAGTAGGCAACAACAACCGCAGCAGGCAGTTTGATAGCTATCAGCAAACAGCAAACAAATTCCCCAGAATTTACTTTCAACAGTTGACTTAGATTCAAATGAATACCAGGCAGCAACAACCAACAAGCGATGGATGTAAATGAAGCTAGACTTAAAAACCAGAGATGAACCCACAATTAGCAAAATTTACTACACACTCGAATGGAATTGCCAAGAAAAACCTAATGGGATAGTAGGACTCAATATATTCTATGTTTTTTTCAGGGAGTCTTAGTGTGTTTTCCCTTATTGCCAAATCTCTCTATATCCCTCCAGTATCTATCCAGTGTGTAAGTGTGGGAGTGTGAGTTTCTCTCAGTGTATCCAACTTGATGCTCTCAATTTTTCTCTCAATGTCTCTGTCTATTTCCATCCGCCTGAGTCTATCTCTATCACTCTATACTTATAGTTAAACCCCTCCACCCTGGCTGGCCAGAAAACTCAACTAAAAACCCTTGCCCATCCCTACTTCTGTCCAAACCATCAGACTCCCTGAACTCCCCACTATCCAGTGTCCATGTATGGACTATAACATTAAAAATGCTAATGGCAGGAGACTAGTGGGATACCCTGCTGTACAGCAGGTTCCACTAGCCCATGTTATGGGCAGGCTTATTAAATAACTAACCTTAATTAAATCCTACCAACTGTATCCAATTAACTCCTAATCCAGAATTAGACAAACACAAGCCCTAGACTTATGAATTGCATACGGGCAGACCAGAGAATGAACAAACATACAAACAAGTTAATTTGTTGACGACGTTAAATAAACTAGACATACAAAGCTATTGCAGCATTGAATTTAAACAAGAACTGGCAAAAAAATGGGAATCGACCGAATAAAAGGTCTGCTGAGAAGGGTAGAAGAATGCTAAAAATTTCTAAAACTAAACACAAATACACAAACGGATTGCAAACAGAAATCGTAAGGGACACGAATTACCTCAAAAGAATCTGCCGACCCAAGCTCGAACTTGGTTTGGAACTATTGAAGCCAAATGGGCTTTAATCGAGATGTTCTCGATTGAGAACACCCAGACTAAAGTCCCTTGGACTTCAATTACAACTAATCCGGCTCGAATTGGGCTTCTTCAAAAACTAGGGTTCTTGGGACTCGAATTTAGGGCTTTAACAACTCTGGTAAGATTCGAGCGAAGCCGGGGTTAGTAGGGGTGTGAGGGAGGTGTGAGGAGTCACCTGGTGTGAATTTGGGGTAGTTTGGGGTAGACGTTCGAGTTCCGGCGAACTTCGAACGAATATTCGAGACGTTCGAGCTATATTCGAGACTAACTACTAACGGATCCATGTAGAGGGGGCTTGGGAGATTCTACGGTGTTAATTTGGTGGTCATTGGCCTATCGGAACCGCCGTGAGGCGATTTCCGGTAGGCGGTGGGCGGTGGTTCGACGGTGGTTTCTCATCGTCTCTGAGGGAGACGAAGAAGGGGTCTGGGAGAAATGAAAACGGGTATGGGGGGTATTGGGGTTCTTTGGTATGTTTAAAATTAACCAAATAATGTAAACCGTTGGATCATAAGAATCCAACGGTTCAGATCAAATTACTTAATCTAAACGGTGTCGTTTTAATGCGTTATGGGGCTGGGCTTGGATTAATTATCTTGGTCGTTGGATTGACTTAATCCAACGGTGCAGATCAGGCGTTACATAAGGAGATGCATGGGCCTTGTATTGGGTAATGACCTGTTTTGGGCTAGGAATGTTTTGGGCTCCGGATTTGAAGCCCTACTCGGATTTCTTTCTTAATTTCCAAACAAATTCTTTCCCTTCTTTATAATTGAACAAAAATTCCTAATTAATTAGTAAAATCACTGAATAAAACTACACAAATATCAATATTTGAACAACAATTAACATGTTAATTAACACATTAAAATCATGTCCTACAACTAAACTTTAAACATTAAATGTAAAAATACATATTTTTGTTATTTTTCATTTTCGTGAAAACGACTTAATTACTCTAAAGCACAAACATGAATTTATATATAATAATGCACATAATGAGAGAAAAAATAATGCAAAAATCACAAAAATCACGCACAACACAAAACTATTTTATTTTTGAATTTTTGGGAGTAAATCTTACGTAGGGCAAAAATCACGTGCTCACATATACCACATTGCACTTTCCGAAATCATATACCAAATCTGAATCCCTTGTCTATATTCAGAATACACTCGAACCAACTGTAATAGCCCATACTCGCCACTCCGGGTGAGATCTTATGGTGTACCAAACAACTCAATCACTCGAGATGATGCCCTCTAATCACAACAATTTCCCACGATAACCAAATATTACCGAAAAACCTTTCTCGTTAGCTAAAGTCTTATTCCAACACCTTCATGTATGTTTCCCAAGGCAACCGAACACACGATATATCGAATCCATCTCTCAGGTCATCCATTCATGAATCCATTTCCCTTTTTGACCGACATTACAATATATTTCGGAGCCAAACCTCGATGTATTCCTTTCTAACCAGCTGAAATCATATATGCCCGCACTCATTAATGGCTCCAACGATCATTCCGATTATGACACACCGCATTGGTGATATGACACCTCAACACCGGCCTAAGCCATAATGAGCACAACACAGGCTCCAATAAGAAACGCTTGAACATACTCAAATCATGACAACTACCTCAAACAAGGAGCTGTAATTCAAATTCCTCAATATTGTCACAACACATAACTGAGATCTTGTCTCACATCATAGAATTAGAGTACTTGAATCCTCCTCGAAAGGTCATAACTTCACGTGGCCTTGCCACGGCTCATGATTCCATCCAAACACTATTACTCCTGAAGCACCTCAAGTCACCATGCTCAAAACAGTCAGCCACGCACAGATTTAGGTCTGAACTCAAGCAATCAATCTCACCCACGGTGAAACAATTAATATACGCCATCAAATCTTGTAAGGACACAACCGATGCGCCAGTCGCCGAGCGACACCCAACACCGACTTTCCTCAGAGACTAGGAAGTATAGTACGCAAGGTAACCTATAGAAAAAAAAATACTATGCTCCATATTACATGGTTGTGGCGTGCAACTTGCTCAAAATGACATACCCGTGGTGGCGTGCCACCCGATCTAGATACCATACCTGTGGCGGCGTGCCACCCGATCCAAATAACCCGTGGCGGCGTGCCACCCGATCCACGCAAAACTCTCGCAAAAAAAAACTCTCGTAAAAAAAAAATGCACACCGAGTCAGATTTCTCATTACAACAAACATATATAGCCTCAAGCTCGGCCGCAAGATATGCATCCGACAATGTCTCCCCAATACCGAAACCGGATCAATAGTAGAAACCTTTGCACTGATATCCACCACGAAGGCCCCACTGACAAAGCAATACCTACCCGCCGTCCGCTGGTCCTGGGTACAACTACCCTGTTGGAGCATACTGTGATGCACTCTGTTAAGCAATTTGTACCATTTCCGACATAGTCCATATCACATTAGTCTATACGACCTGACTTATGACAACCAGTCTGAAATAGAGTATCATAACCCCAAATTCATTATATCAAACTAAGAGAGAGCCACTAGGGCTTCCAATTTCCAATAATCGCTAAACGATGCCGATACCCCGATATACAACCAGTGCATAGGCGGATTACGAGAACTTCTAGTCTCCATTACCTATATAACACATGATTCACTATGCCTGATCCCACATTCCACTGTACGAATACTTAACATACATCAATCATCCATTCATACAACGAAAGTCATTCAAAAAGTTCCCTATGCCATCAATAACTCAATCATCACGGTCGATCCAACAAGAGAATACCACCATATCACTAGGTATTATCAGTTTACATTACCTTGTCCTTTTTGACCACATATCCTGCCAACCACTAGAATAGCAGTACCATTGATCGATTCTTAAATCACCTGCAGCTACCCGCACTACCCAATAGTTTTTAATGACTTCCCATATATTATGAACTGATCTCAAGACCTTGAACATGCCATTATCAACTTCCCATAACACATCGCATATACCATACCACACTAAGATAACATGGAAAATTTCCATCCCTCTCCTACGCTGCATACATTGACGCACTCAACTAGTCAAGGACCTTCATGATCCCATATAGAAGAAAAGTTATTACACATTCCATGTTTCGCATACCGACCAAAATATACTCCCTTTCAAACCACGATAGAACACATCACAAACTCTTTCACCTAATTTATTGCACAAGATGAACTGCCAGGACTGAGTCCCTTTTACCCAAACCCAGCTAAGCAAACTGCCAGCACGCAAGAGCTTTGTTGCACAATACCTGCAAGACTCATTACTTCGAACACATGCCAGGAATTAATCTTATCCTTATTACACCGTTTCGGTTCATTATCAAGTTGTCCCATTTAACCAATTTCCTTTCTAATTCATCTTTAATTTAATATTAGCCTTTACTGTAGCACCACAATACCTCAACTCAGGTTACCACACGAGACTCATATATAAGACTACATGGTCTCAGGCTCACAGGCCGCTGAATACTCACTCAATGTTCCCCAGAAGTACCACATTCTACAATGCTTTATTTTGAAGAACTTCCTGCGATTTGGAATTCGTATTCATTACCTCCCAATACGGATACATAGAATCCCATCATTCACATAACATAACACAAGTCTTGATTTCTTCTAACGAAACCACCGTCTTTAGCCATATACACAATCTTAATACACCTGACTGTTACAAGCAAAATCTTAAACACCGCAAAACCATTCTCAGGCGTCATTCACCCTTATTCAATTATAATCCAACTGTCTTATTGAACAGAACCACTCGTGCCTTGTTAGAACTCTGATACCGCAGAACATGATTTCATACAGATGCAATTAGCTATCTTTCTTTTCTATACATCGAACATTCTTTACTAACAGCAGTTCAAGTCATCCTAGTATTTCTTCACATCTACGAAGAACCATAACCTTTATACGAATTTTCCCAATAGACTAGAGACAAAACCAACATAGCACACAACCAGTGCAATCGGTTAATCAATAACAACCTCCCCAACTTGGCTCGGAGCCATACATCAAAGCACTTTTAGCCACTCATATCATTATTACTCAAATGATGCCACAAGGTTATAGTGAGATTAAACTCAAGTCATTTACAAGCCTTGACAGAGACTCGAATCATCAGAGACCTTAACTCTTCTGCAATTCTTGCATTTATACACACACCACAGTTAAGCCTACTCTCTTTAGGTGACATAAATCTTTTCTAAGTCCCAAATCTTTCAAAAATTTCGGCAGAGCTCCCTTTGTAAATTGGCCTATCCACCTGCCAGAGAATCACCAAACCATTCTAACAATACATCCACAACTCAACAAGACATCACAATGCATTTCAACAACATTAAATCTCAGTACTATACGAATCATATTATCACAATTAATACCTGAACATGCGTTGCACCCGCTCGAATCATAACATATATCAAATACCCTTCAATTACACATCAGAATCGACCCACCTACCTTGCCTCAATCTAGTATTTCAGTACAACACCTTCCACCAGGATACACATAGCATAATCACTTTAGTCTTCCTGCGTCTAAACTCGTTCTACTACACGTAAGACACTTTACCTTCCAACTAAAAGATATGATAAATATTCACCACGCCCGTAGCTCGGGGCTACACAACAAATTACAATAAGGATCTAACACCTGACAGCTCGTACACTATTAAGCTGCCATTTCCACAGTTAGGAACAATATCGATCACACGAAATTTCATAATACCATTTTGTAAAATCAGCACTTTGGTGCTCATGTCATAGACAAAGATCTGGCCTCAAGTCCTCCCGACTGGCCCAACATGAACTCACAAAGATTATATCTCGCCCCTCGACCAGGGAATCACAAGCCATCAAGGCAATTATATTACTGAGTGCTCGAAGCGTACACAGACGTGTGGAAGGAATTTCAAAGATTATATCTCAAGTTGAATCAAGTACGCACGATAAGAATTCCAAGAAATGTAAAGTGTTTCCTAATGGTTTGCAGCCTCCCGAGGATAAGTACAGGCGTCCCCGTACCGATCCACAAGACTCTACCAACCGGCTCAAGACTCATGAGGCCTAGTAACCTAGGCTTTAATACCAACTTGTCACGACCCCAATCCCGGTCGTGATGGCGCCTAACACAACTGCTAGGCAAGCCTGACCATTTACACTCTCATCCCGAGCATGAAGCTCAAATCAATTACCCGAACATTTATGTCAACAATAAAGCATAATTGTATAACAACCCCAAAGATCTAGGGTCACGAGTCTGGAGCCTCTAAACAAGATCGGATAACAACATCTAGACCAAATACTAAAGTCCGAATAATTTATATACAAAAGAAAAATAGAATAAGAAGAGAAGCCAGGTTCTGCGACTGTCAAGCAGCTACTTCAACAACTCTGATAAACTCTGAAACAAAGACTGCTCATCTAAGCCTCTGGTAAACCTGAATCTGCACACAAGGTGCAGAGGGTAGGGGTGAGTACTAAGTACTCAGTGAGTAATAAGCATATAAAATGTCTGAAGATAAGAAATCCACGAAATGCCACAAAGAAGCTAAACTACAGTCTGATTCCTCCTACGAACTAGCAACAACAACAGTACATTACCACTATCAGAGAAAATTCACAAACAAAGATGCAATGCAAAGCACATAACCACTACGGCGTGTAGCCCGATCCATTTAACGTCGACGACGCTCACTAGGGGTGTGTACAGACTCCGGAGTGGCTTCTACAGCCCAAGCGCAAAACCGATGCGGCGTGCAGCCCGATCCTCAGTCCGCAACATGCATATGAGTCACACAACAGCTCAACTTATTTATTTCCGGGTTCCAATTCATTTAATTATGAAAATACTTTAATGCTTATTTAATTTTGCAAAATAGATGACTAAGCATTTCAATACGGTGCTTTCAAACCAGGACTGAGATCAGTGATTAAGCAATTAGAGCTATCACATATATAACTATTCCCCTAGTGATACTACAGGTCGGCACAAGACCCCAAACGTTGCTTACAACCCACAAAATATATCTAACACAATGTGCGTTTCAACCGTATATAGCATATTATTCATATCGGGGATGGACTAAGTCTGAATCCCCAGTCACAATCAATCCCGCACCTGCCATGGGGTGCGAGCTATGCCCTACTAGTGTCACAATGTGCTAAGCCGGGGTTTCGAACCCTCAGGCTACCATATACACTAACTACTCACCTCTAGCCGGTCGAAGACTCGCCCGCGATGCCTTTTCCCTTTGAATTTGCCACCTCGTGCGTAGAATCTAGTCAAACCACAACAATTATATCAATTACGGGTCAAAGAAACATAACCCAATTCAATTTATAAGAAATACATGATAATACACCAAGTTGGTAAAACCCGACTTTTGGTACGCTGCTCAAAAAATTACGAAATTCATACCAACGTGTTCCTCGTCTCGCCACGAGTCCGTGCATATAAAATTTATCGAAATCGGAGTTCGAATGGCCTTTCAAAACCCAAAAATTCGTTTTCATAATTTAGGCCCTAATTCTTCACAAATTCTACCCAATTTCAGGAATTTTGGTGCTGATTCTAGCATAAAATCATATTTTTGATTCAAGAAACTTACCTCCAGCGATTACCCATTGATTTCTCTCTTAAAAATTGCCTCAGAAGCTTCTTCTCGTTCCAAAATTGGAAGAAAACTCGGTCTGCTCATTATCGGTATACTATTCACACGTTTTACTGCTCCCAATGGATTCCTTGTGAAATTCTAATGAATTTAGGCTTTTGAATCACTCAATTTGACCTTATAATGAAGGAGATATGTAGGTTTTAAGATTTGAAAATAGTGCAGGTTTTTAATACGCCGTCAGGGGCAATTTCGTCATTAACCTGAAAATCTGGCCAACCTTAATAAAATAGCCATAAAATCCTCATACGATGTCCAAATTCGATGATTGTTTTTTGCTACGGGTCCATAATTACGATACGGATTTAATGCTTCATTCAAAACAGTAATAAGTGCTTATTTGTTCAATATAATACCCCTTTATGTCCAAAAATATGACGTTGAAACATTAATTAAGAGCGTGATCACAACCCGAAACACATCCGAGGCCTCCGGAACCTCAACCAAAGGCACCAACATATCCAAAAATATCATCCAAACTTTTTCCAATCATCAAAATACACCTAACAACACTGAAATCATCAATTCACATCGGATTCAGGCCTAAGTTCTTTAAAAACTTCCGAAACTAACATTTGATCTAAAACCCGACCTAAACACCTCCAAATGACCTGAAATTTTGCACGCGTATCCAAAATCACATAACACTGCTACTGCAACTCTCGGGATTTCGTTCTGAGCCCCGGATTAAAATCTCACCTACCGTTCGAATTTCGCCAAAATTCAACCTTAGCCAATACAAGCCTAAAACTACACCGGACCTCCGAATTCGATTTAGATTGCTCTCCTAAGTCATAAATAATCCCCCGAAACTAGTCGAATCATCAGATTTCCATTCCAAACTATCTAACTCATCGGTCAACATTCGGTTGACTTTTCCAACCTATACTTCTCATAAAGAGGTTTATGACCTCATTTTTATTTAAATTTCTTCCGATTTGCTTCTAACTTTCCGAACACATATAAATTAGCATATTGAAGAGTTAAATGAATAAAATAGGGCGATAACTCCGTAACGACGGGTCGGGTCATTACACCTCCCTTAGAGATGGTCAGGACTGCATTCATTGTCACTTCAAATACAGCCAGGTAGACGAGGAGGCGTTGCCCGTGCTCTACTTTGGAGAGCAGTGGTAGTGATGATAGGTAAGCCTTTTAACTCCTTCAGGGCATCCACTATAATAAAATCATAAATTACATTGGGATTTTATCTGGGAATTTTTTTCTGCAGATAATTCTTGCAAATTTTCATGTGAAAATCTAATAATTCCTAGATTCCAGAATATTTACCTACCAATTTGATTTTCTCAAGTAAATTCGCAAATAAATTTGGCACAATTTAGTGCCTATTACCTGTAGATTTATTTAGGAAAATAATCCCACTTATCATTTTCATAGGTAATTTTGCAGGTAAATAATGAAAAATATATATAAAAAACTTATTTCTTTTGTGATTTCGCAGGAACTTCCCCAGGTAATATTACTTGCGGATTTTGTTATTATTATTTCTTGGGGATTTACATGGGAATTATAATACCTAGGAAATTACCTCGGGATTTGTTGTTGCGATTTTAGTTGGGGATTATTTCTTGGGGATTTACCTGGAGATGTTATTACCTAGACAATTACATGGGAATTTTATTGTGATATATTAGTTGGGGATTATTTCTTGGGGAATTACTTGAAGAATTTATTACATAGGGATTAACATGGAGATTTTATTGCAACAAATTTAGCTGGGAATTATTCTTGAGAATTTACATGGATGCTTCATAATAACTCCCAACTATGCCTTATAAAAAGGACATAGCGGTCGCTGTAAATATAATCCGGTTTACAATTCCGGAGTCGAATCCCACAAAGAACTAAGGTTTAGCTACAATTGTTCACTATCACCAAGAAGACAAGCATGAACAATTCCTAACTTATAGATATTTAGATTTTTGTGTTTAACTAATTAACTAAGAAATTACACTACTAAATTAACAACTAAATATACTAAGTGTTAGAGACAAGATTAAGGAGATCTGGAGTTATAATTTTCCCAATTGTCGGGATCCTTTCCGCTATGTCTTCTACAATTTCGCCTACATATTCTCTACCAATCATGAGAACTCTTATTACTGTAAATCTCTCCCGAGTAATTACGACAATTTACTAGATGCACTCTCCCGAGCTATGCTAGTTGGCTTTTAATACAGCTCACTTTAGATCGCACCCAAGGCTTCGTTATCCCTAATCTCATCTTTGAACCCTCGGTTATTGATACCTCATATACTTTGGGAGTGGTGTTGTTCAATAATTACCTAAATATGCAATCTCTTACGAGTTATGCATAATAAATAGGCACAGCTAATTGAGAGCTCTTCAATCAACTAAAATATAAATGTAGTTGAACAAATAGAGAAAAGCTATGGCTCAATTATATAAAAACATAATAAGAATTTACCTACAAAAGGTTCTATCAAAACTCTAGTAACAAATTAGCTATTCATAATAGTATGTAAAACTACAATACTAAAAGTCATAACCAACAATGAAAAAATAGGAAGAGGAAATAAAAACTTGTAGAAGAATTCCCCGTCTTGCTCCCAATGGTTTCTTGCCTACTTAGGTTGAATTTGTGTCCAAAATATATCCCCCTCGCTTCCAAATAGTTTTAGGACGCCTTTTATACAAGTTGAAATAGTGTAGGACCGAAATAAACTTGTCTCAAACGAAATAGGACTCTTTTTGACGCCTGGAGCGGTGCGACCGCGGTCAAAATACGGTATAACCGCGGCCAAACATGGTCTCTGATTTTCTTCCGCGGTGAAACCGAGGTATTTCATACTGTTCCCTTTAGAATTTGGTAAAATGCAAAACATGAAAATTGTAGTGCTTTGAGTTAGTTTTCTAACCATTTATTATGGAGCTAAAATAGAGTTTTGCGTAAAAAGTTATGTCCAAATTACTAGACAGTGTGCAATATGCCTCATCGAGTCTTTGTTTGTTCTGAACTATCAAATTTGACCCACAAACACGATCCTGACTTAATTCCTTGAGATTTTTCTCAGACTTCAAAGCTTCAAATCACTTAAATTCATTCCATAACATCTTTATTACTCAGAATCACACCTACAAGGCATAAAACACATTAGTGCAAAACTCTAGCGATTAAAGTTCAAACTCAATTAAAGTGCAGTAAACTCGAGTGTAATAATCGACTAAAATACGTAATTATAGACTATCAGAAACACACCACACTTAAATCATTGCTCGCCCACGAGCAATCAAACTACACTTCTTTTTTATAGACACGACCTTTTTAAGCAATTCTCCTAACTCATCACACCAAGAGTATTTAATATAGACTAAGCACAATAGCGTAACATCTTCACCTTAAGATTTTACTCATAAGTATCATGCATTATTTCCAACTCACCTACTTACTCTAACCTAGAGGTCACTGACATTACCTTTCCTTCATGAATCAAGTGCCTACATAACACAAGAGAGTAGTTCCACATAATAAAATTTAAGAACACGTAGAACTCAAGATAGAAAGAATTCACTCACTCTCAGAAATAACATTCATATGCCACAAAAGAAGCACCATAAGCTTGCCCGTAGTGTACTACTCCACTAATTGAGCTCATTCAATCTTGGATCAATTAGGACTTTATTTGGTTGTAATGTAGGCTACGAGAAGGGTAGGATGCATTTAGATATAAGAGTGACTACACCTCCCTAAGCACTTTAATACATACATTTTAACATTCAAACCTCATACTTATGTCAAACCAAAATTTCACCCTCACATTAGTGTAAATTACCCCATTCTTCTTTAAGCACACTTGCGTCAAGAGCCACCACTTATTAATTTTTTTTTTTACAACAATCCAACTATATATATATATATATATATATATATATATATATATATATATATATATATATATATATATATATATATATATATATATTCAATTCAAGTGACTCTTCCTTTTTTAAAATAGTGCACATTTCTCCTTATTCATTTAGTTCCACTCAAAAGCCAAACCAACCATCCCACACTTTAATTTTTACAAAGTTTATAATATTCAAGTGCTCGTGAGAGGTGAAAAGGTTCAAATAGATGGCTAATTCAAATAAATGAGTAAGGCTTGTAATGTGGTTGCCAAAGAAACATGATTACAGGCTCAAAGGGGTTAACTACGATACATAATAATTAGGGGGTAAAATATGTATATATGGCTCAACAAGAAATGCCTATATCACTTCCAAGACTGAACAAAACTACTATTTCGCTTTGCAAACACATGGGGCAAGTTCTAGTCATCAAATGCAATGCACTGGATAACGCAAAACCTTACACACGCTTGGTACATAACTCACTCAGGATTGGATTCATAGACACTCTAATCAAAGTAGTTAAGCAAAGTTAAAATAATACAATTTAAGGTACTTCAAAAAAGTCAAAAACTAAGCATAAATGTCACAGCCAAAGTACTCACTATTCTCAAGGCATAATAAAGTCAAGAGATATTGCTTCAATTCATAACACAACACAATGGCTCCTACTTCCAAAATAAATAAATAAACTAACTACATCCGGTTCAAATAAAACCCTTGGAAAAGAACTGTGGTTTAAAGAAAAACCAAGGGGCAATTGCTACACTACCTAACAAAACAAAAAAAATATTTTTGGTATTTTGTTTAGACTTAATTCCCTCCAAAAAAATATCTAGAAGATCCATCATCAAGGAAAGTCCAATTTTATTTTTATTTTTTTAAAAAACAAAAACAGTTAAAGTAACATGAAAAGTCACCTAGACAATCTCCTCACCCCACACTTAAAGTTGTGCATTGTCCCCAATGCATATCCATACATACAAGAGGGTAAACGAAACTCTTTGATAGGCCAAAGGCCGAAGTACTAGCAGTTCATGGGGTACTTAGACTTCTCCCAGCTTTGTCCTTTGTGCGGGTACCTCACACTTAGTTCCAACCATTGCATTTGTTGGTGCATCCTTCAAATACACTTGCTTTCCATGCTCCTAGAAAATAAAAAGTTGACACTACAAAAATAATACTCCCTCCGTTTTAATTTATGTGAACCCATTTGACTGGGTACGGAGTTTAAGAAAAAAGAGAAGACTTTTGAACTTATGGTGTAGAATAAGGCATATATATTTTGTGTGGCTATAAATCATTGCATAAAAGTAAATTGTTTCCAAATAAGGAAAGAGGTCATTCTTTTTAGCACGGACCAAAAATGAAATAGTTCACATAAATTGAAACGGAGGGAGTATAATTTAAAAAAATAAAAAATAAAAGGAAGTAATAAAGCTGGGTTGCCTCCCAACAAGCGCTTGATTTAACGTCGCGGCACGATGTGAATCACTTTCTGTCTCCAATTTGAACTTATGAATCGGACCCCAAGTTTTGATTCTAGTCTATGATCATGCTCTTAGGATGGTGGAACGAATCTGGCTAGCCCAATAAAATAATGTAGTATTCTGCAGTTCTTGGTCTTTAGATTAGGTGTGTAATACCGACTTTCTGGCAAGAAGAATTCCAGAATGTAAGCACTTCGTTCCTCATTCCTTGACTCCTCAAATGTCTCAAACGACTTTATTTCCATATCATCATCTAAACACAATGTAGAAAAATTCTTGGAGTGAGGACCAACGCGCTCAACCACATGAACATTGGGACTATCTACATTCTCAACACTAATGACTAGAGTCAACTAAATATGTATCCTCAGTATCCTTGTTTGACTCTAGTATCTCTTCTACAATATCTACATCCTCAAAATCTTGTGCGATTGATTGTTGGTGTTCTACTCTAGCATCCCCCTCTAGCTCATCAATTTTTGTATCTAATTCATGTTCTTCTTGGATACTATTCACAATATTAGCTTGTTGAGCATTAAAAACTTCAACCAGTTGACTCATGTGAACTTTCAACTTGCGAATAGTTTCCTTCTGCCTTTCTATCTGCAATAGTAATTTACTATGTTGTTCCAAAATGCACTTTAACATATCTTCGAGCTTCTTTATATCAGCTTCCCTAGGTTCTTTGTTCCTATTAACTTCACCAGAAAAAGAAGAACCATCAAAGTAAGGGGTTGGGGGAAGGTAAGAAATATAAGCACAACCGTGAAAGTGACCATCTTGACCACCACACATATCACACACATTCCACACATAAGATTGTGTTGGTGCACAAAACTCACTCTCAGGAATATTTTGATAAATTTGCCATGGGTGGTTTCCTTCAAAATATGCATAAGGATGGTCAAAAGAAGAATTACCAATAACAAAATTCTCATAATTCCATGATGTCATGTTTCTTAAATAAACAAATAAAACTAAAATAAAAAATAATAATAATAAATCATATAATAAAATAAAAGTTAAAACTTGAAACGTAGCAATATGTACACCTACAACTACACTGTTAGTTCCCCGGCAACGACGCCAAAATTTGATCACGCCCAACTATACCTTAAAAAAAGGACAATGCGATCGCTGCAAATATAATCCGGTTTACAAGTCCGGAGTCGAATCCCACAGAGAACTAAGGTTTAGCTACAGCTGTTCACTATCACCAAGAAGACAAGCTTGAACAATTCCTAACTTATAGATATTTTGATTCTTGTGTTTAACTAATTAACTAAGAAATTACACTAATAAATTAATAACTAAATATACTAAGGGTTAGAGACAAGATTAAGGAGGTCTAGAGTTATGATTTCCCTAATTGTCGGGATCCTTTCCGCTATGTCTTCTATAATTTTGCCTATGTATTCTCTACCAATCATGATCACTCTTATTACCGTAAATCTCTCCCGAGTAATTACGACAATTTACTAGACGCACTCTCCCGAGCTATGCTAGCTGGCTTTTAATACAGCTCACTTTAGATCGCACCCAAGGCTTCGTTATCTCTAATCTCACCTTTAAACCCTCAGTTATTGTTCAACAATTACCTTAATATGCACTCTCTCCCGAGTTATGCATAATAAATAGCCACAGGTATTTGAGAGCTCTTCAATCAACTAAAATATAAATGTAGTTGAACAAATAGAGAAAAGCAATGGCTCAATTATATAAAAACATAACAAGAATTTATCCTTCAAAAGGTTCTATCAAAACTCTGGATAACAAATTAGCTATTCATAATAGTATGTAAAACTACAATACTAAAAGTTATAACCAACAATGAAAAATAGGAAGAGGAAGGAAAAACTTGTAGAAGAATTCTCCGTCTTGCTCCTAATGTGTTCTTGCCTCCTTAGGTTGAATTTGTGTCCAAAATATGTCCCCCTCACTTCCAAATAGGTTTAGGATGCCTTTTATACATGTTGGAATAGTGTAGGGCCGAAATAAACTTGTCCCGGACGAAATAGGACTCTTTTTGATGCCTGGAGTGGCGCGACCGCGGTCAAAACGCGGTAGAACCGCAGCCAAACATAGTCTCTGATTTTTCTGTCGCGGTTCTACCACGATCACGGTGAAATCGTAGTATTGCATACTGTTCCGTTTAGAATTTAGAAAAACTCAAAACATGAAAATTATAGAGATTTGAGTTATCTTTCTAACCATATATTATGGTATCAAAACGGAGTTCTGAGCAAAGAGTTATGTCCAAATTACTAGATATTGCACAATATGCCTCATTGAGTCTTCGTTTGTTCTCAACAATCAAATTTGACCTCCGAAGACGATCCCGACTTAATTCCTTGTGCTTTTAGTCAGACTTCAAAGCTTCAAATCACTCAAATTCATTCCATAACATCTATATAACTCGGAATCACACCTACGAGGCATAAAACACACAATATTCTAGTTATTAAAGCTCAAACTCAATTAAAGTGCAGTAAACTCGAGTGTAATAAGCGACTAAAATACGTAATTATAGCCTATCATCACTTTACTAGTTAGAAAATTACCTAGAAACTTTGTTGCTGCAATATTAGCTTGAATTATTTCTTAAAAATTTACATGAGAATTTTATTATCTTGAATCTTATTATTGCAAGTTTAGTTGGAAATATTTTCTTGGAATTTACCTAAAAAATCTATTACCTAAGAAATTAATTGAAGATTATTTGTGTGTTTGGCTGAAATATTATTTTTGTGAATTTATCCGGATATTTTGTTGATATGATTTGATTGGTGATTTGTTCTTGAAATTTATCTGGGAATTTTTATAAAATGTTTTTATTTGGATATATATTAGCTTGAAAATTTATCTGAAAATTGTATAGCCACATATATAACTTTGAAATTCTTTCAATACACTTTAAACATATTAATACAAGAAAAAAATATTTTTAATATAAAAGTTATATTTTCTTAAATGTTTCAAAAACATGATATGTAAAATTCATCCTTCCATATTAATTATATCCATTTTATATTTTATCAATTTATTTATTGGTAAATAGTTAAAATGTTAATCCTATATAAAATTTAATTCTGTGAGATATGCTCGATTGAATATTCTAAGTCATTGAGTATAATATAGTCGGTTATCATTTTGTTTGAACTAATGTAATATCAAAATATTAAGGGGAAGCAAGTTTGGGCTAGTAACATCATCAAGGGTTAATTCTAGAGAAATATTAAGTTACATATGAATTACTCAACAAGAATCAGAATATGATCATCAACGGTTAATTCTAGAGAAATATTAAGTTACATATGAATTACTCAACAAGAATCAGAATATGATCTGGACATAACTCGACTCATCATAATAGTACATTTCAAAGTAAGATGCTAAATTCGGAATAAGCAACAATAATAAGCATGCAAACATACACATTAAAGCGAACAATGAAACTTAATATCAAGTGATCATATAATTTTACTTTTTAAAATGATAAAATTTAATTATATATGTATAAAATAATATTAGTTGTAGGTGTTACTTGTTAGTATTGAAACTTAATATCAAGTGATCTTATAATTCTACTTTCTTCATTTGATTAACTTCGTATATTATTAAAATAAATTAATCTTGCATACATAGAATTAACAAAATAGTTCTTACTAATTTTCAGGTGTAATAATTCTCAGTAATTAATATATGTTTTTTATATAAAAGTGGAATTAATGTGGTATTCCAGGAATATAAATGAAACTTATGAAAAAAATAGTATCTACGAATATTTTTAAATTAAAAGTAATATAATTGTAATTTAATTCACTTGATTTTACTTCTACACATAATTTTTCATTTGATTATGAAATTCTTAATTAGTGCATCTTTTTTCAAAATAACAAAAAAATATAAGAAGGAAACATTAAAATTGTACCGAGTTGGGAGAGACTTAGAGAGGGACAGCCTTGTCCCATATCGGCCAAAAGAGGTGAGATTCTCCACTATATAAGCTGGTATATCTAAATTTAGATTGATAGATTAGAAAACTAATTAATAATTAATAATATATACTATGTGAGGAGTGGCGTTTAATAAAAATTAATAATAATAAAATAATAAAATACTACGACAGCAATTTAATTTATTGTCTAAAGGTTATTTGGATTTTTCATGGGGTACTTGGAGATTTTCCCTATGAAAATCATGAAAACTCGTAACTTCCATAGAATTTTTACTTGGCGATGCATCACCGCCCCCTCCGATCATTTGAAAAGGTGATTTTGGTGGGCATTGTTCACATCCTCGAGCGATGATTCACCAACTCTTTCAAGTGCCCCTGTGAAGCATGTTTACGATCTCTCGTCTTAGAGCAATGCAGTACTCGGTTTTATGATCACGTTCATGGTGGAATTCGTAGAAGGCATTTGACTTCTTGGTGTTTAGGTCAGACCTCATCTTTTGTGGTCACTTCACTTTTGGGCCGAGCATCTCCAATGCGCAGACTATTTCTAAGGGTGAAACATAAAAAGTGCAAGCATGTAGTAAGGGAGGAATATCTCTCTCGCTTCGGTGAGTCCCTGTTCTTGGCCTAGATGGGCCTTCGTCGTGGAGGAAAGGCGGCATGACGGCACCTCTGACATATGGTTGATGTCTTTCTCGGTTCGATCATGGACCTGCTAGATCCCTTTTATTGCCGTTTCACCGGTATTTCAGGACTCGACTTGTACTGAGATCAACCATTGGGTTTGCCCATTTAGGTCATCTTCGTCAGCTCGGACCCCGGCACAATAGGCCTTGTGTATTTCATCTCAAGTAGTCGAGAGATATTTCATGAGCTGATTCAGCAGCTTTCTGGTCGCCTTTGAATCGGTTCTGTTCAATCCATTTGGGAAAGCAACCACAGCCATTCCTTCCGATGAATTCGGTAAGGCCATCCTTATATGCGATCCTCCTGCGATTGCATTGAACAAAAATGTCTGCAACACACCAGCTGAAATCTGCAACTTTCAAAAGCCAAGATTGGTCCGATTGACCATCCGAAATCACCCCGAGGCTCCCGGGACCTCAACCAAAAGTGACAACCCATCCTAAAACATAATTCAAACTTTTTCCAATCATCAAAATACCATAAACAATACCAAAAGTATCAAATTACATCGGATTCAAGCCTAAGTTTCTTAAAAACTTCCGAAATATGCATTTGATAAAAAATCCGACCAAAACACCTCCGAATGACCTGAAATTTTGCACACACATTCAAAATCACCTAACGAAGCTACTGTATCTCTCAGAACTCCATTCTACCCCTGGATCAAAATCTCACCTACCAACAGGAATTCGCCAAAAGACTAACTTCGCCAATTCAAGCCTAATTCTACACCGGACCTCCAAAATCAATTTCAATTGCACTACTAAGTCACAAACCATCCCCCGAAGCTAACCCAATCACAAAAAATCATATTCGATCCCTCTAATTCAATAGTCAACGTCTGGTTGACTTTTCCAAAACAAGCCTTCCTTAAAGAGATTAAGTGTCTCATATCCATCTAAAACCAATTTAACTCGACTCAATCACCTTAAATACCGATAATGAAGCATAAAGAAACATAAGAGGAGGGAAACATAGTGGTAACTCATGTGACGACGGGTCGGATCGTCACATCTTACATGTTTTATTTGACATGATAAGACCTTTTCTATCAATTATGATTTTGCTTCCCTGCTAATATGTCCCTTAGTATGTCTTTGGCACACCTAATTCCCTGTTCCTTCAGTGATTAGTTGGCTTGTCATAATGTGTGCTCCCAATATTGTCTCAATACAGTCTTTCTTCCTAATGAGAGCTAACATGTCTGTCTTGTGACACTAGGATGTATAGCCAACATCATTTGGACCTCTTAGGTTTTCAACTTGTTTAGTATTGTATATCTATGCATGATAACTTCTATCAATCTTGCAAACTTGCTTCTGCCCTAACTCTTTCAATATGTAGTCGTTATGTGTTACTTTGTTATGCGTAGAAATCCAATTGAACCTGCTTCTAAGTCTTGTGACGTGCTTGATTAATTTCTCTGTATGCTCAAGTTGGCTCTGTCTACTTTAGTTTATAAGTGTATCCCCCCCAACTTATGTCCCTTAAACATGGTCTATTTTACCTCATTTGTTATCTATGCTATTCTAAACTTCTCATTCTTATTCGGCTGAAAGTCAAGGCTACTAAGACTCTTATTACTAGCCTCCCTGGTGTGAGCACTTCTCGGGGGCCATTTGAGACCCTTGTGAACTCTAACATACTAGGATTTGGCTCCTAGCCACTCCCTGAAACCTGAACTATCCCAATCAACCCTTTCTTCCTACTATATGCTGGTGGGTTTAAGTGGTTCAGTGCTTGGGAACATGGTTGTGTGATTTAGGCTTTTAGGTCTTCTATGATTCTGGGTTGTGTTAGTAAATATAACTCCTTGTTGGAAGTCTGTGTATGCTATATGAGAATTGCTTAATGTCCAGATAGTGTTGGGTTTTTCTTTTGGGCATGCTGTGGATCTACTATCATTATTTGCACCACATTTGTAATTACATTCATTATTGGGCATGTAATAGCTTTGTAATAATAATTGGGATATTATTAAAAATAGAAAATGAGTATACTTAATGCTTGTATAAAATGGATAGACAATATGCCTATAGGACTCATGAGTCACGTGTGATAGGTGTCATTCGATCTATATGTGTATTGTAGAAATCATGCCATTAGGGAAGAACACACACACATACACTCTCTGCTAGCAAACATGAATTTAAATGCTGCAATTACTATTATTGTTACGTGCTACTAGAAAACCTGCTTACAAGAACAAATGTCAATGAACTTTCTTTCAGTTCACTTAAAATCATGCCTTTAGAAAATTGATAACCTCATTTGCTACTGTATCGAACTGATCACTAGAAATTATGCATATATGATTTTGATAATTTCATTTGCTATTGTATCGCAGTGATCACTGAAAATTATGCCTATAGGATTTTGATCATTGCATTTGCTATTATATCGCAATGTTCACTAGAAATCATGCCTATATGGCTAAATATAACAATAAAATTTATTCCAAGTGCTCATCATTAGAGACCCTATCTATAGAATACCACTATTCGCCTTAATAATTGTTAACGTTTCACTTCTTAAAATGGCCTATTTGTTCACTTAGGACACTGTCAAAAGCATGAGTAATTTCAGGCTCTTCCCAATGGTCTTCATTACTCCTTACTGTGCAAGTCTCCTATACACAATAAGTTTAAATAAATTGAGACATGTAATCTCAATAATCAACGTGTATAATCATGTTTATGAGCCGCGCCTTGCCTCTAAAACTGCTTGTATGCTTTGATGCCTTGCCACGGAGAAATCATGTCTATATGGTTTAAGATCCTTAATTCTGAATTGCTTAACATCAAACCTTGTCTTGTGTGCATTTGTTGCTTAAGTGTGGAGGTAAATTTGAGCTCTTAATTGCCCATATTTGAAGTCTAATGTGTTTCTGAGCAGACTAAGTGAGGTCTAGAACCACCCAAATAGAGGTCCAAAACCTCATGGACCATAGGCATGGGACATGTATTTCACGCATAGGGTACAACTTGTAATTGAATTAGAGCGCTTTAGGTAAATATCTTTAACATAGTAATTGGGTGGCAGGAGATGATACTATGTTCCCGCTGAATAATATGAGTAACTCTCTACAGTAAGGGAGTTGCGAAGTGTTATTTATGTTGCACGAGGTGATCTTTTAGGATAATATACATAGGACCCCCTCCATTCTCTGTATACATTGTTATTCGATCTAAATAGTTGTACCCCAATATTTGTACTAAGATTATTTTAACAATATTGTAATAAAATTCTTTGACTTCTGAATTCCCTTTATTTATTTGATCACGTAGCTTAATTTTAATCCATATAATCTTAAGTTCATTCGGGATGCACAGTTGTGGACCTTGAAGAGTGCCTAACACCTTCTTTTTTGAGGTAATTTGAGCCCTAATTATCCAATTTTTGGTGGCGTTGACTAGTCAAACAAAGTTATCTACATCATAGTTACCCTAACGCACCTTAAAAATTATCAGGAGGAGATTCTTCTTCTTTTATCACTCTATCTCCCATTATAAAAGGAGTTATCATGACGTCGAAACCAGCTTTCGCGAGAAAATGGGACAAGACAATATGCACAAGAAGGTATAAGGTTTTGCATTTTTTTGGCTAGCTATAGATCTGAAAGAAACTAAAGCTTTGACTAGGAAATTCCCACATACGGTGCTAAATTGTTTTACAAAAAAATATGAATATTTTGTTAAACTAATTAATTTAACATATGAGATGTAATAGCACATCCCGTTAGTGATATTGTATGCTCTCGGCTTAGACCCTCACGGGTTTAAAACGCATCACTAGGGTATAAGGCTTGTTAACTTATATACCCAACATCTCTCTTGTAGTTTTGTCGATGTGAGACTCTGTGTAAAGTCTGGGGTGTTAGATACACCCCTTCTTATGGACTCAGGTCTTCGCTGAGGTTTGCCCCATCGCAGGGGATTAGCCTAGACTCAACACTGAGGTTTGCTCCGCCTAATCGGGATTTGCCTAAACTCAGTTTAATTCTGACCCACCATCAGCATGGCTGTCATAAGAGTGGCTCTGATACCATCTGTAATAGCATAACTCGCGAGTGATATTGTCCGCTCTAGGCCTAGGCCCTTACTAGTTTAAAATGCGTCATTAGAGTCTAAGTCTTGTTAACTTATATATCCAACATCTCTCTTATGCTTTTGCCGATGTGGGATTCTGTGTAAAGTCTAGGATGTTACATAAGAGGTTAATCCTAATTAAAGATAATAATATCAGATCTATATTCAACCTATGTGGATTATGTTGAACAGTGTTAGAGTAAGTTTAATGTAACGCATATTAATGTTTCAAGGTCAATATTGGGATGAGAATAACAAGCATTAAATAGAAATAAATGATGTTAAATGTAAATAAAGAAAATGATACACCCAATATTGAATGGAAAATAATTATAATAATATTGGAGGCTTTATTGGATCTCATGGAACACTACAAGAACTTGAATAATTAGTGGCGACATTTAGCAACAAACTTATAAGTTGCTACAAAATGTATATTATCAGTAGCGACTATTAAAGTCGCCATATTTTATTTATGCCTCTAAAGTGGCTGAAATTTTCACTCTCGTGTAAATTAAAATTTTGGCTCCATATTTATTGTGGTGACTTTTGTGAAGTCGCCACTAAATATTTATTGCAGCAACTGGGCCGCTCCTATTCCCTTTTAAAATAACAAAAAAAAATTAGTAAATGAAACACTAAAATCTGTCTAGAGACAAAAGCAGCGAAACTATCATCTCGAACACATCGAGTCGATGTGAAGAGCAGAGAAGCGCCCAAAATCGATCCTCTATAGCTAGAAATCCAAAATCGAAACCCTAAATTGGTCCTCTCTACCTAGAAATCTGTCCAGTTAATAGAAATCCCAAATCGAAATTCCTTAAAAATCACTCCCAAATCGAAATCCCTCAAATCTGAATGTGAATTCGATTGGGTGTTTATGATACCTGTCGAAAACTTCATTTTGAAGCTAAATCTTAAGATTGAAAGCTGATTTGACGAGTTTTGGTTTGAATTTGTGAATCGAGTTGTGCGAAGAATAAGAACACCAGGGTTTCGATTCAAAGCTTCTTCAACTTCAAGTATTCAAGAACTTGTTCACAGTTTCGAAAGTCGGCAAAGGGCCAGATAATATATAAGTGAAATTTTAACAACTCAGGTATGTTAAAATCCCTAATCTTTTCGTTTTTCTTTGGGGAAAGAAGTTGTGTTGCTATAATCAAGTATTTTAATTTTTTAAAATTAAAATTAAGAAATTTCAATGCATGCCAGTAGGCTTTGATTAAGTTATCTCATTAGTATATTGTTGGACATATCTTCGATAATTCTCAAAAGTGACTATTGAAATGTGATAATGATATAAATCATGTTATTGTTGTTTTGCAGATATGTGACATGGTTGTTGTTGCTAGTATCATAAATGCTACTCTTGTAATCCCTGAGATTGATAAGCGCTCACTTTGGAAGGACTGTAGGTCTGCAATGATACTGTTATTGTTCATGAGTGTGAAATTGCAAAGGAGTGGTAGCATAGTTTTCATCCTATTATGTTTAATCAGAAGAACTTGTGTCTGTGGATACACTTACTCTTCTGCTCTTGAGTTGCAGCAAATTCTCCGATATGTTTGATGAAGACAATTTCATTAATTCTTTGGAGAATGATGTAAGGATTGTCAAAAAGCTACCAAAGGAACTTGCATCTGCAGCTAGAGCTGTTAAGCATTTCAGAAGTTGGTCTAGTGTAGATTACCATGAGAAGGAGATAGCAACCATGTGGGATGAATACTAGGTATATATCTTGCACTTTTTGTCACACATGGAAAAACTTTATTATGGCTAATATATCTGAATAAAAATTTTTGTAGGTGATTCAAGTAGCCAAGTCTGACTCAAGGCTGGCAAATAATAACATGCCTCCTGACATTCAGCAGTTGCGCTACCGTGCTTGCTATCAAGCCCTCTGATTTTCTCCCCAAATCGAAGCGTTGGGAAAGGTGATCATGTTTGTTCATGCTTATTATTATTTCTGTAATATCGCCATTGTTATATTGTCATAGTCTTTCATCTCATACACTCATTTATTTGTAGTTGTTGGTTGATCATATGCAATCCTATGGTCCACACATTGCTTTACATTTGCGATATGAGAAATACATGCTTTCCTTTAGTGGATGAACACATGATCTTTCCCAGAAGAAGCTGAAGAACTAAGGGCAATCAGGTAGGTTATTATGACACGGAGCTAACTCATATTTGAAATTTAGAAGCATGTGCTTGTAAGAAATGTCTTCTAGAAAGACAGAATGAACATGACTTAGACTATTTGAATTTAATAGCAAGTTGCTTTTATTTTATTGTCGGAAATAGCCCCTCTACTTTCACGAGGTAAGGGTAAGGTCTGCGTACATTCTACCCCTCCCAGACCGCACTTTGTGGGATTATACTAAGTTTGTTGTTGTTGTTGCTTTTATTTCACCGCCTTCATCATTTATAGGGGAAACACCCCATGGTGGAAAGTGAAAGACATTGACCCTGTAGTACAGAGAGCCAAAGGCTAGTGTCCAGTAACTCCACGGGAGGTGGGAATGTTCCTTTCTACTCTTGGGTTCACATCAAATACCCAGATTTACATTGCTACAGGAGAGATATATGGGGGTGATTCCCATATGTCTAATCTACAGTCTCGCTATCCCTTATTAATGAACAAGGTTTGTTTTATGCAAACTTACCTTAAATAGTTGTCTGGTATTTTTCTTATTGCTCTATTCAGAATTTCTGAATGTGCACTGCGTATAAGCTTATATTTTGTCTGAGCTACGAAATGCTATGATTGAAAGCTTTTATGAGCTACTAGATTAACCTTTATCACTAAGTACCATCAATTAGCTTTATTATGAACACTTTCTTTATGTCAAGTATGTAAAATCTCAAATAAACTATAAATTAGACTACCATTTGACCTTCTGTTACAATAAATGTCAGTATGATATCGCCTAAGGCTTTTGTTGATCCTGAGCTATCACAAACAATAGCTTCGAGAAAAAAGGTTCATATATTGAACTGGTAGATTGTTCCATTTAAGAGTGAAAACATGAATTTGGCTTTCTTTGAGTAACAAATCATATAGATTTGTATCAAACTTAATGATCATGTCAAACTCTTCCAAGATTTGAAATTTCCATTGAATAAAAAAAGTGAAGATTCTTCTCACCACTTCACCTATCTCGTAGTAAAATATATTGCAAGAGCGTTATTTTATGGAGCACTTATCTACTGGCACTTTAAAAATGCGGAACTCACAGAATCCAATAATACATGATCCTTGTCTCAATGAAAGGAAAATAATTTAATTTTACCAAGACGTGTTCCTTTAACTCCTATTGTCCCCTTAAAATGCACTTTTATTGTACAGAAACCATCTTATTTCCTAATCCAATATGTTCCCGTTTATGTCCTCATCTACTACCTGCTTAAAAGAACAATTTGTGTCTTTTATAGGAAAAGTTGGTGTCTTATGAGGAGCTCGAACCGTTCAGCAAGCATGCATCTCAGTTGGCTACAATAGATTATATTGTGTCAATTGAGAGTGACATATTCATTCCTTCCTACTTGGGGAATATGGCAAGAGCAGTTGAGGGACATCGTCTCTCTCTGGGGCACAGGAAAACAATATCTTCTGATAGACAAGATTTGTTTGCTGATCAATGTTGTATCAATATCTTTTTAACTTTCTCTTTGTACTTGGTCTGCTATTAAGATTTAACGAACTGCTAATATTTTTATGGAATTCATCAGGAAATCTCTTGTCTGTCTTGTTAACAAAGTTGAGCAAGGTACAATGAAAGAGGGAAAAAACTATCCGATCACATTATTGAAATTCACAGAACAAGGTATTGCATAGTATAATTTGTTATCCTAAGTGATACTTATTTAATCAAATTTTTGATGACAGGAATGCTCTTTTAGTTGTGGATAATTTTAGTAGTAATAAGATTTCTTAGTAACATTAGTAAGAGTTACCTGCTTGCTAATATTCTTGAATCTTGTCCTATTTTTCTCGATGGTCTCCAATTGGATGACCCAGATACTGCCTTTGGTTACTGGAAGTGTGGAGGGCATTATCTTATTACTATGCTTATATTTGTTAAGTTGCAAATATTGGTATTTTAACAATGAATCGATATAGTATTGCTTATGTCAAAAGGAGTCATCATACTGGAACAAAATTGTTATGTATGTAAATTATTCGACCTTTGGCTTCAATAAGGCATATAATTCAATCCTAAGCTGATGTTTGTAACTGCAGTTTCATGATCCGTAACTAACCTCCTTTAAACTAAATTATCAAATAGTGAACTAAGCTGATGTTTGTAAATGCAGTTTCCCTGATCAAATGAAACCGCTTCTTCATATTGTGAACTAGACTTGTTCACTTTTAGTATGTATGGAACTGGATCTATCCTTGGCATTAGATAAAGTCACTGATTAAGAATGCAATGTTGTCATTGGTAACACAATACTATAGCATTATGACCTTCAAATCACACTCTAAATTTTTTCCAGCCCTTAATTCGAATTCGAATTTAGTAGTTGAAGTTGCAATACATGCACTTAATTTTTTTATAACTATCATTTCTCTGATTCTTCATTTTCAACATTCTGTTGTCTAGCAGGGACATGTCACTTAAACAGTGATATCGTTCAAGGATAGTGTTGGGCAAGGAACAGTTATAATAGTGTCGGGCAATGAGCAGTTACAAGGCACTTAATATTTTATCATTTTTGGAATATGTATATGCATACAATTATAATGCACAATAAATGTCGGGTAGTATATATGTAATTGAAATTTTAGTAAAGATAATATTTATAATATTCGGCTTGAGAATTTTTTTTTGGTATTTGTCAAGCAATATTGGTTGCTTTAATATTGATAATTAATTGATATGAATATCTCTATATGAAGTTTTAGAGAATTAGGTTCCTACTGGCATGGAAATGTATATAATTTTGGTTAAAAATTTTATGGCCACTTTAGTCGCTACTAAATGAAATTTATAGTGACAACATAATCTTGCCATTGAACAAAAATATTTTTGTGGCAATTGAAGTTGCTACTAAAGGATATTTATAGTGGCGATATAATCTTGCCACTAAACATAAATATTTTTTGTGGCAATTGAAGTTGCTACTAAAAGATATTCATAGTGGCGATATAATCTTGCCACTAAAAATAAATATTTTTGTGGCAATTGAAGTCGCTACTAAAGGATATTTATAGTGGTGATATAATCTTACCATTAAACATAAATATTTTTTGTGGCAGGTTTAGTCGCTACTAAAGGATATTTATAGTGGCGACATAATCTTGCCACTATACATAAATACTTTTTTTGGCTAGTTTAGTCGCTACTAAAGGACATTTATAGTGGCGAATCATCTAATATTTGTCCTCATTGAATAGTTTTTTGTAGCATTTTTTTCAATCTTTTGTTACGGTTTCCCAGGTGGCAATACAAAAGTCATTGCTAATACCTTTTAGTAGCAACTTCTATAGGTTTGTGGCGATTTTAGTCGCCGCAATAAGTGTGATTTCTTGTAGTGGAGGAAGTATAGAATAATCAACAAAACGAATCTCTTTAGAAATTTGATATTTGTATTTATCTCGAGAGTCTTCTTTTCAAGAGAGTTCTTATCAGATAATATTACATGCAAATTATTTGGTCTCCCTTTTTCTTTATAAGGGACATACCCTTGATTAATTCTAAAGTATAAATAGAGGGAATATTCAATCTTAAAAATCATGTTGCTAAAGTAGTCGTTAATGTGTCTTCTAACACTTGACCTCGACCATGATCGACTGTTCGATGATGAGTTTCATTAGTCATTAGTCGACCTAGGCCAAATTACTTCTAATAATATATGTTCATGCTTAATATTTTTAGTCGGATTTTAACCCATACAACTTATTCATCAGAACTTCCAACGTGCTCGACTTAAGTAGCAACCCGCAAGTTTCAGCTTTCGGCGTATAAGTTAGTTTTGCTAATTTTTTTAAAATGGGATCAAAACTTAAAATAGCTACTTGAAATGATCCTATTGTGCAAATATCCCATTAAATAACTTCAGAGTTTCCATTTACTTATTAAATATTCTTAGCTAAAAAATCCGTTTTGGTATTTTTATTCTAGCAACATTGTTTGACTCAAAAGTTACTGATTACTTTATGAATACAAAACAATATATGTAAGTTGAGGGCCAATCATAGTAAGTCGTAATAAATCGAGAATCTAACAAGGGAAAAGATAATAAAAGATAGTTCTTCTGATGACAGAAAATATGTGTGATCTCTATTGATGATAATTGGGTGATCTGCCTTCAGAGCCTTACAATCATGTTTCTTTGGATCTACCGTCTTTCTGTCTTTATTTTTGGATTCTCCCTCCTTGTTTTGCTATGTATATTTTAGAGCCCCCATAGGGAAGGAGAGGAACCCCCTGTTTGGCTTCCTTCCTTGGTATTTACATATGTGGACTGTATAAGATAACCTTTGGTGGCTGGGTCCACGTTGGGAGGTCATTTTGGAACCCAAAGGCCGTAATCTTAACGATCATCTTGTATGGGTATGAAATGTCATTAATTAAGAGTGGTCGTGCCACTTATTAATCTTGCATTAGCCGAGAAAGATGATTAGCCTCGCCGATTATTATAGGATCGAATTGCGACCTATACATTTAGTTCCTCCGCTTATCAGGGTCGTAGTGACGTCGAGCCTGATGAGCGGACTTTGGCGATTGTAAAATTGATGGTTTTTGGGTGAGGAGAGGGCGACGACTACTCGTGTCGAGGCCGTGACACCCCCCCTTTTTATATGGCGATAGATAGATCCCCTTATTACGTATACGAGCGTCGTCGGCGAAGGGAAGTAATCTGTATACAGATGTGTGAGTACGACACACATAGTATACTCGAAATTTCTATGGCGTAGGGCTCACTCTGCCCTTATCAATAAAGCTCTTCGTTTTTCTTGGGTTGGAGAGATGGCGGCTGTGATCGGGTGGAAGATTTATGATGCTAATCGTGGCGGCGCCAGTTTTGGTAGAGTTGAACCATTTTTGACGGTTGGATATGTCGTTAATGACATCCATCGATTTTCCCGAAATCAATTATGTTGCCTATAAGACGGTTTGGGATATCCGATTCTTGAGATTCTACTATTTACTTGTGAGATTTTGGAGCTCTTATTTTTTGTGAACTCAAAGCCTTTCTCTTTTGCGACGAGCTTTGTCGTTTTTTGTCAAATCCGGCATTCTATTCTATTGACAACTGAGAAATGGTCAATTTTTCTTCTCGAGGACTTTTTCCGGTTGGTCTACCGGTCAATCCCCTGGTGGTTTAAGGACCATCTCCGGCGCTGGGAGGAGTGGGTAGGTTGAGGCTGAGGGGGTCCCGTCGATAGACGAAATACTCCCTGTAATTGGAGGTCGGGTGGTGGATTTCACCGCCGATGGAGGGGAGGACCCCGTGGATGATGCCTCACTGATGGGGAGGTTGGCATGGCCCAACTGCGGGAGCAGGGGTTCGTGCCTTCTCACGCCGATGTTGTTCTTGCTCGTCATGAGGAGAGGGTTCATACTGATCACGCTGGGTACTGTATTGTTTATGCGTACCCCTTCAGACTAGGATTTAAGGTCCTGCTTCCCAATTTGGTGGTGAACTTATACCGCTAATATAAGGTGTGTCTGGGGAAATCACCCCCTCTATCGACAAGCTCCTGGCGATGTTTTTGAAGTATGGGGAGTTGGCCGGTAGGACGGTTACGCTTCAGCACGTACTCGCCATGTACGCTCCTCAGCGGGTGCGGGGGACTATGCTTTAAATGAGCCCGCATGGGTCGAGGGGGCTGATAGATGTATTAGAAGATAAGGTTGAGTCTCGGCAGTTCGAGCAATTCTTTTACATTCGGACTGATCACTTGGTGGCGCCTTCCCTGGGATTCCCCGAGGCCTGGAATCACAGACGTGAGTTATTTTTGAGTGGCAATCTGTGTTCCTTTTTTCCCTTTTTTACAGTGCTTAGGTCATCATCGCTTTTGTCATTTTTTTTATAGCCGAGAGGTTGCTACTGGCTTCATTTGCTGGGCTGCGCGGATGGATCGAAGTTGTGGTTCCGCACACCAAGGGGATCCGTACCTGGGGCGCCTTTTTGGGAGAAGCATGGCCGAGGGTAAGCCGTGGGTAAGCCGTGGGTAAGAAGTTATGCTTTTCAGACCCATTATGTTTCGAACTTAGTAAATCCTCGAGATGACCTTGTCTTTTGTTACATGGAGAGTGTATTGCGGCAGAGCTCTTCAACTAGCATTTCGGCACCCTGCCACGATTGCTAGGTTCTTTGCGGCACCGGCGCCATGCTGTGTTCCGAGGGCCGCATCGGTTGAATCTACTACGGCGCCCTCTCCTTCCCGTCCTTTATTTTGTGACGAAGGTCCGTCGGGGACCATTTGCCCACGAAACGGCTCGTCTTCCTGTGATGAGGAAGACAGGCCTTTGATTAGGCGCATGGCTGTTTTTATTTTGGCTCCTCCCGTGGTGGTTGTGCATGTTCCCCCTTTCATAATTAATGTGGATTCTCCTCCTTTTGAGGCGGGAGAGGGTACGGTCGTGGCACGCACTGTTGAAGACAGGCTGAGGGAAAATGATGTTCAGGTCCGTGCGGACCGAAAAGGAAGTGCTACTCCAACAGCCCAGTCTTCGACCCACATGGTTGAGTTGGGGGAGGCTTCCCGGGTGGTCAAGTACCCCTTCGGTGGAGGTGGCGATGGTAGGAGACGGGTCCACATCCGACTCGGACTTGGATTCTGAAGATGTTCGCATGTTTTGTGAGGGTGTCACAAGTACGACTGTTCACCCGAATGGGAGGCCGCGCCTTATTAAGGTTCCTGTGGATGAGAATTTGCTACTGCTGGACTCAAGTCTGGTGTCGCAGTTTGGGTAGTTGTGTTCTGTAGTAGAGAATGAGTCATTGAGGGGGGTTACGGATGCTGGTCTGATGAATGAAGTGGGCGTGATGGGTATGAGGCTACGTGCTCGGAGATGGAAGCTTATTTGCTTTCCCTTTACCTTGTTTTTTTTATTTCTCGCCTGAACCATCGCTTTTTATTTTGTAGGCTTTTTTGTTGCAGGTGGAGAGTCTCCTCCGAGCCAACGTTCGGTCTGGGGTATTTTTGCGGGTGCTTGACAAGTCTCGTCGCTATCGAGACAAGTGCAGGGAGATGAGCATGCGTATGAGGATTGATCCCGTAACCGGGCTTTGGTTGAAGAGTTGGCGAGAAGGGAGTTACAAGCGAACCAAGCGCTTGGTCACATAAGGGCCTTAGAGGATCAATTGCGTCAAAAGGATGATAAGCTCGAGGCTGGGAGGAGGGCCTTGATTGAATGTGAGCGTTTGTGTTTGACCAAGGTGACTAAAATTACCTCATAGTGGAGTGGGAAGGTTGCCGTGCTAAAAGGGGATGTAGCGGCTTTAAAGTGAAGGTTGGCTGATGCCTCAGCCCGAGCGGATGAGTTGCAGGGGATCATTTGTGCTAACGAATCTCAGTTGTCATTGGTGAGAGTTGTTGCTGCCTTCAGAGAGGGCAGCCTTGCAGAGATGATCGGGGTTCTAGAGCGGGGTGCTCAAGATGTGGCGGGGCAGATCGTGCGTTTGGAGGAGGAGAATAGGCATATCCAGGAGTAGTCCACTTTTATGGGTTATTCCCTCAAGGATTGGGTTTATGCTGAGGCTCAGTGGGACGTATATAAATATTTGCTTGAGGTCGGCATCATATCTGAAGCCGTTTTTGAGGGAGCACTCCAAAGGGTATGGGAGGCTCATATGAAATGTGGTTTTGATGCCGCAACACCTGGTATTGACGACGGAGCTGGCGGAAGCTTGGGGGAGCTGGCAATGGTGCGGGGGCTGCAGGTGGCGATACAGGTGGAGCAGGCGACGATACGGCTGGGGCAGGTGATGCTGTGAATGGTACCGAGTGAAACGAGTAGTTTCTTCATCCTTTTAGTGGCTGTTGCTATTGTTGTTTTGGGTATGTTATTATTTTTATTCTTCCCTTTTTTTTATTTTTAGACGGTATTTGGATTAATGTAAGCGGACGTGGTCTGTGATTGTTTTATGAACAAGGGGGAATTTCACTTTTGTCGTTTGTTTGTCATTTATTTTGTTTGCATCTTGAGAGAGGGTTAATTTGGTTTTGATATTCGATCCCAGCGAGGGTACTAATTTTTGGGCGTTGGCGGCCGATCCCCTCGCGACTCGAGTGGTTGAGGAAAGCCACCACCTCGAGGGCGGCTCGTCCTGTCCTAAGTCCCATTTCGGGCAGAGTCGGGCTATTCGCTGTGTGGATGAAAGTGCAACCCGGTGGTTTGACTGGGACCGAACCTTGCGTGCCTTTCGCTTTAGCAGGAGTTACACATACTCACTTGGCCGACGAGGGTGCTTGCTTCGCGCCTCAGTTCGCTTGTCAGTTTATTGGCGAGGGCGCATGGCCTGAGTCCCAGTTCAACTGTTGTTGAACATTGTTGATTATTTGGAATCGAGGGCACGTAGTCCGAGTCCTATTTCAATTGTAGTTGAATTAGTTGGCGAAGGCACATGGCTTGAGTCTCAGGTCAACTGTTGTTGGACATTGTTGATTAGTTGGAGTCGAGGGCGCGTAACCCGAATCCTATTTCAACCGTAGTTGAATTAGTAGGCGAAGGCACATGGCCTGTGTCCCAGTTCAACCGTTGTTGAACATTGTTGATTAGTTGGAGTCGAGGGCGCATAGTCCGAATCCTATTTCAACCATAGTTGAATTAGTTGGGGAAGGCACACGGCCTAAGTCCCGGTTCAACTATTGTTGAACATTGTTGATTATTTGGGGTTGAGGGCGCGTAGCCCGAATCCTATTTCAACCGTAGTTGAATTAGTTGGCGAAGGCACATGGCCTGAGTCCTAGTTCAACTGTTGTTGAACATTGTTGATTATTTGGAATCGAGGGCGCGTAGCCCGAATCCTATTTCAACTGTAGTTGCATTATTTGGCGAAGACACATGGCCTGAGCCCCAGTTCAACTGTTGTTGAATATTGTTGATTATTTGGAGTCGAGGGCACGTAGCCCGAATCCTATTTCAACCGTAGTTGAATTAGTTGGCGAAGGCACATGGCTTGAGTCCCCGTTCAACTATTGTTGAACATTGTTCATTATTTGGAGTCGAGGGCGCGTAGCCCGAATCCTATTTCAACTGTAGTTGAATTAGTTGGCGAAGGCACACGGACTGAGTCCCAATTTAACTGTTGTTGAACATTGTTCATTATTTGGAGTCGAGGGTGCGTAGCTCGAATCCTATTTCAACCGTAGTTGAATTCGTTGGCGAAGGCACATGGCCTGAGAGTCCCAGTTCAACTGTTGTTGAACATTGTTGATTATTTGGAGTCGAGGGCGCGTAGCCCGAATCCTATTTCAACCGTAGTTGGATTAGTTGGCGAAGGCACATAGCCTGAGTCTCAGTTCAACTGTTGTTGAACATTATTGATTATTTGGAGTCGAGGGCGCGTAGCCCGAATCCTATTTCAACTGTAGTTGAATTAGTTGGCAAAGGCACATGGCCTAAGTCCGAGTTCAACTGTTATTGAACATTGTTGATTATTTGGAGTCGATGGCGCATAGCCCGAATCCTATTTCGACCGTAGTTGAATTAGTTGGGGAAGGCACATGGCTTGAGTCCCGGGTCAACTGTTGTTGAACATTGTTTATTATTTGGAGTCGAGGGCGCGTAGCCGGAATCCTATTTCAATCGTAGTTTAATTAGTTGGAGAAGGAACATGGCCTGAGTCCCAGTTCAACTGTTGTTGAACATTGTTGATTATTCGGAGTCGAGGGCGCTTAGCCCGAATCCTATTTCAACCGTAGTTGAATTAGTCGGCGAAGGCACATGGCCCGAGTCCCATTTCAACTATTGTTGAACATTGTTGATTATTTGGAGTCGGGGGCGCGTAGCCCGAATCCTATTTCAACCGTAGTTGAATTAGTTGGCAAAGACACATGGACTGAGTCCCAGTTCAACTGTTGTTGAACATTGTTGATTATTTGGAGTCGAGGGCGCGTAGCGCGAATCCTATTTCTACCGTAGTTGAATTAGTTGGCGAAGGCACATGGCCTGAGTCCCAGTTCAACTGTTGTTGAACATTGTTGATTATTTGGAGTCGAGGGCGCGTAGCTCGAATCCTATTTCAACCGTAGTTGAATTAGTTGGCGAAGGCATATGGCCTGAGTCCCAAGTGTGTGGACGAGGTGGATCAGACTTGTTCTGATCGTGTTGTTTTTCCTTTTGCTTTTGATTTCAGGAAGAGCTACGCGATCTTTCTAGGAAATTCCCATAGACGGCGCCAAATTGTTTGACTCAAAAGTTACCGATTACTTTATGAATACGAAACAATATATGTAAGTTAAGGGCCATTCATAGCATGTCGTAATAAATCGAGAATCTAACAAGGGAAAAGATAATAAAAGATAGTTCTTCTGATGACAGAAAACATGGGTGATCTTTATTGGTGATAATAGGGTAGTCTGCCTCCCTATAGGGGAGGTTCAGAGCCTTACAATCATGTTCCTTTTGATCTACCGTCTTTCTGTCTTTATTTTTGGATTCTCCCTCCTTGTTTTGCTCTGTATATTTTAGAGCCCCCATGGGGAAGAAGAGGAACCCCCTGTTTTGCTTCCTTCCTTGGTATTTATAGATGTGGACCGTATAAGGTGACCTTTGGTGGCTGGATCCACGTTGGGAGGTCATTTTGGACATCACCCATAAGCCGTAATCTTAATGATCATCTTATATGGGTATGAAATGTTATTAATTAAGAATGACCGTGCCACTTATTAATCTTGCATTAGCCGAAAAAGACGATTGGCCTCGCCAATTATTATAGGAACGGATTCCAACCATACAAACATCATAACCGTCAACAATGTCACATGGTTTGAATTATATGCATGGCTCAATATACCTCCTCGGCTACCTGGAATTGGTGTTCCAATTACAGTATATTTTTTTTTTATTCTAGAAGAAGAATCTAGAAAAATATATCTAAAAACTATGTGTTGTGCTCTGTTTTGTTATCTGGAATGGAAAAGCAAAGGAAGGAGAATGAGTTTTCAAAAATTCTTACACATTTTATGCAAGATAGGCTAATACCTAGTATAAAATAATTTCTTATTTTTATTCCAGAATCGTTGTTTATTATCCCACCAACCAAACGACCCTATCAATAGGAGTTCCTTTTCTGGAATCAGATAAAGTTGAAACGTTCAAAGAGAAGCAGGTTGTATTAGTGGCGGATCCAGGATTTTATGCAAAGGGTACACGAAAAAGTCCATGACTAATATAAGCGGTATAAGCCGTATAAGCAAATTTAAAAATAAATTTTATACAAAATTTACCTTGTTTTAGCCATAATATATATATATATATATAGTATTATTTTTTAACTAAGCGAATTCAATTAACCCTTTCTCACCATGTGGGTCCTCCCCCGGGCAGCACGCCAAAATTTCCCCCTTGGTGGCGTGTTCCTACCCACTCCTGTTCCATCACCCCCATAAATTATAATAGTTGAATTCAATGTTCTATATTAAGAGTCCAGTTGTCAACTCCAAAAATAAAAAATATATAGTGCGTCCGAGCTCTCTTTTGAAAAAGAAGAAGAAACTTCCAAAGACCAAGTCAAAAGTTGACATTAATCTCCTTTTTTTCTTTGATTAATGTGGTTCTTAGAAATAGCTATTCCAGTTTTATGTGACTTATATTATAGTTTGTTTGAATATGAAATATAAGAAAGAAAAAATATTTGAAATTTATGATACACACTTAAAAATGAAATGGAGGAGTAATTTTTTCTGATCACGCAATTGTAGACCGTTGCCCTCTTCCACGACACACGTTTTCTCTTGCTCTATTTACTCTTTCAAGCTCTTGCAACTCAGGGATTGTGAACAAATTAGTTGCTGCTATTACATATTCAGCACCCAATTAACATCAAAATATGCTTATTACTTGTAGCCAACCATTCTATCTATTTTATTTTCTTCAAAATATATAATTAAGCCTCTATATATCGAGCAACTTAAACAGACATGACCATGGTTATTCAGAAATGGCTACTCTTTCTTTTTTTGCATATTTATCTTCAGGATCTCATCTTAGCCCAGCTACCTGATTTAACATACTCTTCTTGTGGTAATAATGGTAACTACACCGAAAATAGTACATATCAGAACAATCTTAATACACTCCTCTCTTCACTTTCACCAAATATGGATAAATATGGTTTCTATAATGCTTCCATTGGCCAAAACACAGATAGGGTTAGTGCTATTGTGCTATGCCGAGGAGATGTGGAGTTGGAAGTATGCCGCGGTTGTGTCAATAACGTTTCTCAAAAGCTTGTACAGTCATGTACTAATAAAAAAGAAGCTTTTGGTGGCTATGACGAATGTATGTTACAGTACTCGAATCGATCAATTCTAGGCACTAGCTCATTTTCTACTCTACTCTACATGTTGAATACTGGGAATGCTTCAAAACCTGAGGAGTTTAACAAGGAGCTGCAAAAATTATTGGATGATTTGCGAGGTCAAGCTGCAGGTGGTGGTCCTCTTCGAAAATATGCTAGTGGTAATGCGACAGGTCCGAATTTTCAGACTATATATGCACTTGCGCAGTGTACTCCTGATTTATCGCCTCAGAATTGCTTCGATTGTTTAACTGATGCTTATGGAGATATGCCTAATTGTCCCTGCAATGGCAAGAGAGGTGGCAGAATTTTAGGGGTTAGGTGCAATTTCCGTTATGAAAGTTACCGTTTCTTTAATGAGGTGCCGTTAGAAGCTCTGCCACCTACAGGTGAATTACATTTCTATTCTTCCATTTGTTGATTGTCTACTTTTTATTAAAAGTTTACCCTTTCTAATAGCTTATGCTTCAATATGGTAGTGAATCATCAAAAAGTATTACCATATGTTTGATTCATAGAAGAAATAATTAGGCGTGCGCTAGATGATGCGTCTTCAAGACATAATTAAGTAAATGAAGTGTACCATATGAAATAGTCATCCAAAATTAACCGTATCACACCACAAATTTTAACGTGTGTTGAAGAAGAGCTTATTATATTGTAGGAGAATATTAAATTTGTCATATTTAGTACTACTATGTATTACCTTTTGAAATAACATGAAATGGAAAGTAGAACAAGTGAATTGGAAAAGATAAGATACTATGCTAATTTGAAGCATTTTTGTAGGGAATGATGATAAAACAGTTCCAATAGGGAAGGATGATGGAACAGCTCCAACAGGGAAAGATGATAATACAACGCGAACCATCATCATCATCATCGTGCCAATTCTTACAGTCGTTATTCTTATTGTTTGTATTTATGTCATATGTATGAAGATGCGAAAGAGGAAGCTGGTGGACGAAATTCAGAGTAAGCGCAAACTACTAGGAGTAACAAACTATGCTTAAGGAAAGCTAAATTCTTAGGACCATGTTTCATTAATTTGTTGTATGCTATTATTATTATGTTTGTGAAGGTATACATGGGGATGATATTAGCACCGCAGAATCCTTGCAATATGATTTTTCTACAATTAGAGCAGCAACAGATAACTTCTCAAATGCTAATAAGTTGGGTCAAGGTGGATTTGGTCCTGTGTACAAGGTAATTAGGCTTAATTGATGCATAAGATGGGCACTGAGGGTTCATATACCTGACTAAAACTTGCTTGGGATTGAGGTGTTGTTGTTTACTTCATAAAATTTAAATTTTTGCTCGTTTGCTTCAGGGTAAGCTTTCAAATGGGCAAGAAGTAGCAGTGAAAAGATTGTCAGCAGACTCAGGCCAAGGTGATCTAGAGTTCAAAAATGAAGTTGTGTTGGTTTCCAGGCTTCAACATAGGAATTTGGTTAGGTTGCTGGGATTTTGCCTAGATGGAACAGAGAGACTTCTTGTCTATGAATTTGTTCCTAATGCAAGTCTTGACCAGTTTTTATTTGGTACGTATTGCTTAATGTTATGCCAATGTAGTTTCAAATGTTGTCTTGTTGTCTGCCTTATTTTCCGGAAAACTAATTTCAGTTCTTATGGGCAATTAATTATATATAGTAATCTATTAAGTTACTTGATTTTTAAAATCCTTCTATATTGTCAGTATATAAAAGCTCAACTTGTATATTATTTTTTTGATCTTGTTGCCAGATCCAGTTAAATGTAGGCAATTGGATTGGGAAAGGCGATCCAGAATCATAGGAGGCATTGCTAGGGGAATTCTTTATCTTCATGAGGATTCTAGGCTTCGGATCATTCATCGGGATCTCAAAGCTAGTAACGTGCTACTAGATGCAGAAATGAATCCTAAAATTTCAGATTTTGGCATGGCAAGGCTATTTACATTGGATGAAACTCAAGGCAACACAAGCAGAATTGCTGGGACCTAGTATGTTTCACATCTCTCATTAGATAAGACTGTTACTCCTTTTTCATATCATTCTCAAAATTTCGTTAACCATTTAGCAAGAATAAAAGCTGTCTTGAGACAAAACCAAATATGTCCTTGACATCTTATTTGTGATTCGCTTATCCCATTGTTTGGACTACTAAACTTCAGAATTGAATTTTTGGCATTTTTACCTCGGTCTGTTCATGTGAAGTGCAACATATACTTGTACCAAAAAGAAAAAGCTTTAACAACTGAATCATATCTAAATTGCAGAATGTTATGTAATTCTTGGTTCTATTTTGCAGTGGATATATGGCACCAGAATATGCAATGCACGGACAATTTTCAGTCAAATCGGATGTTTTTAGCTTTGGAGTACTAGTCCTAGAAATTTTAAGTGGCCAAAAGAACACTTGTTTCAGAAATGGAGAATCTGTGGAGGACCTTCTGAGCTATGTAAGTAACGAGATTAATCAATCAAGTAATCCAAAATCAAAAGTGACCTGCTACGTGCATTATTATATGAAATAAACTCATTCAATATTAGCCTTTTGGTAAATTGAATTTATTCCAATAATCAATTACTTCTTTTTCAAATTGACCCTTACGAGTTCAATTAGTGGAGGTAGTATGAGATATGATTTCGTATGATTCAAGAATTGAACTATGACAGGCTTGGTCAAACTGGCGCGAAGGAACATCTACAAATTTGATAGACCCCATGTTGAGGGGAAGCACTGGATTGGCTCGTGACATAATGAGATGCATCCACATAGCTTTATTGTGCGTTCAAGAAAATGTGGCAGATAGACCAACTATGGCTGCAGTAGTTCTCATGCTCAGTAGCCTCTCTTTGAGTCTTCCAGTTCCTTCAGGGCCTGCATATTATATGCACACTGATACTAGCGCAGAGACTTCCCTTATTCAAGAATACAATTCAAGAATGTCAGATTCTAGAGAAGTAGCCAAAACTAAATCTATTTCTTCATCACGAAACGAGGCGTCGATGACCGAGTTATATCCTCGTTAACATTCTTAGACATAATTAATTGCCTTTTTGTTAGTTTGCTCATTTACTTTGTTATTTTGTATAAACTCCAATTAGTTTGGGATTGAGATTGATTAATTAAGGATTTTGTGTTTTGTCACAAAGTTTAAATTTGCTCGAGTAAATTTCATAGTTGGTCGTTCAACTTTGTATTCATTATTATTATTATTATTATTATTATTATTATTATTATTATATTATTATCCAAAAGTCGTTTTTCTTTCTTTTGTTACACAAAAATTATTTTACTATTTTCTAGTTATCACAATAGTCATTTGATCAGATTTTATAAAACTTTCACCTATAAAATCTATTATTCCCTTGACATTATAAATCATTTCATTTATGTAATACCTTCTATATTATATAAATATAATATAAATTTACCTAGGCTATTTACTTAAAATTAAAATAAATTTTATATTATTTCATTTAATATTTTTATAATATATTTGTATATTTAGTTCTCCCTTAACGATATTTTCAAGATATATAAGTAACATTATTAAATTTGTCAATAGAATTACCGTAAATAATGTTCTTAACCATGCCTAATGAAATATATTAGAAAAATGACATGGTATGACAATTCATAAAGAAAATTTTGCATTTATTTAGCCATATATTAAATTTGGCAAAGATAGCCCAAAGAAATTGACATTATATAACCAAATCCTAAAAAATCCTAGTTTCTTATATATTCTCTCTCCCCTTACTTCTCATATTTCTTCAACAATCTTTTTCTCTTTTCTCTCCCGTATTCCAATCTACCAAATACTTGAGAGAAAATGTCCACTCTAACAGCAATGCCGAAGCTGGTGCAACGTCACCACTGTTCATCCCCCTCCCCCACATAAATCAACAGCCCCAAAATCAAGTACAAAAAAGGGAGGATCCAATTAAAAATCTAGAATCAAGTGTTGGCGACAAATATAAAATAATAATCACTTCGTCGAGTTAGGTATTTGGAATCTCCATCTTCAGAAGATCCTAACTTCAAATTGGGATTTAGGATCAACCATTACAATAAGTGCAAATATCAATAACAACACACGTTAAGATTGTCGCAGTATATCGCTTTTTCTTGATTGACAAAAATAATTTCCATGAGGTGTATTTGAAATTGAGATTTGGGAAAATAAATTTTTGAGATACACAAAGAAGGAAAATAAACTTATAATATATACTTTGGTATACACATTATTTGATGTGTTATACACTGCTATATATAAATAATATAATTATTTTTATTTTTATATACATTAATATAGAGACAACAAAAAAATTTGAACAACTATATTTATAATATTATATTTTAGATATATGAAGACACATTATTTGATGTGTTATATACGATGATATACAAACAATACAATTATACATTAATATAGAGATAACAATAAATTTTAAACGACTATATTTATATTTATATTTTTTATATACAAAGAAAACACATTATGTGTTGTACGTGACGATATACAAAGAATGCAATTATTTTTAATATGATATACATTGATTTAGAGATAACAATAAATTTTAAGCAAGTACACTTATAATTTAATATTTAAGATATACAAAGAAGGAAAATTAAATTTTAATATAGATTCTGATATACATAAACAAGGAAAGCACAATTTGATATATATGTAATTGTTGTGATATACATTTGTTGGCTATCTAGTGCCAATATTATAACTGTGCCCTTTTTCTGCCAATTATGTGGTTAGGTTTCATACCATGCCAATCCCCCAATATTTTAAATGAAAATTATGAAATCAAAGCTTGCAAATTTATCAGTCAAGCCAAATTCAGTACTCTCATAAATAAAATATCCACATTTAGAACATTGACACATCGATTAGTATTTTTAAAAAATAATATTAACAGATAAAGCTTTTAAAAAATTAATATTAAACACAAATATCTTTGATTTTTTTTAAAGTTTTACTAACTATAAAATCTCATGTGTTTAATAAATCTATTTTTATTATTCAAAATAAATATAAAGAAAATTTTCTTATTGTTTTTATATTTTAAAATATGTTCAATTTTTAATATGATTAAGCAAATTGAGTGTCATGGAAAAATTAACTGTACTGATATATTATACAAATAATAAATAAATTAATATATATTATTTTAATTATGAGTAAAATACCTGGGTAAAAATATATTACTCCCTCTATTCCAATTTATGTCAACCTGTTTGGCCGTGCATAAAGTTTAAAAAATAAAATCTGTGGCCCTAAACAAGTTAAAAAGGGGTCCAACCTATTTGTGTGGTTATAAAAGCCTCTCATTGAGAGTAGAATTAAAATTTTAAGCTAAATTATTTCCAAATTTAGAAAGGGATCATTCTTTTTAGAACAGATCAAAAAAAAAATAAAAAATAGGTTCACATAAACTGGAACAGACGGAGGATATATTATATACAATATAGAATGTATTACCTTAATGAGAGAATTTATAATGCCAAGGGAATAATAGATGTTTCAAGTAAAATATTATAAAATCTGGCCACTTTAACTATTGTAATAAATAGGGTAAAGTAAAATATATTTTGTATAACAAAAGAAAGAAAGTGACTTTTGGGATACCGAACACAAAGTTAAATGATCTTTACATAACTAAAAATCTTTTTTGGATAATGAACACAAAGTTGAATGAATGATCTCCAATTAATGCAAGTATGCGAAAGTATATATGCTAGCTTTTAAGTACAGTCAGATTTCTTTAATAACATCATCCTTATACACTTCACTATAAAAGTCAAGCTTTTCAGGAATCAATTTTCATGTTATGCTATAATATATGTTCTCTATAATAAATTTTGTTATAACAATTAAAAATATTCGGAACAAACAAGCCTATTATAGAGAGGTTTGACTGTAGTATGATAATTTCAACTAAGGGGTCATTTTGTTTGAGTTACAAGAAGGTATATGGGTGGTATAAAAATCTAATAACACCTTAATACTCAGCTTGGTTAGCAAGCCAGGTATAAGTTATCCCGATATTAATTTTAACACTAGGATAACTTATACCTTACCGGTATAACTCATACTTCTTAAAAATTATACAATTGTTATTCTTAATACATAAAAACAGTGCATTAACAACAATCCCAACATAACTAATCCGAATATAACTTATCTCAACATAATTTATACCGACATAAATCCTATTCCAACCAAACGATTGGAAAAGAGATATATCAAAAATTTAAAAGAGGAATAACCAAGGAGAAAAAATATTGGCCGGCGAGCTGCAATATGTATACTCTTCTATTGGGATACGGATCTTCAGTGGTAGGTACTACATTGTACTCCATTCGGTTCAAAATTCAAAATAATTAATTTTTTTTTTATTTTCATGTATATATATATAAGAAACTCACCTTTTAATATTAATTAGTAATAAATTTAATCATATTAATTTTTATTATATTTTCATATAAACACTTTCAATACATACTCGAATATTAAATATTTTAAAAGTAATATAAAAAAGATAATTAATTTATTCTTTATATCTAAAAAATCACTTATTTTGCACCAAAAAAAAAAGGTTAAAAAGTCACTTATTTTAGATTGGAGGTAATTTAATTAAAGTGTCTGCACTATAAGGCAGGAACGAAAACGATAAAAATTAGAGTTGGTACGAGTAAATAAACTCCAAAAAAAGTCAAGCAGAAAGTAGTTTTTTTATACTTAAGCTAAAGGCCACTAACCTTTAGAAATTTAGAAATGTCGGCCATAGAAAAATCAATCTCCTAACTTCTTTCTTGGTGTTGGTTCTCAGAAATGCTTTCAATACCTTTTCTCTAGCTCTGTTTGCTCTTTCAAGCCCTTGGAATTCTTGGGCTTCTGAATAAATTAGTTGCTACTTTTACATAACACCCAATTTGTACCCAACCATTCAACGTTCTTCAACAATCTACATATCGAGCAACTTAGACCGCCATGACCATGGCTTTTCAGAAGTGGCTTCTCTTTCTTTTTTTGGTATATATATCTTCGTGGTCTCATCCTAGCGCAGCTGATTTCCCATACACTTTATGTGGTAACAATAATAACTACACCGAAAATAGTACATACCACAATAATCTTAACAAACTCCTCTCTTCCCTTTCCTCAAATATGGATAAATCTGGTTTCTATAATGCTTCCATTGGCCAAAACACCGATATAGTCAGTGCTATTGCGCTATGTAGAGGAGATGTAGAGCTGGTAGAAGCATGTCGCACTTGTGTCAGTAATGTTGTTCACAACCTTACACAGTTATGTCCTAACCGGAAAGAAGCTTCTGGTGGCTCTGATGAATGTATGTTACACTACTCAAATCGATTCATTCTAGGCATTAAGTCATTTTCTACTCCATATTATTTGTGGAATACTGGGAATGCCTCAAAACCCGAGGAATTTAACCTGGAGTTGAGAAAATTATTGGAAAATTTACGAGACCGTGCTGCAAATGGTGGTCCATTTCGAAAATATGCTAGTGGTAATGCGACAGGTCCAAATTTTCAGACCATATATGCGCTAGTGCAGTGCACTCCTGATTTATCGCCTCAGAATTGCTTCGATTGTTTAACTGATGCTTATGGAGATATGCCTAATTGTCCCTGCAATGGCAAGAGGGGTGGTAGAATCATAGGGACTAGGTGCAATTTCCGTTATGAAAGTGCCAGTTTCTTCAAGGAGGTGGCGTTAGAAGCTCCGCCACCTGCAGGTGAATTACATTTCTATTGTTCCTTCTGCTCATCCCAATTTGTTAATTGTCTACTTTTTATGTGACTATCCAAGACATAATTAGGTAAATAAAAGTTTACCCTTTCTAATAGCTTACGCTTCAATATGGTAGTGAATTATCAAAAAAGTATTACCATATGTTTGACTCATAGAAGAAATAATTAGGCGTGCGCTAGAGGATGCGTCTTCAAGACATAATTAAGTAAATGAAGTATACCATATGAAATGGTCACCCAAAATTAACACTATCACACCACAAATTTTAACTTGTGTTTAAGAAGAGCTTATTATATTGTAGAAGAATATTAAATTTGTCATATTTAGTACTACTACTACTATGTATTACTTTTTGAAATAACCTGAAAAGGGAAGCAGAACAAGTGAATTGGAAACGAGAAGATACTATGCTAATTTGAAGCATTTTGTAGGGAATGATGATAAAACAGTTCCAATAGGGAAGGATGATGGAACAGCTCCAACAGGAAAAGATGATAAAACAGCACGAACCGTCATCATCATCGTCGTGCCAATTATTACAGTTGTTATTCTTATTGTTTGTATTTATATCATCTGTCTGAAAATGCGAAAGAAGAAGCTGGTGGATGAAATTCAGAGTAAGTGCAAACTACTAGGAGTAACAAACTAGGATTAAGGAAAGCTGAATTCTTAGGACCATGTTTCATTAATTTGTTGTATGCTTATGTTTGTGAAGGTATACGCGGGGATGATATTAGCACCGCAGAATCCTTGCAATATGATTTTTCTACAATTAGAGCAGCAACAGATAACTTCTCAAATGCTAATAAGTTGGGTCAAGGTGGATTTGGTCCTGTGTACAAGGTAATTAGGCTTAATTGATGCATAAGATGGGCACTGAGGGTTCATATACCTGACTAAAACTTGCTTGGGATTGAGGTGTTGTTGTTTACTTCATAAAATTTCAATTTTTGCTCGTTTGCTTCAGGGTAAGCTTTCAAATGGGCAAGAAGTAGCAGTGAAAAGATTGTCAGCAGACTCAGGCCAAGGTGATCTAGAGTTCAAAAATGAAGTTGTGTTGGTTTCGAGGCTTCAACATAGGAATTTGGTTAGGTTGCTGGGATTTTGCCTAGATGGAACAGAGAGACTTCTTGTCTATGAATTTGTTCCTAATGCAAGTCTTGACCAGTTTTTATTTGGTACGTATTGCTTAATGTTATGCCAATGTAGTTTCAAATGTTGTCTTGTTGTCTGCCTTATTTTCCGGAAAACTAATTTCAGTTCTTATGGGCAATTAATTATATATAGTAATCTATTAAGTTACTTGATTTTTAAAATCCTTCTATATTGTTAGTATATAAAAGCTCAACTTGTATATTATTTTTTGATCTTGTTGCCAGATCCAGTTAAATGTAGGCAATTGGATTGGGAAAGGCGATCCAGAATCATAGGAGGCATTGCTAGGGGAATTCTTTATCTTCATGAGGATTCTAGGCTTCGGATCATTCATCGGGATCTCAAAGCTAGTAACGTGCTACTAGATGCAGAAATGAATCCTAAAATCTCAGATTTTGGCATGGCAAGGCTATTTACATTGGATGAAACTCAAGGCAACACAAGCAGAATTGCTGGGACCTAGTATGTTTCATATCTCTCATTAGATAAGACTGTTACTCCCTTTTCATATCATTCTCAAAATTTCGTTAACCATTTAGCAAGAATAAAAGCTGTCTTGAGACAAAACCAAATATGTCCTTGACATCTTATTTGTGATTCGCTTATCCCATTGTTTGGACTATTAAACTTCAGAATTGAATTTTTGGCATTTTTACCTCGGTCTGTTCATGTAAAGTGCAACATATACTTGTACCAAAAAGAAAAAGCTTTAACAACTGAATCATATCTGAATTGCAGAATGTTATGTAATTCTTGGTTCTATTTTGCAGTGGATATATGGCACCAGAATATGCAATGCACGGACAATTTTCAGTCAAATCGGATGTTTTTAGCTTTGGAGTACTAGTCCTAGAAATTTTAACTGGCCAAAAGAACACTTGTTTCAGAAATGGAGAATCTGTGGAGGACCTTCTGAGCTATGTAAGTAACTAGATTAATCAATCAAGTAATCCAAAATCAAAACTGACCTGCTACGTGCATTATAATATGAAATAAACTCATTCAATATTAGCCTTTTGGTAAATTGAATTTATTCCAATAATCAATTACTTCTTTTTCAAATTGACCCTTACGAGTTCAATTAGTGGAGGTAGTATGAGATATGATTTCGTATGATTCAAGAATTGAACTATGACAGGCTTGGTCAAACTGGCGCGAAGGAACATCTACAAATTTGATAGACCCCATGTTGAGGGGAAGCACTGGACTGGCTCGTGACATATTGAGATGCATCCACATAGCTTTATTGTGCGTTCAAGAAAATGTGGCAGATAGACCAACTATGGCTGCAGTAGTTCTCATGCTCAGTAGCCTCTCTTTGAGTCTTCCAGTTCCTTCAGGGCCTGCATATTATATGCACACTGATACTAGCGCAGAGACTTCCCTTATTCAAGAATACAATTCAAGAATGTCAGATTCTAGAGAAGTAGCCAAAACTAAATCTATTTCTTCATCACGAAACGAGGCGTCGATGACCGAGTTATATCCTCGTTAACATTCTTAGACATAATTAATTGCCTTTTTGTTAGTTTGCTCATTTACTTTGTTATTTTGTATAAACTCCAATTAGTTTGGGATTGAGATTGATTAATTAAGGATTTTGTGTTTTGTCACAAAGTTTAAATTTGCTCGAGTAAATTTCATAGTTGGTCGTTCAACTTTGTATTCATCATTATTATTATTATTATTATTATTATTATTATTATTATTATTATTATTATTATTATTATTATTATTATTATTATTATTATTATTATTATTATTATTATTATTATTATTATTATTATTATTATTATTATTATTTTGTTGTAAAATTCTTTCAACTTTGTGTTCATTAACTTATCCTAAAGTCGTTTTTCTTTCTTTTGTTACACAAAAATTATTTTACTATTTTCTAGTTATCACAATAGTCATTTGATCAGATCACCTATAAAATCTATTATTCCCTTGACATTATAAATTATTTCATTTATGTAATACCTTCTATATTATATAAATATAATATAAATTTACCTAGGCTATTTACTTAAAATTAAAATAAATTTTATATTATTTCATTTAATATTTTTATAATATATTTGTATATTTAGTTCTCCCTTAACGATATTTTCAAGATATATAAGTAACATTATTAAATTTGTCAATAGAATTACCGTAAATAATGTTCTTAACCATGCCTAATGAAATATATTAGAAAAATGACATGGTATGACAATTCATAAAGAAACGTTTGCAATTATTTAGCCATATATTAAATTTGGCAAAGATAGCCCAAAGAAATTGACATTATATAACCAAATCCTAAAAAACCCTAGTTTCTTATATATTCTCTCTCCCCTTACTTCTCATATTTCTTCAACAATCTTTTTCTCTTTTCTCTCCCGTATTCCAATCTACCAAATACCTGTGTACAAGGTGATTAGGCTTAATTGATGTATATGATGGACACTGAGGATTCGTATAACTGACCTAAACTTGCGTGGGATTGAGTAGTAGTTGTCTAATTTATACATTTTCAATTTATGCTCGTTTGCTTCAGGGTAAGCTTCCAAATGGAGAAGAAGTAGCAGTAAAAAGATTGTCAGCAGACTCAGATCAGGGTGATCTAGAATTCAAAAATGAATTTGTGTTGGTTTCCAGGCTTCAACATAGGAATTTGGTTAGGTTGCTGGGATTTTGCCTAGATGGAACAGAGAGACTTCTTGTCTATGAATTTTTTCCTAATGCAAGTCTTGACCAGTTTTTATTTGGTGCGTATTGCTTAGTGTTTTGACAGTCTAATTTTACAAGTTGTCAGGTTGTCTGCCTTATTTTCCGGAAAACTAATTCCAATTGTTACTCAGCTTGTAAATTATATTTTTGATCTTGTTGCCAGATCCAGTTAAACGTACGCAATTGGATTGGGAAAGACGATCCAAAATCGTAGGAGGCATTGCTAGGGGAATTCTTTATCTTCATGAGGATTCTAGACTTCGGATCATTCATCGGGATCTCAAAGCTAGTAATGTTCTACTAGATGCAGAAATGAATCCTAAAATCTCAGATTTCGGCATGGCAAGGCTATTTACATTGGATGAAACTCAAGGCAACACAAGCAGAATTGCTGGGACCTAGTAAGCTTCACATCTCTCATTAGCTAGACTGTTACTTCTTTTCCATATCATTCCTAAGGATTCATTATGCATTTAGCAAGAATAAAAGGTGACTCGAGACAAAAGCAAATCTGTCCTTGAAATGTTCCAAGAATTTTAAATATGGATTTTGCATGTCATTGTAATCTCTTTACTGAGTTCTGGGAATGAATTCTCCTTGTTGAGAGAGGAAATTATATATCATCTCTTTGCAACTATGTCTTAACTCATCAAACTTGATGTTTGCTCAGCCAAGAATAGATCAATAGTCTAAGAGTTGTCTTCACATTGCGGTGAGAAACATTCTCACTAAGGAAAGGTGGAAAAAAAGAAACAGAAAGCAGAACTACCCAATTTGCAGTATAAATTGCAGCACAACATTTACTGCTTCCTAGATTCTATTGAAAGAAGTCGAAGTTCTTTAATGACCCTTGCATGTAGTTTGACTTTAACATGAAGTAGTACCCAATTTTGACGTCTTATTTGAGATTTGCTTATCCCACTGTTTGGACTACTAAACTCCAGAATTGAATTTTTGGCCTTTTTACCTCAGTCCGACGTTCATGTGAAGTGCAACATATATATGTACAAAAAAAAACTTTAATTAACAACTGAATCATATCTAAGTTGCAGAATGTTATTTAAATCTTGTTTCTGTTCTGCAGTGGATATATGGCACCGGAATATGCAATGCACGGACAATTTTCAGTCAAATCAGATGTTTTTAGCTTTGGAGTACTAGTCCTAGAAATTTTAAGCGGCCAAAAAAATACTTGTTTCAGAAATGGGGAATCTGTGGAAGACCTTCTGAGTTATGTAAGTAACTAGATTAATCAATCAAGTCATCCAAAATCCTAACTAGTTGGGACCTGCTACATGCATTATTATTAGCCTTTTGGAATAAAATTTATTCCAAAATATTTTATGTTTTAGAAAAACAAGAATCAATTACTCCTTCTACTTCTTTTTCATATGATTTCGTATGATTCAAGAACTGAACTATGACAGGCTTGGTCGAACTGGCGCGAAGGAACAGCTACAAATTTGATAGACCCCATGTTGAGGGGAAGCACGGGACTTCTTCGTGATATAATGAGATCCATCCACATAGCATTATTGTGCGTTCAAGAAAATGTGGCAGATAGACCAACTATGGCTGCAGTAGTTCTCATGCTCAGTAGCCTTTCTTTGAGTCTTCCAGTTCCTTCGGGGCCTGCATATTATATGCACACTGATACTAGCGCAGAGACTTCCCTTATTCAAGAATACAATTCAGGAATGTCAGAATCTAGAGAACTAGCCAAAAGTAAATCTATTTCTTCATCACGAAATAAGGCGTCGATGACTGAGTTATATCCTCGTTAACATTCTAATACATAATAGCTCCAATTAGTTTCAGATTCATATTGGTTAATTTAGGATTTTGTGTTTTGTCACAAAGTTTAAATTTGTTTAGTAGGTGTTACTCCTATATGTCATTGTAACAATTGTGGAATTTTCCAATTAGTTAGAAAAGTATTTTCCTTTTCTTCCTTGAAAAAACTTACGGGCAGGGCACCAAGTATTTACACCCAACCAATAAGCAAATGGCGTATGTCACTATTTTTAACTATAATTATCAATACTTAACTGGTTCGCGACTGTTAAACAGAGTAAAACCCTTTCCTCGATTTGGGATTCAAACCGGTGACTTGGGACACCATAAATCTTCCAAATGGCGACTCTGAATATCTTAATAAATGAATCCCATTTCGATTATCCTTTAATTGAAAAAACTCCTATTAGTATATACTTACGGGTGTAGTAAGCAGAAAAAGGAGGTGTGACAGCTCTGCCGACTCTGCTAAGGAAAAAACCCAGAACTTCAGTTCAGGGTTCAAGAATTCAAGTACAGTTAAATTGTTGTATTTGGCGTTATTTGATTTTACATGATCCATGCCTTATGTGCTAAATATTTTACCGCTTTAATATTTATTGAATTTTATATAAACTGTCGCGAATCCTTTCCTCTTTCTGAGTCTTCCACATCATGGAGAAGGGTGCACTTCGTGTAGTTTCTCTTCTGTTAGAGTCTTTTTCCCAATTTAGAACGAGGTTTGGATAAGTTGCAAGGCCCGCCGAGCTTCTGTATCCATGGTATGCTGCCTCCCCCTCGGCCCGAGTTGGCCGCTCGGGTAAGCCAGGTCTAGACCAATAAACCTAAAATTTAAACCTAGAAGAACAATAAACTCATGCCGAATCACTAGTAGGACGCTTATTTCCATCGCGTGCATTTTGACTTAAGGGAGTCAACATAGGGGTTGGGTCCGTCTAGGATAGGTGACCCGAATTGAAATGATCATCCTAATGCATATTACGTGCTATTTGCATTTATTTGCTCGGCCACGCATGCCGACTGGCTTGGATATCTGGAAAAATTAAAAAAAGAGAAATAGCAGTATAGAGAGTTAATTACTTGTTTCGGAAAAATAACCAATGTCAAAAATAGAGTCGCTACTCTGCCGAATTTTTTAGGAAAATAAAAGAAAAAAGAAGAAAAAGGAAAACTCAAAATTTGTTCTTACAAAAAAAGAATGGTTTGTTTATTTGTCAATAAAAAAAGTGAAAACAAAAGAGTTTTATTTTCAAACAGCTTGTTGAAAGGAAGAAACAAAAAGAGTTTTGTCGAAAATAGTTAGTTTATTTGCCCAAACTACGCTGGTTTGATTCTCACCAGATGTGAGATACGTAAGCAACCCTCAACGGGTCCAACCATCCATTTTCAAAAATATCCAAATAATGTCAAAATTTTAAAATATTGTTAAAATAAGTCGGGTGGCGCCATTCTTGTTTAAAAATAAGCCGAATATCCCCAAAAGTGCGCCGGAAGGCTGGTTTTGCAAGTACAGCCACCCTGAATCATTTTAAAATGGTTTGCAGGCACAACCTTAAAATCTCGCTTAGAAAGTGCTGAAAGGCCGTATTTGTAAAATCGAAGCTTCGTTGTTATTAAAAAAAGAAGAAGAAAAACTGAATTTTGAACGAATAGCCACTTTATTTCTTTAAAGTCAAAATAAGTCATTACATGGCTAGTTTTCTTTAAATGGTCACAGTAGATATTGAAACCTTCTCAGTCTTGCGCAGGCCTGTGGTGATGCTGAGTGATGCCCCACGGGCTCCAGGTTGAGAAATGTTGATCATCGAGTTTGTAGTTTTTTAAATAAATTTTTACAGAAAAAAATAGCCACTTTGTCACAATAAGCCATTGCATGGCCAGTTGTTATTAAAAATAGTCTCAGTTGACATTGAAACTTTTTCAGTCTTGCGAAAGCCTGTGGTGATACCGAGTGATGCCCCGCAGGCCCCAGGATGTGAAGCTTTGATGTACTCTTGATCTTGTTTTAATCATCGAGTTTGTAGTTGGAGTCTGCTTCTGTAATTTCCCTTCAAAGAAAAACAAATTTGAAAATCCCAAAAAATATCTCTTTATTTTTGCATTAATTTGTAAGAATTACGCACGATCTCATGATACGTAGGAAATCTCCATAAGATTCAACCACAACTAAAAAATGGAAAAGAAAAATTAAAAGAAAAAAAGAAAAAGAAAGAAAGAATGGAAAAGATGTTGTTAATAATGAGGACCGACTCAATCCATTCTAACATGATTTATTTTGAATTGTGAAGAAAGTTGAGGTGGTTGGTTGTGGTAAGCTGGAAACACAAGATCCAAGAAAATGATAACTACTATCGAAGCTGTTACGAGTGCTCAAGAGACTCTGGGTCAGAGGGTTCAACAAGGGTCTACTGTAGTTGAGGAAAATAGAACACTGAAATAACAAATGACCAAAATGCGTCAAGCATGGGCCAATAGCTAGGGACGGCCTTGTCATAAGTCACAATTTGCTACACAGCAACCACAGTACCACTCTCCCAAGTACCACTCATATTCGTTTGATCTTCCTACAAACATCGAGAAGCCTACCCGAAAGAGGGTACAGGAAGAAATAGCCCAAAGAGTGAAAAGATTAGAACAACAACTGAAAAACACGCAAGTAATGGCAGGTCAAAAGAGTTTTGCCTTCAGAGATCTATATATGTTCCCCGATGTTCACTTGCCGCCTGGTTTCAAGATTCCTAAATTTGAAATGTACAATGGACATGGAGACCCTATAACCCACCTAAAAAGGTATTGCAATCAACTAAGAGGTGTGGGAAGAAATGAAGAGTTACTAATAGCTTATTTTAGGGAAAGCCTCGTGAGAGTAGCATCTGAGTGGGTTTTGGAACAAGACACATCTAGATGGCACGTCTGGAATAACATGGCAAAGGCATTTGTCAAACAGTTCCAATACAACATCGACATTGCCCCATACCGCATTTCCCGTTCAAACTTGAAGAGGAAACCAAGTGAAAGTTTCAGGAAATATGCCATTAAATGGAGACAGAAAGTAGCTCGAGCTAAGCCACCCATGGATGACAACGAGATAGTCACTATATTCCTTCAGGCTCAAGAGCCGGATTACTTTCAAAACATGATGTCCGCAGCTGGTAAATTCTTTGTAGAAATAATCAAAATAGGAGAAATGGTAGAGAACGGTCTTAAGACATGCAAAATTATAAGTCAAGTAGCTCTCAAAGATGCAGCTCAAGCTGTCCAAATTGAATCCTATGACGCGAATGGGAGGGACGAAGAAATCATGATAATATCAGGGTTGAGAAGAGGTCCTAGGAGAACATCTCAAAGGCATGTGTAGTCTCATAAGGTTTTCTATGGCCCCCTTAAGCATTACTATGCACTTCCAAACCCCCCATACTCTGTTGATCCGTCCCGGTATGTTGCCCAACCATCAAATCACCCAAGAAAGCGAGCACGGACATCACAAAATATCCACCAGCCTCCACAAAATTTTCAAGTACCTTATAGCCCACATCCAAGCCAGAGGTATAGAAAGGAAAAAAAGTTGAAAGATAGTTTTACACCAATAGGAGAGTCCTATACAAGCTTATTTGAGAAGCTAAAACAATATGACATGATTTCACCCATTCATCCAAATCAGGTGGACCGACGTGTGAAAAGCTTTGACTCATCTAAAAGGTATGAATACCACTCCAATGCTCTAGGGCACAATGTGGAAAATTATCGAGATTTGAAAAGACAAATAGAAAGGATGATTCAGTAAAATTTGATTCAAGATAGTGGCACCCAAAATATCACGCTGCATCCCCTACATGAGGAGGCACACCTGGTGGGGATGATGCCCGGTGACATGAGGTATGTGAATCCACTTGGGAACTTGTTGACTGAAGTTGAAGATACTGAAACAAATAGTGGTCATGGCAATATGGATGCGAAGCTTAGTGGCTAAGATACCGTGCATGGCAATTGGGAAGATGCTCCATCTTTCGGTCACCTAGAGAGGAGTTTTGGTGGCTTATTTTGGTTGCATTTATGAAGGTCTAGGTTATTTCATGGTTGTAATCCATATATTTTCTTGGGAGTCAAACCCTTCTGTCCTTCACTTTGCTCTGTGTAGTAATAATAGCTTGTTAGCGTCGTCTAGGTTTTTAATTCTAGTCTAGTCTGCTTGTTTTGTTGTTTCAACCCTTTCACTATCAGTCTAATTCAATTCTCTATTTCCTGCCATTTCTAGTAATTTTATTTCTAGTCATTTTACAATTCTTTTCATGCTGATTTTAGTGACATGACATGCACACATAATTCTCGGTCTGGTTTTAAAAGTCAGTTTAGCAATGAAACAATATTGAAGATGTAAAAGCACTCAAAAGAAATAAGAACATATTGGAATACTTTGAAGCCTGAACCAAGTGAAATATGGGGCAAATAGAACATAAAGAAATACTGTGGAAATGCATCATGCCTCATCGATTTAGAGCCAAAAGGCAAGAAAGCCCCAAGTCTAAAGGGACCGTTTGCGTTACCGAGATTATTGTCCAATGGTACTAGGAGTCGGCAAATACAGAAGGAAAATATGCAAATCAATCAAAAGGTATTTAACTGTGTAGTTTGTACTTGGTATGTTTTGAAGATTGGAATAACGAAGGATTTATTCTAGAATCCAAACACTTTATCCTTTGTTATCCCTTTGAGCCGTGATTATTTTCTTGCATACCCCTCTTTCGGAATCATTAATACGACTTTCAAGTTCGAATGGGGAAGTAAGTGGAGAAATAAGAGAAACTAGTGAAAGAAAAGAAGAGAAAAAAAAAGCAAAAAGAAAAAGAAAAAGAAAGAAAAGAAAAAAGAAGAAAAGAAGAGAAAGAAAAGAAAAAAGAAAAGAAGAGAAAAGAAAAGAAGAAGAAAGAAAAGAAGAGAAAAGAAAAGAAGAAGAAAGAAAACAAGAAAAGGAAGAAAAAGAAAAGTGTTACGACCCTAGTTCACCAATCGTGAACCTGTCATGACGGCACCCAATCTTCGCGACTAGGTAAGCCTAACACGATGCGGAATGTACAATTTCATGAAATAAGAGATAAAATAATAGCGGAATGATATAAAAGAAATATAATAAGTGCCGCTTGGCAGATACACTTCGCTAAAGCACACTAAATAGCATACTACCAAGACCCGGAATCCCATAGGCAACACAGACTAAAAGAAGAGTACAACGGTGGCTCTATACATCAGGAAAGGTCTAAACAACGAGAATGAGGGATAATTACTATCACTAATGAGAGTAGAAGGGGACTCTCTGGATCTGCGGACGTAGCAGATCATACCTCGAGTCTCCTGAAGTGCTGCTAGATCACATGAGATGTGCCTGATCTGATGTATCTGGATTTGCACAACAAAAGTGTGCAGAAGAGTAGCATGAATACACCATAGCGGTACTCAGTAAGTGCCAACCTAACCTCGATGGAGTAGTGACGAGGAAGGTCAGGGCCCTACCGAGAGACAATAACATAATGATAGTAACAATAATAAGCAGTTTAAATAAGAATGAGTCTGAAATAACAACAATAAAGTAATTACTGCAATCGTCTATGATTAAGCTGACAACAAGTAACCAACACAACATAAACTCAAATCAACAAGCCCAGGACCCGTGGGAATTGAACCCACAGTCCCTCTCTATATTCAACAACTCAGGATCTCCGGAAATTTAACCCGCAGTCCCTACATCAGTATCTCTAGGTCTACGGGAATCGAACCCGCAGCCCTAGGATCTCCGAGAATTGAACCCGCAGTCTGTACCTCAATATCTCAGGATCTCCGAGAATCGAACCCGCAGTCCGTACCCCAATATCTCAAGATCTCCGGGAATCAAACCCGCAGTCCGTATCTCAATATCTCGATATCTCAATATATTCTGGGTCTCCGAGAATTGAACACGCAGCCCTTGGATCTCCTGGAATTGAACCCGCAATCCGCAAACACTACAACTCCGGGTCTCCGGGAATCGAACCCGCAGTCCTTGGATCTCCGGGAATTGAACCCGCAGTCCACAAACTCAAACAATAACAAGGAAAGCACGGAGAAATATGATATGCATAACTACAATTGCACCAAAACCAGTATCAACAAATTTCAAGAAGTTCAAGCAAGGCAATTAAGCACTTAGACAGATAAATCCTATCTAACCAAACTTTTCTAACGAATATCAAGTAAATGTCACAATTTAATCAAATAAGAATAGAAATATCACGAATTGAACAATTCAAGTATGGTGAGTTCCAACAATCTGCTCATGTACACGCCCGTCACCTCGCGTACAAGGCATTTAAATTAACACATAATATCATAGGGGAGAAGGTTCCCCCACACGAGGTTAGACAAGCCACTTACCTCGACTCCGGTACGAAACCGCTAAGAGACAACTCTCTTGCCACAAGTATCTGCCTCCACAGGTGTAGTATCAGATAAATGCCACAACCACAATTTGAGCTAGCGATTACAATTCAAATGGCAGCATAATTCCGGACCCGGACTCTCGAACCTCAGAGAACTCGAACGCGGCCTCGAATCGACATTGGAAAAGTTGAAATTGAAATGACCTTAATCTTACTTCTATATGCTTGTTGTAGCAAAAATCTCATCGCAACCACCAATGTGATTTTTCCCATAGAAGACACTCGGCAACGAAGCTGGATTAATTTTTTTTGCGGCTGGTCTTCTCTTTCATTTTTTTATGAGACTGCCATCCCTTTATGTGTGTGTGCGGCTAGTTTTATTTTTCATTTTCTAGTGAGGGGATGTGGAAATTTAAAGGGGTGGACGATTTTCTTCTTGGGGGTTGACTTGTTGGAGTATGCAGTGAGATGGATTTGCAGGACGTGAGGGGCGTTGAATTTTGGCAAGATTCTGCCAAGTAGTGAAGTTAGAGCTGATTTGCTTCAGCTGCGGCTCATTCTAGAGTTCTTAGGGTGTAGGTATTTTTTGTTTTTTTGCTAGGTCTAGGGTGTTAGGTTTTGTTCTTTTAATTTTTTTCTCTTCTTTTCTTCCTCCCGGCAAACTACAATAGCAGCAATGAACTTAGAGGAATAATTAAATTGTGAATCGGAGCGTAAATTTCGAAAACGACCGGCCGGGTCGTTACAAAAAGTGGAAGAAAGATCGCAACAACAAATGTAGTTGCCTGAATTACATTTGAATTGATCCCGAAAGGATACGTAGGCAGTCTCTCTGAGGTTCAGTCATACAAAAATAAAATATCAAAAGTCCCCAAGCGAGAAACTGAGGCAGTAATTGTGGTTGTAGTGAAAGATCGAATTTCGAAAATTGTAGTTTTAACCCCATTTTGAATTGTTTTGAGCCTTTATACCTTTCTTTCTACCCCCATCCAAATTCCATAGTATGGTCCAAAGAAAGACCTTCCGATTAGTCTTTGAGAAATGCCAAGTCAAGCAGGTAAGGGTAATTCATGTCAGGGGTAACACTCCGGTCCAAGTAAGGAAAATAAAAATGAGAGAGCCGGATTGATGAAAACCCTCACGGGTACCACAAGGCGATGGAAGTTGGGATAAGTAAAAATGAGAGAGTCTTATTGGTGAAAACCTTCATAGGCACCTTGAGGCGACAGTAAGTTGAGAGAAAGAACAAATGAGAGACGATTGATGGTGAAAAACCTTTGGGCACTACAAGCCGAAAAAGGAATGTGAATCAAATTAGATAAGCGGAACATTGAAGCCAGTTTCACGGCGAAAAGGTACAACAAGAGCTAAACATCAAGTTGATTGACACAATAACTATAAGTGCATGTCATGGTCACTAGAGTTGGTATCCTCATTGTGAGCACGTAATTTTTACCCTAAGCAATTAATTCCAAAAGAAAATAAAAAAAATGATTTTTGATTGAACTAGTTGATTATTGTGTAGAAAGTATCAGTGTGTATTTTAATTGTTGAAAATAAAGTGAAAGAAATTGAAACAAAAATACAAAATGAAATTAACGTAAGGTAATTACTAAGAAATTTGAAAATCTAAGAAAAATACAAAAAAAGACAAAATAAAAGGAAAAATACAACAGGAATAATATACTAAGGAAAAAAAGTATAAAATATAAGAAAATACAGAAAATAATTACATAAATACAAGTTTAAAAGTACAAAAATAAGATAAATACAAATATACATGATACTTGGGCCGATTACAAAGGCTAGCCCAAAAATTAATGCACAAACATGGCCCAATTTGCAATTGAATCGGCCAGCCTTTGTAAGGATTAAAACAACGACGTATGGTAAAACAAATCTGGACTGTTGAAATATCCAATCAAATGAACCAAGATAGACGGTCCTTAAATAAACAAAACGACACCGTATAAAGAAACAATCACAACCGTCCGTTTAATCAATCAGACGGATAGAATTGATGTCACATTTAAGCCAAACGACACAGTTTAGTCAAACAAATCACAACCGTCCAAGAGATTGATCTAACAGACGAGAAAAAAGCTTCATTTAAAATACACGACGTCGTTTAAGGGAGAAAATGATCTGAGTCGTTCAACCAATCTAATCTAACGGCTGTTAATCAATAACACATATCTAATATATAAACCATACCCTTCGTTCATAACCCTCATTACACAAACACACCCACACCAAACCAGAAACCCTAGCCGCCCTATTCTCCCATCTCCCTCTCCACAGACCACCGGAACCCTACTGGTGGTCTTCCTCCGATCATCTTCTCCAACTCAGGCTTCACCCCTAAACTCCCTTATTCCTCCTCTAACACCCCACCTCACTAACCTCACCCAAATATCACACCATTTCCCCCAGATCTTGAAATTTCGTTGCCGGAATCCTAGCCAGCGACCACCCAAGTTATGAACCAGCCTCCCATCTTTACACCACGAAACCACCTGAAACTCCTCTTTTAACCTACCTAAGTCTCACCCCTTGAATCTTAGCCTAGCTTCTCGAATCTTCAAAAATGTTCCGCCGGAATACTCCGACAGGCACCCAAATCCAAAACCCTATCAAACCACAACCCTATTCCCCAAATACCACATTTCAACATCCAAACAAGACTCCTATAGCCGGCATGGAAGATCTACTGTAAAAAAGAGACCGATAGTCTCTGAACCATCGGAGAATCAAGAAAATGAAGAATAATGAAAGAAAGAAAGAAAAGAGGAAAAGAAAGAAAAGACGAAAGAAAGAAAAGAAGAAATAAAGAAAAGGAAAAGAGAATACCAAAAGTTAAGTATCCCTAAAACCACTTTTGTCTTCTGTGCTTCTTCTTCTATGTTGTTATTCGATTAAAACCTGAGTCTTTGCACGATATCTCTATGTTGGTCAAATGCTCTGTTTGTTCTAGTTAAAGTTGTTCTGTTAATCACATGTTGATTAGCTGTTTGATGTTCTCGAGTAATAGATCATGTTTCGATTAAGGGTTTGATTGATTAGGATTCAACCATTATCTATTTGTCTCTATGAATTCTGATTAGTTAAAATTAGTTGAAAATAGGGTTATGTTTGCAAAATTACATGAAAATGGCTATTGTTGCAATACGATTTATATGTGTGGCTTTTTCTGAACTTTTAAATACTTAGTCATAGTAGGGTTATATGTGCAAATGATATGGGCTATTATTGCGACAGTGTGAATTTTGACTGTTAAAGCCATTTGTGGCTATTTCTGAAAGTGGTTAACTCTGAAAATCTTACTTAGTCTACATAATTAGTTAAAAATAAAGTTTAATTTAGTGGTTATATTTTAAATAATGCTGAAATACCCTAGGTCTTAACAGACCTAAGGGCAGGTCGGGTGAATACTTGTAAAGTATAAGGGGTAAAAGGGAAATGAGGATTGGTAATTCTGAGAAAAATATAGAAGTAGTGAGGGCATAAAGTAAAATTGGGCCTGGTTTTACTGTAATTAGGTGAATAATAAGGGGTGAATCAGGCATAGTTAAATGGTGAATAGGTAATAACCCTTAGCAAGTGAGGGCAATAAAGGTATTAACGTCTAATAGAATGGTATAGAATATCCTGGAACCTTCTAGCAGGGGTTCAAATGTATTCTTATAAAAAATACCTTATACTTAACTGAAATAATTGAAAAAGACTAGGGGTGGGAAATCTGAATAATTAATTCAAATTTTCCTCCCATTCTACTCTATAAATAGGCTGTTTCGGGCCTAATTTAAGGGGTTCAGAAACTTGAGAGTTTAAAATTTAGAGAGATTAAGGGAATTCAGAATTCTTAGAGGTTCGAAAGTTCAGAAATATTTACTGAAATACATCACACTGAAGTACTAGTGGCTTTTAATTGATGTTAACTCAAGTGTTATTCTGGAATCTCTGTTGGTCGTTCTTCACTGATTTTATTCGACTTTGCTGGGTTTTCCAATTTTCTTGGGTTAATTTGCTGGGTTATATATTCTGGAGTGTGGAGATGCTGTGTTGATTCATTGAGGTAAGGATTTTGGACCTAAAACACATTTCTATGGTTGTAGTTCATGGATTAAGGCTGTAATTAAAGGGCTAAAATGGGGGATTAGTGCTCGAGTTTAAGAGGCCTTTAAATGCGGATTTGAGGGGTCATTTGGACTTCGATTTTAGTGTTCGTGATACATATGAACTTGTGGGGAGATAAGAAATTCATTAGTGTGAAACTTTTTAAATTTTATGACGTGGACCCAGGGGTCGGGTTTTGGTAATTTCGGGATTTGTGCCCTTTATTGATTGTTTTTGCTTGGGCTTTATTCCCTTATCATATTTTCACGTCCTCGTTCTGATGTTGGTTAAGATTTGATGCGTGTGGAGACTGATTCGAGGGGCAAAGGCGTCGCAATCTAGAGATTTAAGGCACAACTTCAGGTCCAATCATTTCTTCCATAGTGAAGGAACCTTGTATAGAAGAACTCCTGATCTGGGATTGTTGATTTTGGGTTGACGCAAAAGAGGCTTCCAAATTGCTCGAGGAGATACATGCCGGAACTTACGAACCATATATGAACGGCTTTGTTCTAGCAAAAAAGATATTTAGAGCGGGATATTTTTGGATGACCATGGAAATAGATTGCATCTAGTACGTCCATAGATGCCGCCAATGCCAGATATATGCAGACATGATAAGGATTCCGCCAATTGAACTCAATGCAACAAATGTACCTTGGCCTTTTACCTCCTCGAGAACGAATGTCATCGGTTCGATTGATCCCACTGCTTCAAACGGGCATAGGTTTATTTTAGTGGCCATCGATTACTTCACAAAAATGGGTAGAGACTGCATCTTACAAAGCTGTAACAAAGAAAGTCGTCGCAGATTTTGTCAGGTATCATATTATTTGTTCCCCCACCACCACCAGGCCTCTAATGGCTTCCCTCACGTTGGTATTACCATCTCCAGGGTCCTCAAGGGATCAGGGTTAGTTGGCTCGCATTTATGGTCCCCTTCTTGTCTATTTCAGGTTGTTCTAGTGTGATTCCGAGTAAGATCTTCCCACATCGGCTATGATCTATATGTTTCTAAGCAGGTTTCTTCACCTCTGTATTCTCCTCGAAACCCTAACTTCTTTCTTCTGAACCTCTTAGATCTGTGCGGATTTGAGATGATTTAGACTTGTTTCTTATGAGTTTTACATTAACCTTGTGATTCTTTACAAGAATCATTTGATTTTTGAGTGATTTTTCATCTTTCTCTAACCTAGGATTTCCAGAAATTTCTTTTTTTAAAACATTTGGTAATTTTTTTTGAATGTTTGATATTCTGCTTCTTATGTGTTCTGACTGATTTCGTAAGTTTGCTAAAACCTTAACTTGTTTATACTATTTTTTGACATTCTTTTTTGGTATTCAGAGTACTGGTGTACTGACTATTTTCTTGCATTAGTTCTTGTGATTTATCATATGCCATTTGAATGTCTCGTGGTTTTCTTGTCCTAATATGCCTTTACTGAATTTCTTAGTTCAACCTTTCACTGATTTTATATGTTGGTGTTCATCCTGACTATTCATTCTTACCTTATTTTATCTGCTAAACTTGTTGAATCTTTACGTAATTTTCTCTTTGATTGAATCCTTGATTATTCTAAAATCCTTATTTCCTGGTTTGATCTGAATAGTTTTCCTTAACAAAACTTTTTTAGTCTTACCTCTCTACTCGGTTTAATTGAACTGCTTGCCTTAATTAATATTTTCCTTGCCTTATTTGTTATTTCGCTTATTCTTACTTGTTGCTTCCTAAATTGAAACCACCGTGCATCCGCCCCTAATTACCTACTCTGTACTCAATTTCTTTCCTTAAGTGTCTGTCCTACTTTTACCATTAAAGGAAAGACTTGCTGAGCTTACATGTGACTGATTCCCTGAATTTCTCTAATTGCTACTTAATTGATCCCTTACCTTATTTTGCTAAGCTTTTGATTACAATATAAACTCGTAACCATTATCACTTCTGATAACGAACATTAGTTCACGAAAGCACACTTACACTCTCAAAGCTCTTTCTTTCTCTACTACTTGTGATATTCACTGGTCTAGCTAGCTGAAGGTCAAGGGTAGACATTAGAACTACATATGCTTTGTATTCTGCAGTATTTTCTTCAACTAGTATGTCTCTAGTTAAATATTAAAATCCAAATCCTATTTGTTTCATCTTTGTACTAGTTCATCAGCTATAAGTTCAACCTGTCTTCCTGCTTACTTCTTTGCCTAGCATGTCTAAACTCTGTCTTGTTCAACATATGATTAACATGTCTACACTTCACCTAGTTATCTGATACTTAACTGGCCTGTTTGTGAATATTTGTTCAATTCCCTGATTCTGTGATCATGTTGAGCTTTCTGTATTACATCTGTGATCTATGTCTTAACTATTTACTGTCCATGACTAGCTTGCTAAGTCTCTAAGGCCTTAAGTGTCTCATGTAGTTGTTGACTATATGTGACTCTTATGTGCCCCAATCCCTTTATCCCCGTGTGAGATCGGTTTGTTGAATGTTTGTGAATCTGAATGTTTTATGACCAATTGATTGTCTGCTATATTTTTTTTCCAAAAAAGAGTTTTTGTACTCTTCTCAAACTGTCTTTTACCACCAAACCATTTCCTGTTTCAAAAAACCTTTTCACTCCTAAAGTCATCTATGTACCATTTTTAAAACTGTTTCAAAACTATGTCAAACGCTCTCACTTTACTCTTAGATTACTAGGTTATGCCCCTGTGATATATGTACTGCCTTGAGACCCTTGAAATATCTTTAAGCTATGGCATATTAGGGTTGGCCTTTCCACACTACACAATAATTAGTTACTATTTGAGAAAGACTAGGTGTGAGCACTGCCTGAGATCCTTGAGATCCTTAGGGAACTCTGACGCACCTAGACATAAAATTGGCTATGGAACTTTGGCATTTAAGACTACTGCTGGCTTGGAAATCATTTGGTCCTACTGCAGGCTCCCTATAGATTAATTTCTGTTTATTTATATAATTTTTCATTCATTTCACTGGTCTGTAATAATTATTGTAAAAAATAGTAGGGTTCTTAGTAAAAAGGGAGGGTAGTATATATATTGCGGGTAAAATTGGGTAGATGCCATACCTATAGGGTCCATGTTGATGCAAATGTGTTTGTTATTCACATTGCTTCCACACAAGTAGAAACCATGCCTATAGGATCTAAAAATGGCTTTAATAATAGAGATCATGCCTATATGGTTAAAATCTGCTCTACAGAAATCACGCATATAGGGGTTTCCTTATGGTTAATAAATGTTGTTCGTTTTACCTTGCCTGACTCGTGCCTATATGTTTATTTATTCTGAACTGGTTTAATTAATTAATTTGTCTGCTTCTTTAATAAGTTTTCAAACACTGTCTCAAAATAATACTGCTAGAAAGCATGCCTATAGGATCTCAAGTTCTCATTTAAAAATTGCTCTACCGTTTTACTACATTCCTAACCAATATAGATATCATGCTCATAGGACATCACTAATGCACCTAGGCAAACCTGTAGGGCGACCAAAACTGTGTAAACTATGAAACCGTGCCTTGTCATTTGAGACTGCCCACATTCAAAAAGATTAAAAGAATCAGTAGGCAAGTGGGATTCAGTTCTTTGACACTTTGGGCCTAATTCGATATTGTATACTCTTATCTCACTTAGACATCATGTTCTAAGGTTTTCTCTTAAATACCTAAAATAGTTGTATGAGACGTGCACTTATTTGTTCTGCTTGTGGAGGTAAAATGTAAGCCTTTAATTGTCCCCACCCCCTTTAAATGTAGTCCTAATTTTTTTATTTGACGCCTAGACTTTTCTCCTTTAAACACCTTAGGATGTTCTAGAACTACCCACGTAGTGCACGCATAGGGCATCTTTTAAGGTACTAGAATGATTTAGGCTATGATCAAGGGTAGAACATTAGGTAGTAGGGATATGATGACTACCGCTAATGTCACGTGTAGCCACTCATTGATGCGTGATTATCGAGCATTGTGTGGGTATGATCATGTAGGCTAAGCAACCTAGGACCCCTTTTTCCCAATTTCCATTATTTAAATAAATTTTACTTTCCTTTATATATGTGTGACTTGTTCAAACCTTTTCCCTTTTTGAATGTCAAAAGATGCCTTTATTTACAAGTACATCATAAAACTATTTATCTATTTATTTGACTAATTCACATAGTCTAAGTTCAGCAAGGACCCACCGTTGTGGACCGCGAGAGGTGCCTAACACCTTTCCTTCAAGGTTATTTCGAGCCCTTACCCTAAATCAATGGCAATGCAAACTGGTCCATGAGTTAATTTCTCAAAGTGCCCTAACGCACCATAATCCGTTAGGTGGCGACTAGTTAAATACCTAATCCCAAAAGGAAAACAATTATTCCCCCATGAAATTTCGAAACCCGGACATTTCTCCATGAGGAGGAAAAAAGGTGCGACAGCATGTCGACTCTGCTGGAGATGTTAGGCTCTTACCATAACAAACTTGTTGTGAATTAGTCCAAGCATACTATATCCCACGCACCCTTCTCTCTTACATGAATTTAACTGTTTACCTTTTAAGCATTTATGACTTCTTTATTTCCTGGAAACTGACATGTCTCTTTGTTTTCTTCTTTTGTAATTGTCTTTCAATCATTTAAATGCTGCATTTATTATTTTCTTGCGTGGAAATACTTGATAACATGCTGTTATTGTTGCATATATTCCACGTCATATTCCACTCGTGCGTATCAAAATCCTATACGAACTCTTGATGAGTGGTTGCGCTCTTCCAATTTATTACTCTTAAATTCATAAAGGCTTATTTGCGGTAAAACTAGTCGATCAATTGTGGAGTCAATGGTTCCGTGTCATTCCCCCTCAAGTTGTATGCTTGAGGGTACCAGTCTAGACCCTATAGTAACCTTACTCTGATAGTAATTGTGCATGCATCATGGTAACACCTAGCCAGATTAATATGTTGTCCACACAATAATCCTTTAAGACAAGCTTTATCCAAAAGTTCACCAGGATTTCCATAATCCAACGGACACAACCACATTCTGTGCATTAATTTGGAGAACTAAATTCCAATATACTAATCATGAATGTATAAATAGTCGAATCTGGTGGGGGATAATGGACTAACCCTTTTGCTTTGCAGAAAGTGAGGCACGAGGTCCCCAGATTTAGTATGGTTAGCAACATTCCACCTTTGCTACTAGATTAGTGGGAGGACCTTCCTTCAAGTGACAAGAAACACGTGAGAAAGTATTTGGGCAATTTACCTTCTCTACTAGACATTGAGCAAAACAAAGGTTGATCGAGGCTACCACTTTGTTCTGTGATAGTTAAAGGGCAGTGTTCCGTTTTGACGACATAGAAATGACACCACTTCTAGAAGAAATTGGAGGGCTTGCGGGATTGACTTGGGATATCCCCGGGTTATTGGTGCCGGAGAACCGTACTGGTAAAGGGTTTATGATGGGTTTGAGGAAAAATGCTGACTTGGGATGCCTGAAGGAATCTTACATACCATTCGAATATCTATATGATAGTTATGGCCATAACAAGTCCTAATGTACCTACCATGATGAGATATCTCTCACTTCTCTGGGCTATATCCACCGCAAAGTGTTCGTATTTCATTGTGTGCTTCTTGGGCCTAATAGTGTTCTTAATGAAAAGGGAAAGAATTCACACTAGGTTGACCAGGATCGCCAAGACTTTGATGGAAGGAATCAACGGACAGACGCACACCATAGTCCCAATGATCATAGCCGACATCTGTTGGGCTTTGGAACGCTGTCAAAGAAGGGTCAAGCATTTGAGGGGTGTAACATGTTGTTGCAGTTGTGGTTATTAGAACATCTTCAAAATGCCAGTATTGCCAAGAAACCTTGCGAAGGTCTTGGAATGACCATATTGCCTTCCATAACCCCAAAGTAGATGACCTACACTACAGACAGTTTTGCTCAGCCGGAAAGTGCCAATGAGTGGGTACAATTCTTCGACAATCTAACCGAGGAGCATGTGCAATGGATGTTTCAATGGTTCCCGACAGATGAATTTATCATCAGATCCAGGGACTCTCCACACTTGGTGGTGATTGGGTTGAGATGGATATGCCCTTATGTCCCTATCAGAGTGATGAGGCAAGCAGGCAGGAAACAGGTTGCGGCAAGGGTTTCCAAGATGAGTCATTTCAGAGCAGACTTTCAAGACGACGATGTTCCTTAAAAGTGCCAAGCCCAGCACATATGACACTACAAAATCATTATGGAAAGAACACCATTGAGCCCGACAGGTATCATGTAGGGTGCAAATCTCTCTACCCGGCGTGGTTAGAAGACAATCTAAAAGGAATAGTGATGCCAGGAGCCGGCCGAGGGACCATAATCATAGGCGAATAAGCTGAAGCTCAAGTAAAATACAATAGGCTGTGCAAGACTCTGAGAATAAGCACCGGGAAACGCACAAGAGGAATGTGAGGTTGATCGAAGAATGGAAAGATATGGTAGTCACTTCCAACAGGAAGTTGGAATATTTGGAGCGAGGAATAGTTGAGTTGGAAGGTAAAGTCATAAAGAGGATTGAGGATTGCTAGAACGCTGAAGGAGCTGAAGGAGGACATCTGGCTAGAGCCTACTTGTTGTTGGGTCTGTGCGACCTGGGGGTCCTGTACGACGGATTCAGGAAGATCAAATGTGAGGAAAGTCCTTTTGGGACCAAATAGGCTAGATTTATTTGCTTTCCTAAAATATACTAAGGCCAAGTGCCAATAATGACTTATCTTTTTCTATTATCTCAGTATCGTTTTGGGATTCGTTTATTTTTTAGATTATGAAATGAGGCATTCATTGGCATCTAAAGTTCTCCAAATCTATTTGTCGCTAGGACTACCTTGGGCACAATGAGACTCCCAAATTTGGACGAGAATTTACATTCCTGCAATATGTGTTTAAATACTACAACACTTCAAAATTCTTATTAATTTGTTACCTTTTTGTTTGTGTTCTTTATTTTTATTCTCATCCCCTAAGGTTGGTTCACTCATACTGGCATCATCAGCGTATCATACCAGATCTGGAGGCCCTCCACCTCCTCCTCCTCCAAGCAATAAAATAGGAAAAGAAAAACAAAAATGGATGACTTAAGTGGTATTCGAAAGGAGAATGTTGAGAATGCAGAAACTTCAGACGGTCGGACTACTACGACACCAAATGATCTAGTCTTGAGATTGGAGCAAAAGATACTGGAACTACAAGGAGAGCTTGAGCAGGTTCCCAACTTGGCGAACTTATCACTTACCGTGAATGTCCCCGACATCAACCAATAAAACCCAAAGAACCCAGCACCTCCCTAAAATACATCAAACCAATATCCACAAAACCCTCATTCACCACATCAATATCCAACCCCACCCCAAAATCTCAATCCCTTACCAAAAAATCTCTCATGCTCTGCGCCAACGCAATAGGAAGTCCATCAACGGGCAGCCCATACAGAACCTCCATATCCTACAGTATGATAGTGGCCTCGCCAATGGGCAAATAAAATGTGTGCGTCTCTGGTCTCCACTGCTCTATCAAATCCATGTTCAATGACCAATCTAGCTGCAGCCGACTGACCTCCATGATCCTATAAAAACTCCTATCCTGCATGCGTCTCACTACACGGGGTTGGAGTTGGCGGTCCTTACGAAAGTTCCACATATCGTATACTCTCCTAGAACGTAAAGTCTGGGCCAATAACTACCCCTCCCATATGTAGGAAGACCCATGCTCGCCTGTAGCAATAGTAGCTCTAGGGAGGCAAGTCCTGGATGCAAAGGCGGAACCTCCACGATGACCACTGTAAATTGAACAAAATTAATTATATTATTTTTCTTTTCCACTACTTAAATATATTGTAATTCCTTAAATATTAAATTTTATTCGATATTTTTATAATATTATTTATTAGGTGGATATATTTTCAATATTATAATTTTATATTTTATATGTTAGTTTGATTACTTTATATGTTTGTTAGTTATTCACCTATTTTTTTTACTATTCACGATTTAATTATTAAATATTTACATTTGATTCCGGACACAATATTTGAGGCCCAGTAACACCAATGTATCCTGAATTCTTATGTTCATGATGAGAAATCCGATTTTTCACTCAGCATGTCTGTTATTTTATTATTTTATATGTTAGTTTTATTATTTAACATGTTAGTTTTATTATTTTATATGTTTATTACTAGCTTATTTTTTACTATACTAATATTAAATAGTTAATATTCATAACTATACAAGATTTAATTATTAAATATTCACAGTTTGGTTTCAAACACAATATTTGAGGCCCAGTAGCACCAATATATCTTGACTTCTTATGTTCTTACATTTGTTGACTATAACCGGAGATAGTTTGTACTTGAACTATCAGGGTTTGCATGTATTTTTTGGGAATAAGGGATAATTATATGACTAATTTCAATAACTACGAGGATACTATGCTAAGGACACTACGTTTTACTACGCTAACATGTCACTACATTACAAATACGAGCACTACATAAGGCCACAAGATACCCTACTGAGAATTAAAGTAATAACTTATCTAATTTACTTGTCTTTTAGCAAATAAATAATATAAATTGAATAAAAAAAGAAATTAATTTAATCACAAAACAATCACGAAAATAAATATAGTAACTAATTAACAATTTTTTAACAACTAATAACAATTTCTCTATTTCATGAATTTTTTTAGCACACTAATACCATAGTCCGGATAAATAATAATAAATTACTTAAATCGCAAAACAATCATAAAAATACATAGAGCACATAAAAAACAACTATGTATTTTTTTATACAAGTTTTAACAAAAACTAAGTTGGAATACCTCGATTTAATGTTTTTAGTAAGTCGGAATTTTGTGATTTGGAGTTGAAACAAGCAACAATGTTCGAGATAACGTCTTAGCTAGCATGTGGGACAAAGAATATTTACTTTTTGTGGGACAAGTGGGATCCACTCAAGCTTTTTTAGTTTAAAAATTGGGGGGGGGGGGAGAGGGTTTGGATTTTTTAATTGGTCACTATGTTTTTATTCGACATATTTTTGTTCTTTGATTCCAAAAGTACCACATTTTGGTTCCGGACCCTACCCAACGTACCCCTTCCCCTTAATGTTCTGACTTAGTATCATATTTGCTCAATCTCCAACAAGTTTGGAAGTGAAATAGATAGATTGATGATTTTGTGTTTCAAAAAGGATTCAATTTGTTTCGCAAGTATATTACACCTGCAAAAATGGTGAAAATTTTTCAATTAGTTATAGAAATTGTATGAGGGTAAATCGGACACGTGGTACGACATGGCCACGTATACACGTGGCCGGCCCTGATGAAATAAATAAGAATGCCGTCTCCTAATAAGGACGGCAGCATCCATGGATGTCCTCGTTGACGGCCACGTGACAAGAAGGACGCGGCCCCGCCTATGAGACATCAAACTGGCGGATCCATCAAAGAGGGCATCCCCAGTCCCCCGGCCTATATTTTGATTACGCTTATAATATCAGGGCGTCAATGTAATAGTTGGGCGAGAGGACCCTCTCACTATATAAGGGAGGGCTTCCCCCATTTGTAAGGGGATCTGATTTTTTGGATAATAAGACATCTCTCTCTCTCTCTCTCTCTCTCTCTCTCTCTCTCTCTCTCTCTCTCTCTCTATTACTGCTATCACTACTGCTCATTTGTTCTATCTTCTACATTTTGTTCTTACCATCTCCATTTATTAATTATTTTTTCCACATTGGTTCGACGATCGATCTTTGATTTATATTATCACTGATTCCGATTATCCCATCATTTATATTGATTGATTAGTTCTAAGATATTTAACATCTTTTGAGCAAACAATTTGGCACCGTCTGTAGGAATTTCGAGAATCATACTTATAGTATACATTCGCGAAGATCTGACCAAACAAAAACTTTTCAAAGATGGCTGAAAGTAACACACGACCCACGGTCATGGCTGAAGTCACCGCGAACCTCCTGGGCGCAATGAATGAGGCTGGGGGAAGCACAGCCATCAACACTACTCCCTCTACCGCACCTGAAGTTGAAACCTCCCCCACTCCCCTAGGAAGGGACTTCGATCCGAAAGAGGCACCTCCAGCAGTCAGGAGGCTACTGGAGGAATGGCTAGCTAGCACACTGAGCAGCCTAGCGGAGAAGCTACCGCAGGGCTGCGAAAATGCCACTCCGGCCACCAGCAATACCACTGCAACAGACGAACAGGAAGAAACACGGACCAATAGCCGGCCCGTTGAGACCCAAGCACATGATGACATGCTGGCTACCATCCTGAGGAAAATGAAGGAAATGGAGAGCAAAAATCAAGCCCTCCGCGACCAGATGAAAGAGCACCAGGACAAGGTTGATAAGATTCCCGGGGCGCCTAAATTACGACCCAAGCGGGACGTAGGAAGGTTCGTGGAACAACCTTACTCCGAGGAAACAGCGCCCTACACCATCCCAAAAACCTTCAAGATGCCCCGATACCTAAAGGTGTACGATGGGACCACCGACCCTGAGGACCATCTCATCCACTACGTCACTGCAGTAAAAGGTAACGACTTGTCCAAAGAATAGGTACCATCGGTGCTGCTGAAGAAGTTTGGCGAAATGCTGACCGGAAGAGCGCTAACCTGGTACTCTCAACTACCCGCCAAGGCGATCTCGACCTTCGAGGAAATGGCAGATAAATTCGTCATGCCGGTGCGAAGAAAGTATAAAGGAGGGTGAACGACATATTCGCCATCCGACAGACCATAGGCGAAAGCCTCAGGGACTTCCTCGCTAAATTCAATAGGATAAGAATGAACCTGCCAAATGCATCGGAAGGAATGGCGTTGGCAGCATTCCAGAACGGGCTCAACAGGGACGGTTCCCGAGCCACCAAGAAATTGCTGAGCCAGCTCATGAAATACCCTCCCACCACCTGGGACGAGATCCACAACGCCTACTGCGCTGAGGTGCGGGCAGACGATGAGGATCTCAACGGGACAACACGGCGACTGGCCGCCGAACACCCGGACGTCAGGAGGGATCGACGACATGAGGGACGCCGGGAACTCCCCCCATGCCCCAGCAGAGAGCGACATCAACCCTATGCCAGATCTTCGCTTCCGCCCCCGCGACACACGGATGCGGTACAACGCCATGTTGCCCCACTCAGAAACGACCGAGGTACGCCCCCTTTACTCTCATCACATAACTTTTGTGTTTCACCCTCAGAAGTAGTGTACGCACTGGAGAAGCTCGGCACCAAGGTGCAGTGGCCCCAAAAGATGAAGTTGGACCCAACCACGAGGAAATCCAACATTCTGTGTGAGTTCTATCAGGAACGAGGACAACGGACTGAGGACTGCATCGGCCTACGGCAGGAAGTCGTCAGGATGCTCAATCAGGGATACCTGAAAGAGTACTCAACGACAAAGGGAAAGCTAATTTCGGCCGCGGACGGGAGCATTCCTGGGGACCCCCAAAGCCGCCTTCCCCGACATGTACAGTAAACATGATCGTCGGGGAAGCGGATGAAGCCGTCAACCACGTCAAACTCACCAACACACACAGATTGAAGAGAACTATCTCCCACGAACGGTATGATGGCCTCGAAGGAAGTGTCACCTTCGATAAGTCTGACACCGACGATTTGTTTTTTCCTCACTATGATGCTTTGGTTATTACCCTGCGTATCATTGATACCGATGTCAGGAGAGTCATGATCGATGACGGGAGCGGTGCTTGCATCATTCATCCAAGAGTCCTAACTCAGATGGGACTCGAGGACAAAATCACTCCCGGGTGCATAAATCTAACTGGGTTTAACAATGCAGTAGAGTGCACGTCAGGAGAGGTGACCCTGCATGTCCTTGCGGGAGGTGTCACCCTAGAAACGACCTTCCATGTGATGAACCAGGAAACGGCCTACAATGTCATCATCGGGCGCCCATGGATACACGCCATGCGAGCAGTCCCATTAAGCCTGTACCAGGTGATCTAATTTCCTACCCCATGGGGAATATTCAGCACCAAAGGGGAGCCGCGAACAGTGCATGAATGCTATAAAATAACCCAGGATTGCGCTCACACAAAACAACCGAGCAAGGCAAGCGCGGAAGCATAGCAATCAACTCTGTCGGGGACTCAAGCAGACCTGACGGCCGATGCCATAAGGGACCCAGACATCATAGAAGCTTGCAATGCAACGGCCGAAGAGCTCGACCCAGCCCAGCTAGATTAAAATGATCCTGAAAAGAAAGCCTACATCGGTCACGGGCTCACAAACCCAGGTAAGTACCATGAATTTCTGACTAAGCATGCAAACATGTTTGCTTTTTCCCATGCAGACATGCCAGGGATCTCTCCGGATATCGCCACACACCGGCTCAACGTGGATCCATTGCACCCACCGGTAAAATAGGGCCGAAGAAACTTCAACGCCGCCGTTAACGAGGTGGTCCGTGAACAGGTAAACAAACTACTGGCCAATGGTTCCGTTAGAGAATCCAAATACCCGCAATGGATTGCCAACGTGGTTATGGTAAAGAAGAAAAGCGGCAAGTGGAGAATGTGTGTGGACTTCACCGACCTAAACAAGGCCTACCCCAAGGACTCCTTCCCCATGCCCCACATCGACCAGTTGATCGATGCTACAGCAGGGCATGAACTCCTAAGCTTTTTGGACGCCTACTCCTGGTACAACCAAATCCTAATGGCAGAGGAGGATCGGGAGAAAACCACCTTCATCACCCACCAGGGTACTTACTGCTACAGAGTGATGCCCTTCGGGTTGAAAAACACGGGTGCAACTTACCAAAGGTTGGTTACCAAAATGTTCAACAAGCAACTCGGTAAGACTATGGAGGTTTACATCGACGATATGCTGGTTAAATCAGCAAGAAAGGAGGACCATATCGACCACCTGCGAGAGGCCTTCGAGATCCTAAACAGCAACGGGATGAAGTTGAACCCCGAAAAATGCACTTTTGGTGTAGCATCTGGGAAGTTCCTCGGTTTCCTCGTACCGCAAAGGGGGATCGAGGTCAACCCAGACCAAATCAAGGCAATCGCCTCAATACCATAAATGCTCACCAGCAAAAAACAGGTTCAGAAGCTGACAGGCCGAATAGCCGCCCTCTCCCGCTTCATCTCCCGGTCGTCGGACAGATACCATAAGTTATTCAATATGCTGAGGAAGGATAACGGTTTCCACTGGAACGATGAATGCGTCAAGGTCCTCCAAGAACTGAAAGCGTACCTAACATCCCCGCCGCTGCTGGCAAAGGCGGAACCAAACGAGCCACTACTTAAATATCTGGCCGTCTCCGAGGTAGCAGTCAGCGCAGTGCTCGTCCGCGAGCAAAAAGGTATGCAATCGCCCATCTATTACATCAACAAAACACTAGTGGACGCCGAAACTCGGTATCCGCACCTTGAGAAGCTGGCACTGGCTTTGGTCACGGCTTCGAAAGCTGAGACCTTACTTCCAATGCCACCCCATCCAGGTAGTGACCACCTTCCCCCTAAGAAGTATCATGCATAAGCCCGAACTATCGGGCCGTCTCGCTAGATGGGCCATAGAGCTCAGCGAGCACGACATCACTTATGTCCCAGAACCACCATAAAATCGCAGGTCCTCGCCGACTTCATAGCCGACTTCAGCGCCGGCCTCTCGCCTGAGGCCGAGGAAGAAGCCTTGCAAACGGACCCTAGCTTGAACCCCTGGATACTACATACCGATGGGGCCGCGAACTCCTCAGGATCGGGACTGGGACTCATCCTCGAGGTCCCCACGGACGAGGTTATTCGCCAGTCCATACGTTGCCCCGAGATGACTAACAATGAAGTAGAGTACGAAGCCGTTATTACAGGTTTGAAACTAGCCACCAGGTACGGAGCCCGCCGACTGGTCTTACATTGCGACTCACAACTTGTGAAAAATCAAGTCGCCGGAGCCTACTAGATCAAGGAACAGAGGTTGTAGAAATATCAGGCCGAAGTCTGTAGACTAATGGTCCGATTCGATGAATATTGTTTTGAGCAAGTACGCAGGGTGCATAATGCCGAAGCCGACGGATTGGCCAAACTGGCCGCAGCGGCCACGAATCTAAGCAAAGAAAGCACTGTCACCCTCATGCATTCCGCCATCGATCTCAGCCAGGTATTCTCTCTACACCTAATATAGAACTGGCGAAGGAAGGACAACTACCGTACGATAAAAAAGAAGCTATAAAGCTTCGCACGCAAGCCGCCAGATATTGCTTGATGAACGGCGACCTCTACAAACGAACCTTTGGGGGACCTCTAGCCAAATGTCTGGGCCCCAACCAGACAACTCCGGTACTAGAAGAAGTCCATGAGGGTCATTGTGGCACCCATACATGAAACAGGGCACTCGTGTGGTGCCTAATAAGGGCCGGGTATTACTGGCCCACAATGAAAAAAGACGCGGCAGACTCCGTCCGGCGATGCGAGAAGTGCCAAAAGTTCGCCCCCATGATACACCAGCCGGGAGAACCTCTCCACTCAATCACTTCTCCTTAGCCATTCATTAAATGGGGAATGCATATAGTCGGACCGCTGCCTCCCGAACGAGGAAAGGTACGTTTTTTGTTAGTTTTAACTGACTATTTTTCTAAGTGGGTGGAAGCAGGCGCCTACGCCCAAATCCGCAAACAAGAAGTCATAGCCTTCATCTGGAAGAACATCATCTGTCGCTTCGGCATTCCCAAGGAAATAACATGTGACAACGGACGACAGTTCATAGGACAAAAGACAACGAACTTTTTCGACAAATGGCACATCAAGAGGATACTCTCAACGCCATATCATTCGGCCGCCAACGGCCAAGCGGAATCATCCAACAAAACTATATTAAATATTCTGAAGAAGAAACTGGAGGACGCCAAGGGACTGTGGCCTGAGCTGCTACCGGAAGTGTTGTGGGCACACAAAACCACTCCCAAGTCCTCCACGGGAGAAACCCCTACTCATTGGTCTATGGGACCGACGCCGTCATACCAGTCGAAGTCGGCGAACCAAGTCTCAGATATTCGCAGACGAGCGAAGATGAGAACGATACAAGCCAACTACAAGACCTTGACGAGACCGAAGAAAGGAGAGAAATGGCCCACATCAGGCTGGTGGCGCAAAAACAGCAGATCGAGAGGTACTATAACCAGAGGACGAAAATCTGCCCGCTCAAGGCGGACGATTATGTACTAAAAGCCAAGACACTGGCATCAAAGGATCCCAATAAAGGAAAACTGGGAACCAATTGGGACAGACCCTACAAAATCATCGAAGCAGCGAACAAAGGTGCTTTCAAACTTGAGACCATGGATGGAAAGATACTCCAGAACAACTGGAATATCTCACACCTCAAGCGCTTCCACTTCTAAGAGACACCCCCCCCGAGTTGTACTCTTTTTCCCTCCTCCAGGTTTTGTCCCAATTGGGTTTTTGCGGAGAGGTTTTTAATGAGGCGACAAGGGAGATGTCCGGAATCGCTTGTATGATGCGCTAAGCGCACCGGTCGGCATGAATAGCACATCACAGGGACTAGGGCTATGGCCATGTTGTAAAGGCCACGACCATCTCATAAAGGAAGGGCTACGTCCATGATTTTATGTAAGGATACGACCATCTCCAATAAAGGAAGGGCTACGACCATGATTGTATGAAAGGCTACGGCCATCTCCAATAAAGGAAGGGCTACGGCCATGATTGTATGAAAGGCTACGGCCATCTCCAATAAAGTAAGGGCTACGTCTATGATTGTATGAAAGGCTATGGCCATCTCCAGTAAATAAAAGGCTAAGGCCTAAGGACATCTGAAGGAGAAGGCCACGACCCCTCCAGACGAAACAATCGGCTAAGGCCCAAAAGCATCCAAAGGAGAAGGCTACGGCCCTCTCCAGACGAAATAATCGGCCAATGCCCAAAAGCATCCAAAGGAGAACGCTACGACCCTCTCTAGACGAAATAATCGGTTAAGGCCCAAAAGCGTCCAAAGAAGAAAGCTACGGCTATCTCCAGACGAAATAATCGGTTAAGGCCCAAAAGCGTCCAAAGGAGAAGGCTACGGCCCTCTCCAGACGAAACAATCGGCTAAGGCCCAAAAGCGTCCAAAGGAGAAGGCTACGGCCCTCTCCAGATGAAATAATCGGCTAAGGCCCAAAAGCGTCCAAGGGAGAAGGCTACGGCCCTCTCCAGACGAAATAAAAGGCTAAGGCCTAAAGACATCTGAAGGAGAAGGCTACGACCCCTCCGGATGAAGCAAAATGGCCAAGGCCTAGAACGTTCAAAAAGGAAGGCTGCGGCCTTCTCCAGGAAAATCGAAAGCTTAAGGCGTCGACACTTGAGAAGTGTCGACATGGCCTCTCTAAATGAAGGACCAAAAGGATGGCCGCATAAAACGCACAAGCTCGGCCTTGACCCAATTCGGACTTAGGCTAAATGCCCTAGAAGCCAGAATATGGGCACACCCCATCAAAAAAGAATTTCGGCGGAAGGCGCGCCCTCGCCATACGAGTCAAATGCTGAGGCCGATCCCGACAATGCAGTAAAAAAGAAGGAAAGAAAAAGAAGAAAAAAGATGGCCTCAATTAATCAGAAAGAGACTTTTTATTAATATATCACATATTTACAAGAAAATACAAAAATTACAAACTACAAAATAAAACCTATTCAGCTATTAAGGCCGCCGCCGTCTCCTGCAGCCCCATTGGCACCATCCTCGCCGTCGTCCCGCCATATCCTCTCAATCCAGGACCTGGTGCCCAGCTGGTCCACATCATTGAAGGAGCCTCCCGTCTGGGCCGGAGAGTCAGGGTCATAGCCGCAGGCTTCACGAGCCACCCTAACCAGCCAACGTTGCTCATCGACCTCCGCCTCGCTAGCCTTGCCTGTGGCATGAAGCTCCTCGAATACTGTCCGCCTCGCCTCGGTGTACACCAGCATGTCCTGAGCCTCGCAAGGGGAATCCCCAACTGGGACGACTGCCGTCTGGGCCAAGGCCACCTGAAGCTCGGCCGACAAAGTCTCGACTTTAGCACGAAGCTCGGTCGCCTCCATTACGGCCATACGGCCCATATCTACTTCCTCCCCCCGCTGCTGGAGGAGAATCTCTAGCTCAGCATTCTGAGCCACGGCGGCCAGCAGATCGGCGTCCGCCTTCTCAAGCTGCTATGTTTGTTTGCGCAGCTGCTGTTACAGCGACTGAATGGACTCTCGTAGGAGGCGGAACTCAGAGGCGTCTGAGAAGCAGTCCGAAAACGTCTTATGCTTCTCACAGACCTCCTTATACTTCTCTGACAGCTTTCGGAGGGTAGCCAACTTTTTCCGATCCCTCCGACTCCGCTGCACCTCGAGGATGAGGGTCTGCAAAAAAGAGAGAGAAGGCGAAATGAAAGCCTCGAAACATAAAAAAAAACAAAAAGAAAAAGGAAAAGTACACTTCGAACCATACCTGCAAGGCGGCACCAGCAATGCGACGGGACAGGACGCGGTCGCTTACTAACTTCAGCGACTCAATCTCGGCATCGCCGCATAGTAAAGCGAAGTCCTTCACGGCCTGCCCACTCTCCTCCAACAGGTTATAACCCGTCGGTATCAGAAGCCGACGCAACTGACCCTGTTCCGCGGCCGCCTCCAGCGCGTCCGCCTTGGCTTCGCCCTGTTGCAGCACTTCTGCCTGCTCAGCAGCAACAGCAGGGACGCCCTCACTATCGGCAGACGGGGCATCAGTGTCCCCCGCATGAGCAATTACAACTGCGGCCCTCCCCGGACGAATGGCGTCGCCCAAAAGGACTGGCCTCGAATTGAGGCGACGGGCCTCAGTTCTCTTCCGCCCAGGGTCTACAACCACCCCTTTTCCGGTAAGTAGCCGGCGCCTCTTGCGCTCGGTCGACTCATCTTGCGCAGGGCCCCCCTCCTCAGCAGAAGGAGGTGGGAGCACTGTATCCGCTCCAGGCGCAGGGATAGTAGATGGCCCAAGAGCAGAACTAGAGGGACCGGGAGCGGCCGACAATAGGGCCTCCCTAACAGCCCGCTCATAATCCGGGTCGGAAACCTTAGTCGCTTCGCCACCTGACGCGGCGTCGTCCGCCGGACTCTCCTCGGCCTGATCAGCCTCAGGAAGGCCCTGCCTAACGGAGGCCACAAGCTCTGTTTCTGAATAAGCGGGACTGATGACTCGGCATCTCCGCCTCCGTGTCACGTTCCGAGCTGCAACAAAAGAGAGTAAACGTATGTTAGCTATAGCTACGGCCAAAGAAAAAGAAAATGTGGCAGGTAAGAGCCGTACTCGCGAGGCCGTACTTCTGACCGAACGCAACCCACGTCCTACATTACTCGGCAAAAGGGATCAACCGATTCACCCACGCCCTAATGTCGGGAACTTGTTGGGGCGTACGCTCCACCACTACACAAGAAAAAGCAAAAAACATGTTAACGCCTGAGAAGCAATGTGACAACGACGCAATGAATCAAAACCTGAAAGGGACGGTTAGGTACTTATAGTTGGGGTTCCATATCTCCGAAAAGCCGGCTGCGTCCGCCACTATATCGGAAGTGCGGACATAAAAGTACTTCGTCCAAAATTGACGATTGGGCTTATCGTCCTCCTCCACGAGAAAGCCCTTCGATCCTCGATTTTTTAGCTGTAGCATCTTGCCCTGCATTTAGCTGGGACTAAACAACTGCAGCAGGTGATGAACGGAGACGTCCACCCCGGCCCTGGACGCATACGTTGTTAAGATCCGCCAGATCTTCCATGTGTACGGAGTCAACTGGGCCGGGCAAATGTTGAAAAAGCGGCACAATGCCTCCGCCAGAGGATATATGGGGAGCTCGCACCCCATGATAAATGGATATTCGTGGATGGCACAGAATCCCGGCCGATGAACATACACCATGCCATCTCCGGCCACCCTCATCTCCACCGTCTCCGGCACGCGGCAGGCCGCCCGAAGACTGTTCAGTTGTCTCTCTGTAATAACGGACCTCTCCCACGTATCAGCATCCGCCGGGTGAGTGAAGTCTTTTCTCGCATACAAATCGCGAGGAAGAAGGTTACTTTCCTTCGGAGGAACGAGTTCCTTCTTTTTCTTCTTATTTGTATCCCCAGATTGCCGGGGAGCCCAAGAGCCAGCCTCTGCCCGCTCCGGCTCTTTACGACGGCTACCTTTGGCCATTTTTATGTTAAGGTCACTAACTGGGAATCGTAAGGAATCAGGGAGAGAATGCAAGTTGCCGGAAGCAAAGAAATTAGAAAGAAAGAGGCAAAAGATATCTGATGAACTAAAAGAAAGGATGATACTGAAACTGCCTCCTATTTATAACAAATTATCGCACGAAATTCGAAGAGTTTTGTACTAGAAAAGAGGCGGGAAACTGAAACGTCAAATCGCCCATTATGACTAAGCATCGAAAACCGCAGTAATAATGTTGCACGCCGCCTGCAGACAACGGTTCGAAAGAACGTGCCACGTATGCACACCCGCACAATACCCAACATAGGTTGAATCTATCCGCCCATCGAAGAAACGCCCCGGGCATATCTCCAATAGGCGGAGGGACTATCTGTATGAGGGTAAATCGGACACGTGGTACGACACGGCCACGTATACACGTGGCCGGCCCCGATGAAATAAATAAGGAGGCCGCCCCCTAATGAGGACGGCAGCATCCATGGACGTCCTCGTTTATGGCCACGTGACAAGAAGGACGCGGCCCCGCCTATGAGACATCAAACTGGCGGATCCATCAAAGAGGGCGTCCCCAGTCCCCTGGCCTATATTTTGATTACGCTTATAATATCAGGGCGTCAATGTAATAGTTGGGCGAGAGGACCCTCTCATTATATTAGGGAGGGCCTCCCCCATTTGTAAGGGGATCTGATTTTTTGGATAATAAGACATCTCTCTCTCTTACTGCTATCACTACTGCTCATTTGTTCCATCTTCTACATTTTGTTCTTACCATCTCCATATATTAATCATTTTTTCCACATTGATTCGACGATCGATCTTCGATTTATATTATCACTGATTCCGATTATCCCATCATTTATATTGATTGATTAGTTCTAAGATATTTAACATCTTTTGAGCAAACAGAAATGTATTTTCCTAATTGAATTAGGTGATTCTTAAATATGCCTAAGCACATACATTTTTCATCAATAAGGATAGACTGCATTATAGACTCAGAAAGACACTGACATGCTGTATTGTTGTATTCTAGCTTATGGCTTTTTTGGTTATTGGATAACGTTTTCAATGAATTTCCTACAAAGAGCTTAAGTTTGGAGTTTTCCGTCAATAACCTCAAGTTTGGGCAATCCATATTTCTGAAAAATATATATATAATTAAGTACAAAATATTACTGAGTACTATTTGTTTATGTTTGGTCTAAATTACTACTCCATATTTGGTACGAGCATAGGTTTTTGCTAATTAACTTTAATTTTTCCTTTCAAAGAATAGCTGGTATGCATGAGTGGTGGTACCATCTTATCTTTCATCAGTCCAGACTTTACAGACGATAATATTCTAGCAGAAAATATTATTTAGAATATTGAAGAGCATGAAAATAAGGTGGTACCACCGCCAGCTATAAAGTTTTAGTAACTCAAAGTCATATGACCAAAGTTATAGTAGTATCTTTCGTCCCATGTCTTTCTTTTTTGGGCAAAAAGAAATCACTTTTACTCTGCGACAACAATTATGTACGTCTGATACTCTCAAAATTATATAAAATTTATATACTTTTTGTATATATCATACAAAAATATATATGTACAAAAAAAAATCATTATTTAGAGAGCGACTATACAATGTTACGTTATTTTTTCCTTCTTTTTTCCTTTTCCACTTTCATGTTGCATAATCTTCATGGCAATTTACTAAGCAAACATTCGGTGAAATTACTAATTAGTAGTAGTCATCACAAGTGCTAAAATTTTCTGCCTATTACTTTTAATATCCTATCTCAAATAAGTGTCCCATATTCTTCCTCTTTGAGTACCTTACGTAAGTTTTATAGAATGGTGGTTAGATCGGTCATGATTTATGGTGCTGAGTGTTGGTCAGATAAGAACTCACATATCCAGAGAATAAAAGTAGCATAAATAGAGATGTTGGTGAATATGCGGGCACACGAGGATGGATAAGCTTAAGAATGATGATATTTCGGAGAAGGTGGGTGTAGCTCCGATCCCATTGATGACAAGACAAAGGAAAGCAAGGCTCAGATGGTTCGAGCACATATATATGAGAAGCCCAGATGCCTCGGTAGGGAGGTGTGCGCGGCTGGCTTTGGAAGGCACGAGAAAAATGTAGGGGGCGACCTAAGAAATATTGAGGAGAGGTGATCAGGTAGGACATGGCGTAGCCCGGGGCGGATTTAAGGGCTCAAAAGAGGTTCACCCGAATCTCCTTTGCCGAAAGATTACACTGTATCTATAAGGCAAAATCTATTTTTTACCTCCATATATTATATTTTGAATCACCTTAACACAACCCAAAAGCATCACTTAGTGGTCATGTGGGTTCGAAATCTTCGTAAGGTTATTGGTTCAAATCCGACTATAACTATAATCTTTTTTAACATTTTTTTAACCCCCTTAGAGGAAAACCCGCCTCCGCCACTGGGTGTGGCTTTAGATTTTCGAGGACGTGGCCCTTGATAGGAAGTTATGGAAGTCGAGCATTAGGGTTATAGGGTATGAGGTAGTTGAGTATATTTTTACTTCGTACCTAGTGAGACTAGTCTGATAGGATTTTTATCTTAGACTGATAGTGGTTACACTACTCTTTTATTTTTCATAGTGTCAGGTCTATTTACTGGCTATTGTTTTCATCTATTTTCTGGTCTTTATGATACTGTTATTACTCCTATGGTATCTGATGACGGTACTGATATATTGTCTCTCTTCGTTTTCTTGAGCCGAGGGTCTAATAAAACATATTTATTTTATTTTCAAATAATTGACGATTTTTTTGTTCTATGAAATAATAATCGTATTTTTTAGTTACCCAAAAATTTTACAAGAAATTTATATTTTATTCTAGTTTAATGACATACCTGAATAATTTACTAAAAACAAATTTATTTTTCAATCACTCTAAATACTAATCAAATTGACCTTAAAGAAGCATTACAATCGTTTTCTAGTTTCATTTTATATGATTGAGATACTCTAGGGTGTAATATAATTTTTTTTACCATAATTATTTGTCGAGATTATTTTTAAATAGTTAATTTAATATTTATATTATGTTGAATTATTTATTTAATACACATGAAGTACCCAATTAACTTTAATCATAGAGGGAAACGTACAATCCTGCATAATGATACTTCTTATGTTGCATAATATGTAAAAAAAATTCCAAATTAATTGTCTAATATTTTTCAGATTATTCTTACATAATTTTGTATAGAGGAAATTATTATAAACAATATTCAATATTCTATAATAAAAAAAAGAACTTGATACTATATTTTATTTTTAAATATTTTTTCCTAATTTTATAAAGTGTTCCAATTAAAATTGTAATTTAATAAGAACTTGTATAAATAATATCAATTGACACTAATATAAGAACACCCTAATAAAAATTTGTGTAATTTATTTCCACTTTTTTTTGTTAAAATATAGTCAATAAATAAAACAAATGAAATAATATTTCTTAAGGAGATATATAATTGCTATATATAAATGTATGTAGCCATTGTATATTTTTTTATCAAATGAATGTTGAATTATAAAATTATCAAACAGATGATTTTTTTAATTAAAAGTACTAATTAGGAAAAAAAATAAAGTAAAAATAGTCTGCGTTTAAACAAATTGAAGAGTAACATTAATTAAGTAGTGCATTTAAAGAAAAAGATAGTTAAGGTTGAATGAGAAGTGGGTTCACAAGAATTCATTGGTTTGGGCTATGTTACTTTTGGGTTTTTCCCTTATTACAAATCCAAAATCAATCTTTCAAGTCTATTGTACAAGTAAACAATGTGGTTATATTTTTAAATGACCATAATGCCCTTGGTCAACCTCCATTCTCTTTTCTATATAATAGACTACTAGTGAAGAAAACAAGGCCAAGCAACTTAGGGCCCGTTGGACATAAAAACAAAGTCACTTTTTTAAAACTTTTTAAATTTTTTTCAGAATTTGTATTTAGCTATGAAAAATTTAAATTTTACTTTAAGTTGAATTTCAGAATCGTTTGGAATTAGAAAAACACCAAAGAGTTATTTATCAAAATTTTCACTTGAAATCACTTACATACTCAAAAACAGATTCAAATTATGTTCAAACACAATTCTAGTTTTCAAATATCACTTTCATTTGATTTTTTTTAATTTACTTTTTTTGGAATTTCACAATTCTTATGTCCAAATGCCTAGTTAATAATTCGAAAAGAGGAGAATGAGAAATGAATAGTACGTACAGAAATAAAGCACTGACTTATTTTCATAACAAACACTTAGCCCCTGTTTTGCCATACATTTTCCCAAATTTAATTTGAAATTTATTTCAAATTTCATGTTTGGCCATAAATTTGACCCACATTTTGGCCAAAACTCAAATCACATATTTGAAATCTCAAATTCAGCAAACCTGAGAATTATGTACATGTTTTTCCAAAATAAAGTTGAAAAATATGTTTTGAAATTGTATGTCCAAACACATTTTCATCTTCAAACAAAACTTCACCCAAATCAGATTTTTCAAAATAAATTTAGGATCTATAGCCAAACGCTAGCTTAGAATGGACTAAATTCTCTATTCCCTTGGGATAGAGGTAAAGTCTGCATACATAGCACATTCGAAATACCCTACTAATAAAATTTTAGTTGATCGTTGTTGTCGTTAAAGCTCGATCTTTTGAGCAAAAGTGCTCAACATTCTTTGATAGCGGTGTTAAAAAAGCTGGTTTCTCCGGACATATTTGATTCACCGCGGATAAGAACATCAAAAGATGGATTCCTGGGGCTCAAATATCCAACAAGATATGCACCAGCATTTTAGAAGAATAAAGCTTCAGAATTGGGGAATGACTTCTCCCCCATTTCCACAAGAATAAGCGAAACTACATGTATTAGGTCATTACCATTAATCTTGACTTTAAAAAAAGTTAAGCAAATACCTTAAACCATAATTTCAGGCTTAATTATCTGGTTCCATCAGTAATATCTATAGTAATTTTTAACAGAAAAAAATAGAAAATTGGCACTAGATAGTTTCAGCTACACACTAGTCCATCCTCCCCTCCACAGCTCAAAAGGAATACTATAATTCATTAGCAATAAATTTGGAAAAGAAAAGGTTATTCCAATAAAATTTCAGATTCTAGACCTCCACCTTGTCAATTGATAACAAGGACTAGTAATGAATAGGCAACAAAATACGTAGTGATATTTCCAATCTTGACATAATCAATCAATGTAATTAATCTCAATCTTTCGGCTTGACAAATATATAAAGAGCAGGAGTTAGATGTAGGTATATACTGCGTCGACATAATATGCAGCAAAACGAATGAGTAGAGAGGTGTAAATTTTGAAAATATTTTTATGTAGTCTTGTTAAAGAAGAAATTTTCTTTAGAGTTGAAATTAAACTCTATAACATTGAAAATGTGTATTACTAATTAACTACATGATTGATTAATAATTATTTATAAAAGATATATTATAATTAAATACTGGATACATGCATGTATATATGTTTTTCCAGTTTACTTTACTCCACCAACTAAACCAAAAAACAACCAACTTATCAAATCCAAGAAGCTTCTATGATGCTTCATTTCACCCGTGCACTCCAAAATATGGCCGATCGATAAGCAACTGATTTTAAAAGCAAGTTACACGTCATTTACGTCTATTCTAGGTGAGTACGAGGCTCTATCATCATTATTCATTACATATACTTGCAAGTAATAGAATAAGTTCAAAATGAACATATACATGTAGTAATAATAAAACACCTATAACTATATGTTAGAAAAGTTATGTTGATCATCACCATGTATTGATCATCGAGATGTTTGTGAACCCAAAACCACAATCATAAACTTGGCTACAATATTCCACTATGCATGTATGGTCCCTTGGCGAATGCAGGATATATATTAAGGGTGTTCAAAAAAAAAATTGGATTGCAGCTCACAGGAATCAAACCTACAATCTTTTGTACATTTTGAATGCCCTTGACCACTGAGCCAAACAATTGTCTTGTATTAAGGGTGTTCAAACCTTAATATATAGAGATAAAAAATAGATTTTGTCTTATATATAAAGTGTAATTTTTCGGCGAAGGGTGTTCGGGTGAACACCATTATGCCCCTGCCCCCCCCCCCCCCCCCCAAAACCAAACCATAATAGGTTCAAGGTTTTCAATTTCTCAAAACTTAGTCCAATAAAACATGCATATAGCTTCTATTTCTCAAAAAATTATTCTCAAATTCTGCATATTTATTGTGATTACAAATACGTGTTATTGCCACAAAGATTAGGGGTGTACAAATTGAATCGAAAAATCACACCAAATCGAAAAGTCAAATCAAATCGATTAAAAAATCCGATGAGGTTTATTTAATTTGGTTTGGTATTGAGTAAAAAACTCGAATCAAACCGACATATAAATATAATTTTTATATATACTTTTATAACTCTATATAGAAATTCTCTTTAAAAATACATAGAAATATTTAGCATTCTCTTATGTTTTGTAATATTTAATACAATATGAAGTACTTTACTTTTATTAACTTTAAATAATGTATTGTATGATCACTTTCTTATCAATTGTTATTGAAATGTGTGAATCTCTTTGTTTTTCCATATTCATATGTCAAGATATAATAGATACTAATATTTTTTTCGAATTTGACGTGGTATTTCGATAATTAAAAATTAAATAGAACATATTGTTATTTAGGTATCATATTGATTTATATGTTTAATTTAATTCGGTTAACTTTAAAAGTCTATGTGCTACTACCACTGAAGGCTCTTTCATGCTAGGCGTCCAGACCTACTATACCCGAGCCGCATCCCTGACACATTTGCTATATCTACTAAGGTTTCATCCTAACCAACTATACCTGATATAAAGCTCATCAACGAATATTTATTACCAGACAACTAAAAAAATAACTAAGAAAATTCTCCCATAAAAATATTTTAATAGATCATATGTTTGTCAATTTTTTAAATTTTTACTAAACATATATTTACTTTTATATAATTTAACAAATTAAAACTGACATATTATTAACCGGTCCATGTTACATAGAGTTTGAGGCTTTAAGCATTAATTTGTCCCATTATTTCAACTTATTCTTCGACCTCTTTCTTCACTTAAAAGAGTAGCAATTTGATCAGTCACCATTATGCATCTCATTTAATATCTCATCCTAAGAAGGCAAATATGCTTGGATGTTGACGTATGGATAATTGGTGAAAGTTATATGGACGATGACAAGTGGCAAAAAAGGTCCAAAATAAATTCTAGTTTTCCTCCCATGTCTTTGTACAAACCGTCATTACGTCCCATATTTTAAACCATCAACACTTTTTTCCTCTTAGGACACTACACCACCTTAAAACCTCTCCTCCAAAGCACTCTCTTATTGTAACAAAACATTTTCAAGAAAATGAATTGTCACAACAGCTACCTGAAATGGACATTCTTCCTTATTTTTCTTACCACCTGCAGATTTTCTATAGCAAAACAAACATACCCCACTTCAGATATCCCCAAATTGGATCAATTCTTGAATGCAATCTATGAATGGAGGGTTAATCAGCAGCAAAAACAAGCAGATACCGGTCTAAAATTACTTGAAGCTCCCACTGTAGTAGCAGTGGTGCTCTGTTTTTTAGCAGCCTCTATATCTAGTGCTGGTGGGATTGGAGGTGGAGGTTTGTATGTACCAATTCTCTCTATAATTGCTGGTGTAGACCTCAAAACAGCTTCAAGCTTTTCTGCGTTTATGGTCACAGGTGGCTCTATTGCTAATGTTGTTTGTAACATGTTCATTACAAGTCCTAAAAATGGTGGCAAGATTTTGATTGATTTTGACATAGCATTGTTGTCGCAGCCGTGCATGTTGTTGGGTGTTAGCATTGGAGTTATATGCAATCGCGTACTCCCGGAATGGCTCATCACTATACTGTTTGCTGTGTTTCTTGGGTTTTGCACTTTCAAGACATGTAAATCAGGATTTTGTTTTTGGAAATTGGAATCAGAAGTGGAGGTGGTGAAGAGAAATGGGAATCAAGAATTGGAGAATGGGTTGCTCAAAAATGAAAGTTTTGGTGGAGCTGAGCCTTTGTTGGAGAAGGAAGCAAAGGGAGGAGGAGGAGGCAGCAGCATTCCATGGATGAAAATCGGGGTGTTGGTGATGTTCTGGTTTTCCTTCTTTTTCCTCTATCTTCTTCGTGGAAACCGATATGGACAAGTATGCTCTCTTTTGTTTACACCTATCTTTTTTCATTTTTGGACACTACAATAATTCATGCCATAACTGAGTCCTATGATCCAATTATACGTTGTTAAGTAGTAACATTAAATGCGTTTTTTATGTTGGATACTCCTCAGTTTTCAAATTAGATAGACATAAAGTTTGACCAACATTTTAATTTTTTTTAATCATATTAACATGACAAAAATTGTATTTCTCGTATAGTTTTTGAATATTAAAATTTTAATTCTAAAATAGTGAGTTAAGCTAATCCAGTTTAGTCAAACTAACTCTCAATACATGAGTACTAAATAAAGGAGGAACTGCAAAAAGGATTTTATTACTCTCTGCATTCTACTATCATATAACTTGGTTTGAATGGGATATGAATTGATTTCAAAGTTTCAACAATTTGGAGTTCTCGTTTCTCGCACTTGTCACCAAAATTACGTAGAGAACTTCGCCCTTTAAGGTTAATTTTAGTTTTATTTCTCATCACTAGAATATAATGCTGAAATCTAATTGTTTATACTACTACTCTTTTTAGCATTACAAACATGATGTCGATTCCTGTCCCCTTTCAGTTTTAGTGACTTGTGTCTGTTAAGTTGTCCCACATCATAGAGATTTGAGGTCTTTGGTCTCCTTATATGGCTTGGGCAAAAAGTTAGCTTTGAGGGTTGAGTTAGGCTCAATGTGCATTCTTATTATGGTATTAGAGTCAGGCTCATTATGTTGGCCTGGCCGTGAGGAGGTGTTGAGTTGTCCACATCGGAGGAATTTGAGTTAGAACTAATGTCCATTCTTATCACTCTCCTCTTCCTCTTTCAATAAGATGTTTATTTTCAGCTTTATTCACAAAATTAACTCCAACATAAAAATTTACTTTTCAAAAGCTACGGAGTACTTAAATTGTTTGGCTCTAGTCTCTTTCCGGCACCATAGACTTATAAGACATTTAGTTGAGAGACCTACTAAATTTCACTTTGTTCAGTTCTGAAACAGAAAAGAAAGTGGGATCTGATACATACTTTAGTTTAAAGACTTGAGATGTGTTCCAACTGCTTTAAAAACAGTAATGACTAGATGAGGAAAGAAGTAAAAGGAAAGTGGTAATGAGAGTAAGAATTTTTGAAATGTTAGGTTACTTGTTTGTAACGTTGTAACAGAAACTGCTTAATGAATGTGCAGGGAATCATTTCTATGGAGGCATGTGGAGTGGGATACTGGATCATCTCGTCAGTTCAGTTTCCTATGGCTATCATCTTTACATCATGGATCTTGTATAACATACCTTCCAAGAAGCAGGTATCTATAATAAGAGAGTTTATACTACTTACACTATGTAAATAATTCTTTGCACTATCGTAGTACTTTAACCCGTCACAGAAGGCTAATTACTTAAATTTCTTGATTACCAAATTAGCATTATAGAGAGTTTCACCTGATGGTGTAGGTCATTTTGACATGGGGTAGAAATACTATACAATATCTGTGCACAAAAAGTTGAACTCTTTCTTTTGCTTGATTTCTTGATTAAAAGTTAACTCGGTTTGTTCCTTAAGTGCAGGAAGGAAGCAGTGAAACTAAACATGGACCTTCAGGGAAGCTCATATTCCCATTAATGGCACTACTAGCAGGGGTTCTGGGAGGCGTTTTTGGAATTGGTGGTGGAATGTTAATTAGTCCCCTTCTTATCCAAGTTGGAATCGCTCCTGAAGTAAGCTTTGCCATACCTGTTATTCTTCCATCTTAGTTATCCTTACATTTGACTTTTTTCTTTTAGGATTCTGATGACTTTTTCTTACAATAGGTGACAGCAGCAACCTGTTCATTTATGGTGTTTTTCTCCTCTAGCATGTCTGCTGTGCAATATCTATTGCTAGGGATGGAGCAGGTGGACAATGCCCTCATCTTTGCACTTGTATGCTGTGTTGCCTCGATCGTTGGATTAGTAGTAGTTCAGAGAGCCATAGAACATCATGGGAGGGCATCCCTCATTGTGTTTTCTGTTGGCACAGTTATGGCTTTAAGCACTGTTCTCATGACCAGTTTTGGAGCTGTTGATATCTGGAGGGATTACACTAGTGGGAATTACATGGGGTTCAAGCAGCCTTGTTGAGAAAAGAAAAAGATTGAAGTCTTAAGAGATGCTCCATCAAGGCCAACTTTTGCATTTTATGCTCTATCTAAACAATTAGATGCTTCTTGGTAAGCTTTTGTTAAGAGATTCATATTAGAGAACATGAGTGAAGATTAGAGCTCTGAGATGCATATTTCTAACGTCGATTCTCAAGTTTAAGCCACGATTATATATATATATATATATATATATATATATATATATATATATATATATATATATATATATATATATATATATATATATTTATGTATTTCTAATTGTTATGCTTAAGCCACGATTAATATATAGTAACAACAATAGCTTGTACAACCATTGTCTCTCTTAGAAACGTTTCCAGTGAATCTTTACTTAGTAAACATGGACTGACATGGTTTGCAGAAGATGTTTCTTCAATGAAAACCTATTTCACTATTAAAAAACATAGTTTCTGAAGATAGTTAACTGAAATATAGAGTAAAAGTTGTTAGATGGACAAACATGACTCTCAACAAATAAACTGCACATACAGCAAAGCCAGACCCTGGAAAAAAAATCATTTTTATTGTTTTATCGCGACTGATGAAGAAAATTATGATCATGAAATAAAAATGAGCATGAGAGCTTACTAATTAAATGAGTGCCCTACCTCTTCCTTCCAAGTCCATAAAAATTAGAGCAAGTAGCAGCTGACAATATATTATCTACAGGGTAAATGGCAAAAAAGAGCATACGGTAGCATTCATACATGGTCGCTATAAAACATCTGCATTGTTATGAATGTATTAACCATTTCTGCTCTAAAACTAGAGATATGAATGTATTAACCATTCCTGCTCTAAAACTAGAAGCTGTTAGCTGACTGCAAGTCTAGATACAAAATTGTACCGTCAAAATTGAACAACCAAGAATAGCATGTCTTGAGGATACCATGCTTGGTCAGATGATATAAATAAGATAAGGTATTCATGTAAACTTCAACGAGATTTACACGTTAATATACACAATCAGTTGATTGACTAGCTCATTATAGTTATGATGTACCAATCTGATCATATTAGAAGAACAAAAAGTCAGCAATCGTCAACAAAGTTGTTGACATACGAGTCAAACATTCCCATAATTCTGGTAACAAAAAGTCACATTAAGATTTAAGCAACTGGGGGACGGAGAGCATGATCTTCTGAGGTATCAACTGCAGCAGGAGGCACAAACTGCCACATAGGGATTCCAGGGTAGCCAAGATATGGCATCATTTTGCTTGCATAGACTTGATGTGGGGCTGAAAAAGGAGAAGGCATTGCAGGTGGGTGTGGTAAAAACCCAGGTTGAGCGTTCATGGTCTTCAGTTGCTGCTCAAGTTTGTCTTTCTCTGCTTTCAGCTTCTGTTTCTCATCTCGGAGTTCATTTTTCTCAGCCTAGAAAAGATCAAAAGAATAATCACTTTATACATAGCTCATGAGCGAGAAAATAACAACGAGATTATGAGTTCAATGAACACACCTTCAATTCATTAACCTTCTCCTGCAAGTTGTCATAAGACTCTTTGAGCTTCTGAGCTTCATCTCTCAACTGCACCACCATTCGAACCGCATCACTCAAGATAACAGATTTATCCATTTTGGGCTGCTTTCCAGGTTCCAGGATAGAACTTAATTCTTGGAACCTTGACGAAATAAAATAGAAGAATACAAAAACAATTTTATATTTAAAAATAATTCCAGCAACCAGCAGTAACGAATTTAAATGCAGCACTAACCATCATTCAAGCATGCAAGAGTTGGATAACACACAGAAAAAGAGAAGGAGAGAGAGAGTGTGTGTGCCTGTCATTCAGCTTGTCCCTACGCATTTTCTCCCTATGAGCTTTTGAATCAGATGCACATGCTCCAGATCTCGCCCTGAAACAAATAAAGTTTCATATAATGGAATATTGGGAAAGAGGGAAAAGAAACACTTCAAAAACAAAGAAAGAATAACATGATATTGTTAGATAATGCTACAAGACATCACTAACTTTCTGATATACAATACAATAGAAAACATAATACAGTAGAACAAGAGATATTCTGATGTTATGTGCTAGAGGCTACTGTTTTCGACTCTTTCAACTCGTGTTTAAAAAACTCCAGCAAATAATTGATTTAAAGAAAAATACCTCTTTTTGGAGCCGCAGTCCTTCAGACTATCTGAATTGCCGTAGGAATCATCTAATCCAGAACTGTAATTAGGTAAGAAACACATCCAGTCACCACCAATTCTAACGATCAATCGGCTTAGTTGTGCAACAGAAAAAAGGAAACATTTTCATAAAATTAAAGTTAAAGGACTTAGCATATACAATTACAATCCTCCTCTTACAAGATTAATCATTAATGTTAAAACAGATAGAGTATCTCTTCTACGACTAAGGCTGCAGATTAAACTACAGGCGGAGATAATTGCCAAAAAATCTCTTCAAAATCAAGTGTCTCTAAACCTCCAACTTTATATATGAAAAACATATCCATACTCAATCATTCCTTTTTCTTGTTTGGGAAAAGGAAAATGGGTGCAGAGGAAGGAAGGCCACAGAAATAATTTTCATATTCCTAGAAGCTTGTTTAATCCATGAGCTCTGCATCTTACTTAGCATAAATCCTAATTTGTTCATCAGTATTCTACGAGATCAGCTAAAGCATCTAACTTGGAAAACCGATATGTTTATGGATAACTCTATCCAATCAATAGCGGGATAACAATAAAATCAATCATTTGACAGCTTCAGAATAGTGAGGCATCTACAGACCGAATCCAATTAGACTAACAAAATCTTCTTCTTCTATGCTATAGAGGCCACATACAACATTGGCAGTAGAAGAATAAACTTGATAATACTACAAAACTCATTATTTCCCTTGTTTAATCACAAACAAATCATTTAAATAACCTACTGAGATAGTCACCATCCTCATCTTACTCACAACCTCCTTATTCTGAAATATACCACACAATAGCACAAAATCACCCTCAGAACTCAAATTGAATTTTCCTCTGCTTATTGAAACTGAAACTAAAGCTATTTGACAAGTGTACAAGAAAATTTTTCTTTTTCAATAAGGAAGTGAACGAGTTAAAATTACTTGTAGCAGTCAACACTCAACAGATAATGAGTTATATGCACTGCCACAAAAGTTGTTTTCTTCTTTTTGGCTTTTTAAGCAGTACACTTAAAGGTCAGTTCTTTTTTTTGTTTTTGGCATTTTAAATAGTTCACTTCAATTTTTTAGTTCAAGAAAATTCTACCCCACATTCCCATTTCACCAACTTAATTAATTTTTAAAAAAGGATCAATAAAAGAATGAAACTTGAATTGCAAAATAAGCTAAGAATCAATCTAAAGAAATATCAACTAGAGTAAACTTCAATTAATTTACTAAAAACTCTTGAAAAACAAAGCTGTGAATTAAAAATTACCTGAGATTATTAGGAAGGGAAAAAGCAGTAGAAGGCCATTGAGCATTGGGTTCAAGAGAAGGAAGGTCTTCCATTAACCCAAGTTCTATAAGCCAATTTGAACCATCTTCTTCTGTTTCCGCCATTTCTTTTCTCCGAAAGGTGGCCGGGACTGAGAGTTAGCCGGCGGCGGGAAATTTTCTGTTGAAGAGTGTTTTTGGACAGTGGCGGGCGTGTAAGGCGGAACGGGAAAAATGGAGGAAAATGAGGAGGAGATGGAGAAGTGGAAGGAAATTATATGAGTGGTGGAGGGAGAATTTGGTTTTGACAGTTAAAAATTGAACCCTACTTTTACGTCACCTTCACCTTCAGTGGCATTGGCTTTTGACACCATTATTCCTTCTTTTTAAAGCATCTGCTGTACAACTACTAGTAGCGTAAAAAGTTACTGTGCATATTTTAATCCGAATTTTCACCTGGAATATATGTCCATTACGGTAGATAAAATTCTTTTCTAAAATAGCCAAGATTGTTTAGCTGAGTTTCTAAAATTAATTTATTTTTCAAAAAATGTACTTTTAGTGAAAGCACCTTGTAATTGGTTAATTCAGTGTATTTCTCTCAAAAATATTTTAAAAATAATATTAATACTTTTTTTGTTTCTATTTGAGAACACTTTTTTTCCTTTTAAAAGCTCTATCAATTACCTTAAATTTGAACCAAAATTACTTTCCAATAAAATACTTGGCTTAAAATTAATTTGTAGTTAAAGGTAGACACATATCCTTACGCCATGCCAAAAGAAGTGCTAAAATTGTTCCAAAAGAATAATCAACAGTTTGCTCTAAAAACCTTTTTTCTGTATTGGATAATTCAGTTGTCAATAGAAAAAAATATATATTATATAATTTAAAGTGACTAGTCATTCCTTTTTCTAACTTCGTAAATCGTAAATGGTATGGGGGGTAGTGCTTTAGTTGTTGAGCCATAAGGTTTTATAGTTTAATTGGCTAATCTTAAATTGTTAATCAATTAAGCCACTTGGACGACTTCTGGAAAAGCTTTTTATAATTTTGTTAGTAAAACAGTGTGAAAAACGTGTTTCGACAATTGTGAATTTTTATTGGAGATTTTTGTGAGTGTTTGTTTGACTCAAAAGTTATCGCTTACTTTATGAGTTATGGACAATCAAAAAATGTGAGAAAAGGGTAAATCGCAATCAAATATAATAAACCCCGGAGAAAGATCTATATCGTTTATATCATGAACTTTAGCAGAAATGATGAAGTTATATGGACTATCAACGATTATCACTGAGAGGGTAAAAAAAGAGAGAATAATAGAGAGAGCATAATCAAAAGTTATATTATTAAAAATAACACTTGTCCTTTACAATAAGGAAAACCCTTCTTTATATAGAGGAAAGGTTTTTTTGCTAAAGTCATAATTCATCGAAGATCGCTGACGTCTTTAAAATATAAGGAGGAGAGGGGAAAGGGCGCATGCATACGCGAGTTGGTGATACGACTTCGTTGTTAAGGATGTGAGTGAGGGTCGTGCCCTCGATGTCGTGTAGGCGTGGGGGGAGATATACTTGGCCCTTATCAGTTACATCCAATTCGGCCTCATACAGTTAGTCCCTCCGCCTGTTGGAGATGTATTCGGTATACGTCTGCAATGGGTGGAAAAATCAATTCGTTGTGGCGTCATCCATGTATTGGCATGTGGCTTACTTTTTGAATTGACGTCACTAGCGACATGCGTCATAATTACAATTGCTCCCAAAACAGGTCAGGGGGCGATTTGACGTTTCGGTTTCTCGCCCCTTTTTCTGACACTCACTTTTTCGAATCCCGTGTATTAGGGTACTATAAATAGGAAGAGGGTTCAATTTTCACTATCTTTTAGACTTCTTCAAAAAAGTTCTTCATATCCTCGTTCTTTTTACATGGGCCTTCAGTAACTTTGTGTTTGATTTTTTGAGTTCACTTTATAGTTTTACTAGCATGTTGACGCGTCTATTTTCTAGTCAGAGACTGATTATGGCGAAGGGTGGTCGACAACGTGAAAGGAATGGGGATGAGCCCACTTCTAGGGTTCCCCCATCTTCGGAGGGTGGGAAAAAGGCCCGAAGGCCTCTTGTCCCTCTCTCTATAGATAATGTGCTTCCCCGAGAACTATATGTTGGAAGAGATTTTCCCTCACGGTGCATAGCTCCTGCATGGGAAAATTCTAAGTTCTATGAGTCGCAACTGGATGACTTGCGTGTCTCCTGTCAGATTCAGGACACGGTGGTTATGGAAATGGCCGAAGATGATTTCGCTAATGTGCATAGACCAGGGTTCTGTGCTTTTTACGAATATCCCTTCCTAATTGGATATGGTCTCCCCATATATGTCACGACCCCAAATCCGGTCGTGATGGCGCCCAACACATTGCTAAGCCAGCCTGACCAATCAATAACAAGAACGGAGCTAGAAGCTCGTTTTATCCCATTTAAGCATATCAAAATATGAAACAACAGTGATACATATACCAACAACGGGGAACAAAGTCCCAAAATATACCAACTCCTATAGACCGAAGGGTCAAAAGTCATGAGCCTCTATTGAACATAAGTGTATAAAGGTTTACAAGATAACAAGTGCGGAAAGAAAAGTCGATACAGAATCAAAAGACAGTAAGAAGGAATATCGGGTCCTGCGGACTCTGCAGCTACCTCGTATATCCCACATATGTCGCCTTGAACAGCTACCGGATCACTGGTGAGAGGTACCTGGATCTGCACACAAGGTGCAGGGAGTAAAATGAGTACTGCCAGACTCAGTGGTAATAAACAAGGGTAAGACAACGCGGATAAGAAATCCGCAATAAAGCACTATGTAAAGCTGTAATCAAATACCCTGTCACAGAATCAATATTGACTGTACCTGTACCAACAAGTACCAGCAAAAATAGTATAACAGCTATGCAGATGTAGCTAAATGCAATGCAATGCATGATATGACCGCTACGACACATAGCCCGATCCAATTTGGGTACTCGTGCTCACTGTGGGGGTTCGGACTCGGAGGGGCTCCTACAACCCAAGCACAATATCACTGCGGCGTGCAGTCCGATCCAATATATATACCGCTGCAGTGCGCAGCCCGATCCACTACCAGTCAGCTAATATGCAAATACAGCCTCGCAGGCTCAAAAGTAGTTTTTGAAAACTCTTTTATCATTTTTCAGTTGAAAACAGAAATATCAAGTTCCAAAGATTGGAAATAGCATGATAACAAAGGTAGCTACGGACTGGTAGTAACTAACATGTCAATGTGATAAGACAATGATAACGATCCTCGCGGGATCCAATAACTGACTCACGTCCCACAAGTATACTCAATCGCCCAAGAAGGGGGTTCAACGGCTCAAGAGTAGCTAATATCACAATATAGTATGTAACTATCCGAGAAGGAGGTTCGACGGCTCAAGAATAGCCAATGTCATAACACAGTATCAACAAGTCGGACTAAGCCATAGCCCCCAATCACAATCGACCCCGCACTCACATGAGAGTACGTGTCTCGCTGCTATACAACGTCACAAAGTGGTGTACCGGGGTTTCGAACCCGCTGGTCATCACCCACATCTATTACTCACCTCAATACGGCGCGACGACTACTCCGCAATGCCCTTGCCACGAGAATCAAGCTCCGCACGCGTAGAATCCGATCAAATACAGTAGAAATACAACAAATTAGGCCAATGGGACGACACCCAATCAATACAACTCAATTTACATCAAAATTTCCAAAGTTGTCAAAACCCGACTTTCGGTACACTTCTCGAAAAATTACAAAAGTCACATATTCGGAACCCTCATCTCAATACGAGTCTAAGCATATCAATTTTACCAAATTCGGACTCCATTTGCTCATTCAAAACCTTGATTTTCTAAAGTTCAAGCCTAGGGTTAAATCTTCCATGAATCACCCCAAATTCCTCCAAAATGCAATGCAATGCATGATATGATCGCTATGGCGCGTAGCCCGATCCAATTTGGGTACCCGTGCTCACTGTGGGGGTTCAGACTACGGAGGGGCTCCTACATCCCAAGCACAATATTACTGCGGTGTGCAGTCCGATCCAACATATATACCGCTGTGACGCGCAGCCCGATCCACTACCAGTTAGCTAATATGCAAATACAGCCTCGCAGGCTCAAACGTAGTTTTTGAAAACTCTTTCATCATTTTTCAGTTGAAAACAGAAATATCAAGTTCCAGAGATTGGAAATAGCATGATAACAGAGGTAGCTACGGACTGGTAGTAACTAACATGTCAATATGATAAGGCAATGATAATGATCCTCGCGGGATCCAATAACTGGCTCACGGCCCACAGGTATACTCAACCGCCCAAGAAGGGGGTTCAACGGCTCAAGAGTAGCCAATATCACAATATAGTATGTAACCATCCGAGAAGGAGGTTCGACGGCTCAAGAATAGCCAATGTCATAACACAGTATCAACAAGTCGGACTAAGCCATAGTCCCCAATCACAATCGACCCCGCACTCACATGAGAGTACGTGTCTCGCTGCTATACAGCGTCACAAAGTGGTATACCGGGGTTTCGAACCCGCTGGTCATCACCCACATCTATTACTCACCTCAATACGGCGCGACGACTACTCCAAAATGCCCTTGCCACGAGAATCAAGATCCACACGCGTAGAATCTGATCAAATACAGTAGAAATACAACAAATTAGGCCAATGGAACGACACCCAATCAATACAACTCAATTTACATAAAAATTCCCAAAGTTGTCAAAACCCGACTTTCGGTACGCTTGTCGAAAAATCTCGAAAGTCACATATTCGGAACCCTCATCTCAATACGAGTCTAAGCATATCAATTTTACCAAATTCGGACTCCATTTGCCCTTTCAATACCTTGATTTTCTAAAGTTCAAGCCTAGGGTTAAATCTTCCATGAATCACCCCAAATTCCTCCATTTTCATGATATAATTGCATAATATTATCAATACTAATCATAGTTTAAGTCCATAGTTGATTACCTGATGATTTCCCTTGAGTTTCTCTTCAAAATCGCCCTAATCGCCTCCTTAAGCCGAGACCCAAATATGTGAAATGTTTATGAAATTTTCTAACTTCTGATACACTTAACTCACTGCGATTTTCGCTTCTGCGGACCATTTTCGCCCCTGCGAAACCGCTTTTGCGACCAAATGGTCGCTTCTGCGAACCCAGGCCTACTTGGCCATTTCCGCACCTGCGATCCCATTGACCGCTCCTGCGGAATCCCCTCCGCCCATGCGGTCTTTCCCGCTTCTGCGGACAAGAGTCCGCTCCTGCGGACTCGCCTATGCGATCAACTATCCGCTTCTGCGGACTCCTCCATCACGCCTCTTTCCCGCTTCTGCGATCACCCTCTCGCACCAGCGAAGCCGCCCCTGCGGGCCAGGCTCCGCTTCAGCGGTCACCTCCGCTTCTGCGCCTTCTTGTCCGCTCCTGTGGACTCGCTCCTGCGCTCCCTTTTCCGCAGGAGCGAAAACAACAGAACAGAATCACAAACCTGCAATTTTCCACATTTTCTCCCGTTTAGCCATCCGAAAACACCCCGAGGCCCCCGAGACCTCATCCAAACACACCAACACATCCTAATACCTTATTCAAACTTGCTCCAATCCTCAAAACACGTCTAACAACATCAAAACCCATAATTCACATCGAATTCGAGCCTAAATTCCTTAAAACATTCCGAATTACACATTCGATCAAAAACCTGATCAAACAACGTCCGAATGACCTGAAAATTTGCGGACATATCCAAAATCACATAACGAAGCTACAGGAATTGTCGGAATTCCATTCCGACCCCGGATCAAAATCTCACCTACCGATCGGATTTCGCCAAAATTCAACCTTAGCCAATTCAAGCCTATTTCTACACCGGACCTCCAAATTCAATTCCGATCGCTCCCCTAAGTCACAAATCACCTCCCGGAACTAACCGAATCATCATAATTAAATTTCGAGCCCTCTAACCAAATAGTCAACTCCGGGTTGACTTTCCTTATTCAAGTTTCCTTCAAAAAGGCTATATGCCTCATTTTCGATCCAAATCACTCCTAACTCACCCGATAGGCTCTAACACTGATATAAGAGCATAAAACAAGTAATTACACTATGCTTTTTACGAATATCCCTTCCTGATTGGGTGTAGTCTCCCCATATACCCGTTGGCGGAGGAACTTTGTAGGTTCTATAATGTGTGTCCAGCCCAACTTACTCCCTACACATGGAAGATATGTCGTATACTGACGACTTATGCTGAGAGGGTCGGGCTCGACGTTACAATACACCATCTGCTGCAACTGTTCAGTCCCAGGTTCATGAGGGGGACGATGTTGCAGCTGAAGAACCGCGGAACGAAGGGTTTGGTCGTCAAAACGGACCAAGCCAAGCCGTCAATTTTGGTTGAAGTTTTTCTTTGTCCGCACTTCGGATATGGTGGCGGCCCCCGAAGGGTTTCCTGAAGTGTGGAATCCCGAACGTAAGCGTTATTTTATGCATTTAACATTTTCACTCGTTTACGCCTGTTCAACCTTTGTGACCTCTCCTATTTTTCCATGTCTATAGCTAGGGCGTCCACGCCCCAATCCGTGCCAGATATTAGGGCGTCCATGCCCCGATCCGTGCCAGATTTTAGGACGTGGGTGTGGAGGCTGATCCTACTCACTAAAGAGTGCAGGACGTGGGTGGCGTTTACCACGAAGTATGGTCTTCCAGGTATTGCGTCAGTTTTTTTTGGTTTGGTGATTTCTACTCTTTGGTGTCACACTTTTTGACGTATTCTTCCTTGGTTAATGTTTTGGCAGCCCGGAGCGTCCCACGAATGAGGAGGAGATGTCACGCTGCAGCTTCCTCACTGGCGGGCTCCGTCTATGAAAACGTAGTTCAAGAGCGTATAGATGGGGACGTTCCTGAGATTATTCGACTTGAGGGTGAGCGTGCGATTGTAGAGGCATCTAGTGAGGATGTTTCTGACGTCGTTCGTTCCGAGCGCAAGGATACAATTCACGAGCCCTCTAATGAGGATGCTCCTGAGACTACTCGACCTATAGCCAAGTCGGTGGTTGAACATACGAATGAGAAGAACCATTCGCCTCCATCTCCTCCTGCCAAAGAGGAGGCTTCCGATGGCGACGAGCCGCCGGAGCAGAGAAGGCGTAGATTGCTTCTTGGAAAAGGTATAATCGTGGAGCGCAGGAAGGTGTTTACCCGCCGTCCGGAGTCGAGGCCGGTCTTCATGGGTGATGCTATTCGCCCTGAGAGGGTGGCCCTTCTGAGGGGAGTCGTAGGCGATCTTCTTCCCTACAAGTCGAAGGATGAGATGTATCGGCCATCACCGAGGCGGCTGCTGGCGAAGAAGGAGCGGATTCTGGGCGAGCCCCTACGTCAGCGAACGTACTGCAAGGGGATTATGCTCGGGTGGAAATGGCGGTGACGGGGCCCAACCATCGGATCGTGATCCCAACGGGGTATAACCTATTGCTGGATAGTGAGGAGGCCGCGGCGGACATGATCGTGTTGTGCGCGGTTGCTGAGACTGAGATCATAAAAGATGTCAATGATAGGGACTTATACCGTCGAGTCGCCGACGTAGCTTTCCAAGTAAGTTTTGTCGTTATTTCTTGTTATTTTATTACAGGCCTTTAGGCTTGCTCTGACTTGGGTTTTGTTCCTTTTCTCTCTCATTTTTTAGACCCTCATTTTGGAAGTGGAGAGGGGCCTCCGTGATCAGAGAAGGAACGTCTTCCTTAGGAGTGCGATGAGGAAATACAGGGAGGTCTGAAATAAGCACAAAACGCTGGCAGAGCTATATGTCCAGGACCCACAGTTCTGCATGTTCCGCGAGGGTTTGGAGCAGGCAGAGTCAACTGCGAGAGCGCACGTCTCAGTTCGAGCGGGTGGACGCAAATTTAATGGCTGCTGTGGCTCGAAATACTGAGCAGGAGAATCTTCTCCGGCTGAAGGAGGAGGAGTTGGAGATTGGTCGTGGGGTGATGGTAGAGGCAGCTGAATTGCGTGCCAAAGTTGACGCCTTATTTTCCGAGCTCAGGGCTAAAGCAGCTAAAGGACGCACTTCAGCAGGTGACAGCGGCCGATCCTACCGACGATGTGTCCCGTGAAACGCACGATATATGGGTGTACGCCGAGGCTAGGCGGACAACTTTTGAAGAGTTACAGTCCGTTGGCAGGCTACATAGACGGAAGTCGAAGATCAGCGTCGTCTGGTTAGGGTCGCACGAGAAACTTGTGGGTATAACCCTGACTCCCCACACCCGGCTGGATATACCTTTGCGGACATGAATCAGTTAGGCACGGGGTCCTGGATTTCTTTATTGTTCTGGGCCGAGGGTGGTGATGAGCGTGGCGATGGCACGGCTGGTGCGCCGGGAGGTGGTGAAGGCTAGGGTGGTAGTTAGGTTGTATTGTTTGTTTTGATTTTGTAGTCGGAGAGACGTGGTTCTTGTAAATGATTTGTACATAAAAAAATTGGAGTAAATGGAAATCATACATATATATTGTTGCGCTCACGCCTTCTTTCAGCACTTTTATCTTACGTACTTATTATGTGGTGTCGATTTTTGTCGAGTTCATTTGTCGTAGTTAGGCTGAGTCGACTCTGTCCTTAGCCGCTTTTTGTTTTAGGGCGGCTATTGTCTTTCCCTTGGTTCTGGTATTGGCCTTGGCTTTTTACGTGTTATGGACGATCGCAGTCTCTTTGTATGTTGTAGATGGCCTTAGCCTTCTACGCATTTATAGGTGGTCGTAGCCTCTTTGTGTGATGTGGGTGGCCTTATCCTTTTATGCGTTTATGGGTGGTCGTAGCCTCTTTATACGCTGTGGGTGGCCTTAGCCTTTTATGCGTTTATGGGTGGTCGTAGCTTCTTTCTGTGTTGTGGATGGCCTTAGCCTTTTATGCGTTTATGGGTGGTCGTAGCGTCTTATACATTGGAGATGGCCATAGCCTTTAATACATTGGAGATGGTCGTAGCCTTTCATATATTGGAGATGGTCGTAGCCTTTCATACATTGGAGATAGCCATAGCCTTTCATACATTGGAGATGGTCGTAGCCCTTCATACATTGGAGATGGTCGTAGCCTTTCATACATTGGAGATGGTCGTCGCCTTAGTCCCTGTGATATGCCTTTCGTGCCAATTGGAGGAACGATTGGCGTGTCAGATTAGCCTCGTAAGCATTTTTGAGCATCTCCTTCGTCGCCTCGTTAAAAACCTCTCCGAGAAAACCCGATTGGGATAAAACTCGGAGGAGGGAAAAAGAGTACGACTCAGGGGATACTCTTTTAGAAATGGAAATACTTGAGGTGAGAGATGTTCCAGTTGTTTTGGAGCATTTTCCCTTCCATGGTCTCTAGTCGAAATGAACCTTTATCCGTTGTTGCGGTGATTTTGTAGGGTCCGTCCCAATTGGTTCCCAATTTTCCTTCGCTGGGGTCTTTGGATGCCAGTGTCTTGACTTTTAACACGTAGTCGCATACTTTGAGCGGTCGAATTTTTGCTTTCTTGTTGTAGTATCTTTAGATTTGCTGTTTCTGGGCTACCAGCCTAATGTGGGCCATTTCTCTTCTTTCTTCGGCTTCATCGAGGTCTTGGAGTCGATTCGTATCATCTCTGCTCCGCTTGTGTGCGAGTGCCTTAAACTCGGCTCGCCTACTTAGACTGGTATAATGGCGTCAGTCCCGCAGACCAGCGAGTAAGGTGTTTCTCCCGTGGATGACTTGGGGGTGGTTCTATGTGCCCATAGTACCTATGGTAGTAGCTTGGGCCACAGTCCTTTAGCGTCTTCGAGCTTCTTCTTCAATATATTCAATACGATTTTGTTGGACGACTCTGTATGGCTGTTGGCGGCAGGGTGATATGGTGTTGAGAGTATTCTTTTGATATGCCATTTGTCGAAGAAATCGATTATTTTCTGTCCGATGAACTGTCGCCCATTGTCACAGGTGATTTTTTGGGGATGCCGAAATGGCATACGATGTTTTTCTAGACGAAGGCGATGACCTCTTGCTCGCAAATTTGGGCGTAGGCACCTACTTCTACCCACTTGGATAAATAGTCAGTTAAAACTAATAAAAAGCATACCTTTCCTTGTCCAGCTGGCAAGGGGCCAACTATGTCCATTCCCCATTTTATGAAGGGCCATGGCGAAGTAACTGAATGGAGGAATTCTCGCGCTTGATGTATCACGGGGGCATATTTTTGGCACTGCTCGTATTTGCAGAATAGTTTGTTGCTTCTTATTTATAGTACGGCGGTAATAGCTAGCATGGACTAGGCAACTTACGAGTGTTCGATTGCCTGTGCGGGCGCCACAATGGCCTTCGTGAACTTCCTCCAGTACTGGCGTTGTCTGATTGGGGCCTAGGCATTTGGCTAGGGGTCCTCCAAAAGTCCTCTTGTAGAGGTTGTTGTTTACTATGCAGTACCATGCTGCCTGCATGCGAAGATTTCTTGCTTCCTTCTTGTCAGGCGGTAGTGTTCCGTCCTTTAAATATGATAGAAATTGGTTGCGCCAGTCCCAAGTTAAATGCAGGGAGAGTACCTCTGTGTGATCGATTGTCGAGTGAAGGAGAGTGACAATGCTCTCTTTACTTAGGCTTGTGGTGGCCGCAGGCAGCTTAGCCAGGCCGTCTGCTTCGGCGTTGTGCGCTCTAGGAATTTGTTCGAAGCGGCATTCGTCGAGCTGTGTCATCAACCTGTGGATTTCTGCTTGATACTTTTGCAACCTTTGTTCCTTGAAGTGGTAAGTCCCGGTGACTTGATTTACCACGAGTTGAGAGTCGCCCCATATTTGATGAGTAGTTTTATACCTGCAATAACGGCTTCATATTCTGCCTCATTGTTAGTCATCTCAGGGCATTGTACGGACTGGCGAATGGTTTCGCCCGTGGGGACTTCGAGGACGAGTCCCAGTCCCGATCATGAGGTATTTGCGGCCCCATCTGTATAGAGGGTCCACAAGTCGGTATTTGAGGTGGAATGCAGGGCTTCCTTTTCTGCTTCTGGCAATATTTTGGCACTGAATTCAGCCACGAAGTCGATGAGGACTTGCGACTTGATGGCGGTTCTAGGGATATATGTGATATCGTGCTCGCTGAGCTTTATGGCCCATCTGGCGATCCAGCCCAATAGCTCGGGCTTGTGCAAGATGCTCCTCAAGGGGAACGTGGTCACTACTTTAATGGGGTGGCATTGGAAATAGGGTCTCAGCTTCCTTGAAGTCGTGACCAGTGCCAAAGCCAATTTTTCGAGGTGTGGATACCGTGTCCCGGGGTCCACTAGGGTTTTGATAATGTAATAGATAGGTGATTGCATACCTTTTACTTCGCGAACCAACACTGCGCTGACGGTGACTTCTGATATGGCCAGGTATGTCAGTAAGGGTTCGCCCGGTTCCGCCTTTGACAGTAGTAGTGATGATGACAGATACACTTTCAGTTCTTGCAAGGTCTTGACACATTTTTCGTTCCAGTGAAATCCGTTATCTTTTCTCAGGACGTTGAAGAATTTATGGCATCTGTCCAAGGATGGAGAGATGAATCGGGAGAGGGCAGCTATCCGACCTGTTAATTTTTGGACCTGCTTTTTGCTGTTTAGCATCTCGTGTATCGAAGCGATCACTTTGATTTGGTTAGGGTTGACTTCGATACCTCTTTGGGATACGATAAATCCTAAAAACTTCCCTGACGCCACGCCAAAGGTGCATTTCTCGGGATTCAGTTTCATCCCATACCTTTTCAGTATTTCGAAGTCCTCTTGCAAGTGGTTGATGTGATCTTCCTTTCTAGTGGATTTCACTAGCATGTCGTCGATGTAAACCTTCATGGTTTTACCGAGATGTTTGAACATCTCGGTGACTAATCTTTGATACGTGGCCCCCGCGTTTTTTAGCCCAAAGAGCATCACTTTGTAACAATAGGTCCCCTGATGTGTGATGAACGTGGTTTTTTCTTGGTTTTCTTCAGCCATTAGGATTTGATTATAACCAGAATATGCGTCAAAAAAACATAGCAGTTCATGTCCGGCAGTGGCGTCGATCAGCTGGTCGATGTGTGGGAGGGGAAAAGAGTCCTTGGGACATGCCTTGTTCAGGTCAGTAAAGTCCACGCACATTCTCTATTTCCCGTTCTTCTCTTTGACCATTACTATATTGGCGACCTACTGCAGGTATTTTGACTCTCTGATAGAGCCGTTGGCGAGCAATTTATTCACTTCTTCGCGGACTGCCTCGTTAATTGCAACGTTGAATTTTCTTCTGATTTGTCGCACTGGTGGATGCAGCGGGTCGACGTTTAGTTTTTGGGTAGCGATATCTGGCGAGATCCTTGGCGTGTCTGCATGGGAAAAAACGAATAGGTCTACATGACTAGTTAAAAATTCACGATACTTACTTGGGTCGGTGAGCCCGTGGCCGATGTAAGCCTTCTTTTCGGGGTTGTGGCTATCTAGCTGAACCAGATCAAGGTCTTCGATCATCGTTTTGCAGGCTTCCACAATGTCTGGGTCTCTGATGGTATCGGTCGTCGGGTCAATTTTGGTACCCGACATGGCTAATTGCTATGCTTCTATGCTTGCTCCCCTTTGCTGTCGGGTGTAGGCGCAATCTTGTGTTATCTTGTAATACTCTTGTGTGGTGCGCGGCTCCCCTTTGATGCTAAATATCCCCCATGGGGCAGGGAACTTGACCACCCGGTACAAACTTGAGGGGACTGCTCGCATGGCATGTATCCACGGGCGTCCGATGATAACATTGTATGTCGTTTCTTGGTCCATCACGTGAAAAGTCGATTCTAATGTGACTCCACACGCAAAGACGGGCAAAATCACTTATGCTGATATACGTTCCACTACATTGTTAAAACCGGTTTGTGTTATACAACGGGATATTATCCTATCCTCGAGTCCCTTCTGTGAAAGGACTTTTGGATGGATGATGCAGGCGCCGCTTCCGTCATCGATCATGACTCTCCTGACGTTCGTATTAATAATATGTAAAGTAATAACTAAAGCATCATAATGGGGAAAACACAAACCATCGGCGTCAGACTTATCAAGGTAATACTCCATTCGAAGTCATCATACCGTTCATGGGAGATGGTTAATTTCAGTTTGTGCGTGTTGGCGAATTTGACATGGTTGATAGCAACATCGGTGCCATCTCTAACGATCATGTTTACTGTCCATGTCGAGGAGGGTGGCTTTGGTGGCCCGCAGGATTGTTCTGGCCCGCGGGCGAAATTGGCTTTTTCCTTGTCGCTAAGAAGCTCCTTTAGGTATCCCTGGTTTAAAATTCTAATGACTTCCTACGCAGGCCTATGCAATCTTTGGTCTTGTGTCCCTGCGCTTGGTGGAATTCGCACAGTACGTTTGATTTCCTCGTGGCGGGGTCTGATTTCATTTTCTGAGGCCACTGCACCTTGGTGCCAAGCTTTTCCAATGCGTACACTATCTCTGAAGGAGAGACACAAAAGTTATGTGATGAAAGCAAAGGATACGTACCCTTTTCGCTCCTTAGTGTGGCGAGATGTCATTGTAGTGTGTCTGTATGTCGAGGAGGCCGATGGGTAGACCTTATATATGGTTGATGTCGTTCCTTATTGGGGCGAGGGGGAAGTTCTCGGCGTCCTTCGTGATGTCGATCTTTCCTTGTGTCTGAGTGTATAGTTGTTAAACGTCGGGTTGGCCCATTGAGATCGTCTTCGTTTGCTCGTACCTTGGCGCAGTAGGCGTTGTGGATCTCGTCCCAAGTTGTGGGAGGATACTTCATGAGCTGATTCAGTAGCTTCTTAGTTGCTCTGAAGTCGTCCCTGTTGAGTTCGTTTTGGAAAGCAACTACCGCCATGCTTTCTGACACGTTTGGCAGGCTCATCCTCATCCTGTTGAATCTAGCGAAGAAGTCCCTAAGTCCCTCACCCGTGGTTTGCCTGACGGCGAAGATGTCGTTCACCCTTTCCTCCGCCTTCTTTGTGCCAGCATGTGCGGTGACGAACTTATCTGTCATTTTTCGAAGGTTGAAATTGCTTTGGCGGGCAGTTGGGAGTACCATGTTAGGGCTCCTCCGGTCAGCATCTCGCCGAACTTCTGCAGCAACACAGATGGTACCTGCTCTTTTAACAGGTCATTACCTTTTACGGCGGTAACATAATGGATGAGGTGATCCTCGAGATCGGTGGTTCCATCATACACCCTCAAATAAGGAGGCATCTTGAACATCTTTGGGATGGAATAGGGGGCGGCTTCCTTGGAGTATAGTTGTTCCACGAATTCCTACGTCGCGTTTAGGTAGTAGTTTTGGTGCTACGGCGATCTTGTAGACCATATCCTGATGCTCTTTTATTTGGTTGCGGAGAGCCTTGTTTTCGCTCTCCATTTCTTCCATTTTTTCTCAGAATGGACGCCAGCGTGTCATCGTGGGTTTGTGTTTCGACGGGTTGGTTATTTGTTTGTGCTTCTTCATGCTCGTCCGCTGTAGTAGAGATACTCATTGTTGGTATTGCTTTAGTGTGATCCTGTGGTGGTTTTTCCACTAAGCCGCTCAGGGTACTCGTCAACCATTCTTCCAGTAATTTTCTAACCGTAGGGGGTGCTTCTTTTGCAGCGGACCTGAAAGCTTCCCTGTCTTGCAAGGTCGCAAGGTTCCCGGATGGGGAAGGTGAAGCTTATATCTTTGGTGCGGTGTCGGGGGTAGTGTTGGTGGTAGCGTCATCACCCATCTCGTTCTGAGAGTTCAGGAGGTTGGTGGTGACCCCCATTATAGCTTTGGACCTGGTATTGTTTTCGGCCATTTCTGGGTTTTCGTGGGATATGGATGATGTGGTTATCTAATCTTTGGGTGTATACTATAGGTTTGATTCTCGAAATCCCCACAGATCGCGCCAAATTGTTTGACTCAAAAGTTACCGCTTACTTTATGAGTTATGGACAATCAAAAAATGTGAGAAAATGATAAATTGCAATCAAATATAATAAACTCCGGAGAAAGATCTATATCGTTTATATTATAAAACTTAGCAGAAATGATGGAGTTATATGGACTATCAACGATTATCACTGAGAGGGTAAAAAGAGAGAGAATAATAAGAAGTTGTATTATTAAAAATAACACTTGTCCTTTACAATAAGGAAAATCCATCTTTATATAGAGGAAAGATTTTCTTGCTAAAGTCATAATTCGTCGAAGGAAAATAACACTTGTCGAAGGACTGCTGACATCCTTAAAATATAAAGAGGAGAGAGGAAAGGGTGTCTGCATACGCGAGTTGGTGCTACTCCTTCGTTGTTAAGGATGTAAGTGAGGGACGTGCCCTCGATGCCGTGTAGGCGTGGGGAAGATGTACTCGACCCTTATCAGTTACATCCAATTCTGCCCCATACAGTGTTCTTTGAAAATTTGCATCATTCTTAAGACCAAATAAGAGTTTGCTACTGCTATTATTCGAAGAACAAGTTAGATTAGTCTCAAAAGACCGTCTATTCCTGTTTTGATTTAAGGTTTAACACACAGCCCCCCCACCCCTCCCCCGGGCAGGCCTACAATGTAAAAATATGTGGTTTACTTTGAATAGTATGCGAATTGCGAAGGTACTTGAAACATGTTACACTGCTTTACTAAGAGTTGAAATGTTCTGGTTCCACAATTTGCCACGTCTAAGAATAAAAATCAGGAACTGCTTTTATAGTTCAGGAGGTTTTAGTTTATTACTATCCTTGTCCAATTTTCATGACACTTTAATTTAAAGAATAAAATCAGTTTTTAATATAATTGTTTGAAACTTTATGACACTGCATTAAACAATAAATGATATAGTAAATCATATTACTCTTTATGTAGTTTCAATATGAAAATTTTATTTCATAAAAATAAGAAACAAATATTCAGATGTATACCTAAACCTGAATATGTTGATTCTCATAATTCAAAATCATCTTGCTTATTGGGACGACAAGAATATATGAATATGTCTCGAAAGGAAAATAGCTAATTTAATGATTCAATAACGATAGAAAAGAATGAAAAAAAAAAGAAAGAAAGAAAGGATACTCTTAGTCATGGGAATAAGGCATTAACAACCCTTCAAAGTGTGGTTGTGTTTCAACATTATTACCCACCATTAAAAATGTCTCTTTTCTCTTATGGTCCCTCTTCAAATTTATGCTCAGATATTTTATTCCAAAGAAATCCCATATGCCTATCTTCATTCATGAGTGGACGCTGCCTTTTCAACTATTCCTTTTGACTTAGCTTCATTCATGTAACCAAACTAATTAGCATTTGTATTAGTAGTAATAATCTACATGAAAGCAACTCTCCATTGTCTATCCATTTACGTAACCCCAATACACAAGTCACTCTATGATGTGAAACGCTCTAAACGTTTTCGGTATTTCCTTTTGACAAGTAAGAGTCTTGAAGCAATAGGTCATCGATATAAGTGGCAAAAATAGCTTCTGATCACCCAAATCCTGAAGTTATTTTGTGTATAATATAATTAATAAAGTATACCCTTTTTTGGAACCATGTGATATGAGTTTAATACATCGGACCATCCTTTATTTCCTTTTAATAAGTTACAATGAAGGGTGCGTTCGGCCACCAAGCTCACTCAGCTAGAGGTGGTCAGTCAGTTTCATGACTTTGCCTAGCTTGCAAAAGAATAATCTTTAAAGAAATTCTAATTTTTTTTCGAAAGTCAATTAGTAATTTATGTCGTTATAAGTTGAAAGGTTTAGAAGTATATGAAGTAACCTTCTGCCTAAAGAAATAGACTGCATTGTAACTATCAATAATATGTAGTCACGACAGTACGTATATTGATGCATCACGAAAACAACTAAAGCGAGAAAGCCACACTCCATTTATCCACCCGTTTGTCATGCCCAATACATACATATAGTGCTTGACGTATCCTCTTGGCAAGTGGCATCAAGGTATTAAAAACTGTTGTTTAATTACATTTTGATCAAAAATGAATTCATTACTTTCACCTCAAACTATATATACATATAAGCATGATCTAACTTTCTCTTGCTGCAATTTTCCAATTAGGTAGCGACATCCATAAAAACCATAAAAAATATCAAATTAACTATTAGCGGTAAGTTGAAATAAGAACACGAGTCTCGCTTATCGCTCCTTTCGTTTTCTGATTCCTTTTTCGGGATTGGCATGCACATAGATTCCAGGACCACTATCTTACATAAGGCCAAATACCTTCCCAGTGTCCACAAAAGCCATTCATAGAGGTAATTATGTTTAAATTTAACTGTTACTTACACGCTTTGAAGACAGAAAAAGCACTATTATTAAACAGTTTTCTATAAGTGGATATTGAATTCTCTACAATTTAAACATGAAAATAGCACAAGCCACACACACTGAAATAATCTCTTTTGCAGCACAATATGTAACAAAAATATGTACTGTTATTTGGACTAAACTATCTCTGTAGGGTTGGACTGAGCAAGACTTTGAACCCTTTTACCTATCTCATCTGGATTTGCACCAACTAGCCTGTCTACTGGTACTCCATCTTTCAGCAGAAGAAATGTTGGCATGGCTTTCACCTCGTATTTGCTAGCCACCTCCTACCAACCGCAAACAAAAACAAAATTATGTGAATCACCAACCTATCATCCCAGAAAAACAAGATCCGAGCATTTTAATCTGCTTATATGAAATTCAGAGTTCTCGCTTAAAAGGTTCTCTATCATAGCTAAATACAATCTAGCTGCTATATTTACCGGTACAAGTAGTAAAGTTGTGATATACAGCATTTTTAACACCAGAAACTAGCAAGACTGAAAAGGAATAAAACATACAACAAATAGGGGTGGCAAAACGGTTAAAAGAAAAAAGTTAACCACCCATATTATCCACTAAAAGATGGGTTGGATAATGAACTTATTAAAAATGATCAAATATGGATAAATCATATTATCCATCAAGAAAATGGATAACCAATGGGTCTAACTTTTACATTTGTAAAGTCTCAAATTGGGAGTTACTCTCCCAAAAGTGATCATATGCAAGAAGTCATGGATAATATGGTCCGTATTAAATATGGGCCGGGTCGGATAATTGATTCATTTTTTCGTTACATACTTTTGACCCGAACCATATCCGGATCACCAGTTTGCCACTCCTAACAACAAATAACAAAATCTTGCATTTGAATGTGGACAATAGTTTCTTCAGACAACATGGAGAAATTCATCTGTGAATGAAGGTTTGTGCCATTGGATTTTCAACAAATCAAATAGACAACAGAGTACTGTTTCAGAAACAGAGAAGAGAAACTAGGTAGCTAAGTAAAATCTTAACGGGTTCTCTATCAATGATCACTTAAATGACAAAATTATAAATGTACTTGGTTTCCTAGAGGCTAGAATACACTTTCATACTAGTTAGAAATTGAATTAATATTTTTTTCATTATGAAAATTAATGCAAATACCTAGCTATTATCAACCAGATTCTCCATCCACAATTTATAGAGAAAAGAGATCAGGAATCACTGAAGAAGAATCTGACTAGATAATCATCAAACTCTCTCTACAAACGAGAATCTTCTAGTATTAATGTAACATATCTAAAGTAATGCTAGACAGCATCTGAAGTGAATGCTATATATTATATATGTGAATGAAGTCTTTCCATGTCTGATTGCAATACACATAAGAACTAGGAGTTGCGACCAGCAGGGGAAGAATCTCTCAACTTGGCTACATGCAAATAATTGAAAAGACTATTCTACTCTTAAATATCTTAAAGATCAACGAGCTTATATCTTAAACAGCATAAAATGAGGAATAGTAAAATTGAAAGACAGAAACCAGGTGGTTATTCTCTGATTTAATATGGGAAATTCCAACATTGTGTGTTAGGTATTACTCCACTTCTTTGGAAATGATTTCATGGTATTAATTTCTTCAGATTTCACGTAATATTTATTTAGAGAGAAAAGATAAGAGAGGATTTCAAGTAGTATTATAGTGAGATATGTAAGTCTTCCTGAATGCTCAATATTTCAGGAAATGAAGAACAGCAAAACATTTGTTTTTACATTGGGTGAAGACTTGACAAAAAGTACCATTATGGTTGACTCAGTTGACATTTGACAATCATGTGAAGTTGTGAACAATATCAAATGACTTCGTAGAAGCCAATTAGCCCCAAGTGTAAAGTTTAATTGGCCCCAAGTGTCAAGTTGGGACAGCTAGAGAATAAATGCCTTTAATAGACCAGATCAGAAATATACACAAAAAGTGAAACTCGGAATATTGCACCAGAAAATAGAAAGGGTAGAAAAACTTTTCAGCAAAACAATATGAGATATTGATCTCTCTGACCCACTCATGTAAGGAAACCAATAGTAAGTTAGAGCATACAACTATACTGTTAGGAAATTTATATTTATATTTATATTTATATTACATAGAAGAGAGAAGAGGAGGTTGACCAAGGGCATTATGGTCATTTTAAAAATATAATTGCATTGTTTGCTTGTACAATAGGCTCAAAAGCTTGGTTGTAGCATATGGGTTCCTAATGACCAAAATACCAAAAGCAAGGTGGCCCTAAGCTATTGAATCTTTCGGGTGGACCCCACTTCCCCTTCAACTTCTTTAAATACACTACTTGACTACTATTACTTTTTGATTTGTTAGAAAATAAATTACTGTTTAGAAAGTATTTTTTAACTAGAAAAATTATATGTTGGTAACATACATTTATACATAATAATTTTATTATCTCCTTAAGGAAAATTATTTCCTTTGTTTTATTTACTGAATATTTTTGGTAAAGAGTATTAAAAAAAGAGGCAATCATTTATATAAATTTTTATTAAAATGTTCTTATAATAATATCAATTGAAATCATTTTATACAAATTCTCATTAACTTGTAATTACAACCGAAACACTTTATAAATCAAGAAAAAAATATATTTAAGAATAAAATATAGTTTCAAGTTCCATTTTAATAAAGATATTGAAATTTGTTCAAATTATATAAAAAATAATTTGAGAATAATCTAAAGAAAAAATTAAGACAACTTTTAAATTTTTTTCTTTATTGTAAGTTACACAGCATGAGAAGTACCATTATGTATGATTATACTTCTCCCGTTATGATCAAAGTTAGTTGGGTACTTCCTTTGTTTTTAATAAAAAATTCAACATTATATAAATTTCAAAATACATAAATATAAAATTAACTATTTAAAAAATGCTCAACATATAATTATAGTAAAGAAAGTTGTATTGCACCCTGGAGTATCTCAATCATATCAAATGAAATGAGAAAAAACTGTGATAGAAAAATTTATTTATTCTTAATGAATCCAAATATGTCTTTAAATTAGAATAAAATACACATTTATTTATTATTATTATTTCAATAATTCAAAATCACGAGTATCATTTCAAAGAACAAAAAAAATATTTTTGCATCGTCTATTTGGAAATAAAATGAGTGTATTTTATTATTCAAATTTTGTTTAATAAAAAAAAAAGCAATATATTAACACAATTGAAAATACTAAAAAATTACAACTATATATTATTCAATTTAAACAATGAGAAAGTGCATCACAAAATATTTTTCAACTGACTTTTTATTAATTTTTTATAATTAATTTTAAGTTTGGTGGTGCAGAACTATTTTTTAAAATAAAAAAGTGTATAACCTATGTAGAAATACTCTAACTTATACTTGAAGTATTGTATAATATCTGTTATAATAAAATGTGGGACTTTGACAAGTATTACAAAGTGATTGTACTAATAAGATTTCAGAAAAATAAAAAATGCACATAAAGCAACCGATAAAAAATAATATAGGTAAATATGATTCTATACGTTATCACACAAAAGCCTAATTTCTTTCTTCTTTCCTTAAAGACGAATAAAGTGTGTAATTAGCAGTAGATCAAGAAATATTAAAAGGAAAAAAAATAAAGGGCTTTTTTAAGTTTTAGCTCGCGCCAAAATTACATTCGACGATAGAAAAAGTGTATAGTTTTTGTATATATATATATATATATATATATATATATATATATATATATATATATATGTTATAATAAAATGTGGGATTTTGACAAGTATTACAAAGTGATTGTACTAATACGATTTCAGAAAAATAAAAAATGCACATAAAGCAACCGATAGGTAAATATGATTCTATACGTTATCACACAAAAGCCTAATTTCTTTCTTCTTTCCTTAAAGACAAATAAAGAGTGTAATTAGTGGTAGATCAAGAAATATTAAAAGGAAGAAAAAAAAATAAAGGGCTTTTTTAAGTTTTAGCTCGCGCCAAAATTACATTCGACGACAGAAAAAATGTATAGTTCATGCCGCAACATTTTATATATATATATATATATATATATATATATATATATATATATATATATAATATCAATTTTCCAAAGAAAAAACAACAATTGGGCCCGTGCATCGCACGGGTAGACCATCTAGTAAAAAAGTAATCCCGTTCAGGAATAATATCCACGATAAATAATATAACACAAGAGAGTAACAATGATACCAAATATTTTAGCGGGCTAAAATACAATACCCGAGTGGAGCAATATTACCATTATAATATTACAACTCAGTAGTGTCAACAGACTACTACAACTTTGAAAGAAATAACACTCTTTATTTAAAAATAACTCACTATAATATTACTCCCACTCACTAGTTATCTCACGTACAACAATCTGTGGATTACTCTCACTGCTTTTTGTTTCTCTCGTTATTTTGGTGTACTTAAAAAGAGAAATGTAGCCTGCTAGTTATAGAAGATCAGAATGGTTTATTCACTGAAATTTGCAGTGCAGATTATCATCAGTCAAAACATGTGTTTGTCACTTTTGCAATTTGGCAATTTTTTCTAGCCACCTGGAAAATTTTTCAGTCGCCCTTTTTGACTTCTTACAACTTTTTCATCTTTTTCTTTGTTTTAGTATGGTAGGTGAGATATATGGATCCCACAAATCTCTCCTTTAATTTTGATTTTTCTTCTTTTGTCCAAGTCTTGTTGTCAATCTCTGAAAATCTTCAAACTTGAGAGGCTTTGTAAAAATGTCTGCAACTTGATCATGAGACTTTACATATTTGAGCTCGATTTCCTTTTTGGCAATGCATTCTCTGATGAAGTGATACATTATGTTTGCTTCGATCATGATATACCCGACTCTTGGCGAGGGATTGTGCAGATTTGTTATCAATACAAATCTCTGTTGCCTCAATTTGTGGCAAATTGAGCTCCTTCAATGATCTTCTTAGCCAAATAGCATGACAGGTACATGATGTTATTGATATATATTCGGCTTCACAAGTTGAGAGAGTAACTATGGACTGTTTCTTTGAACTCCAAGAAATAACATATTCATCCAAGAAAAATACAAAACCAGTTGTACTTTTTCTATCATCAATATCTCCCGCATAATCACTATCACAAAATCCCACAAGGTTGAAATCATTAGAAGAAGATAATCCAAAATCGATCGTACCTTTTAGGTAACAAAGAATTCTTCTTGTAACCTTCATGTGAGTAGAGGTAGGAGCCTCCATGAAGTGACTTACTACTCCAACTGCAAAAAGTATATCTGGCCTGGTACAAGTCAAGTACCTTAAATTTCCCACAAGACTTTTGAAGAATATGGGATCCATTTTTTCTCCTGTTCACGGGGTTGCAATCAAGCATGTTGAACTTCTTCAATATCTCTTTTGTGTAACTTTCCTGAGAGATAAAAATTCCATCCTCCATCTGCTTCACTTCTAGGCCTAGGTAATATGACATGGGCCCTATATCTGTCATTTCGAACTCACGGGACATATCTTTCTTGAAAGCTTCAAACAAACCTCGATTATTACCCGTGAAAATAAGATCATCAACATAAAGACAAACAAGTAAGATAAACATAGACTTCTTCTTCAAGATAGCCATTCTTAACATCTAGTTGATGAATCTTCCACTTCATTTGCGCCGCCAAAGAGATCAACAAACGAATAGTCTCCATGCGGGCAACAGGTGCATAGACTTTTTCATAGTCAATGCCTTGCTTTTGCTTGTAGCCTTTAACCACAAGTTGTGCCTTGTATTTCTCCACATCTCCATCAGCATTTTTCTTTGTCTTGTATACCCATTTAACTCCAATTGCTCGATGACCCTTGGGAAGAGTTGTTAACTCTCAAATGTTGTTCTTCTCTATTGACTTGATCTCCTCCTCCATGGCTTGTCTCCACCTTTTTTCTGTAACAGCTTCATTAAAGTTCATTGGTTCACTGTCAGCAAAGAGACAACATAAAAAATCAAAATTAGTAACTTCTTCTGTGTCCTCATAGAGCTCTTGAATACTCGTTGTCCTTTGCGGCTGTTCATTTGAACTTTCTTGAGAAAAGGGAGATGCAACATTAGTTGGAAAAGGAGGTGGAGTTGTATCCTACACATGTTCCAAGGTCTCTGCTTCTTCTTCATCATCAAAGTATGGAAGAAATCATATGAAGTCTCTTCCATAGCTTCCCAATCCCATGCCAATTCTTCATCAAATTCAACATCGCGACTTACCACTACCTTACTGCTGCTTGGGTTGTATAGTTTGTAGCCTTTTGAACTCGTATCATAGCCAACAAATACATGCTTGACACTCGATCATCAAGCTTTTCTCTCCCTTGATGTGGCACATGAGCATAGGTTATGCTCCCAAAGATTCTCAAGTGTTTGACACTTGGCTTTCTTCCCCTCCATGCTTCTTGAGGCGTTTGATCTCTAACATTTCTTGTTGGAGACCTGTTATTCAAATAAACTGCATAAGAAACAACTTGGCTCAAAATTCCTTGGGCATACTATTAGCTTTCAACATACATCTAACCATATTAAGAATCGTTCGATTCTTTCTCTCTACAACACCATTTTGTTGAGGTGAATAAGGTACCGTTAGAGGGCGGCGAATTCCATGAAGTTGACAGAAGTCATTAAATTCGTTTGAAGTGAATTCGCCTCATCTATCGGAACTTAGAGCTTTAATTTCATAGCCACTTTCTTTCTCCACAAGTACTTTGAAATTTTTACAAGCAGCAAAAGCTTCAGATTTTTGGTTCAATAAATAAATCCAAGTCTTTCTACTAAAATCATCAATGAAAAGTATAAAGTATTTTCTTTTACCAAAAGAAGGTGGATTGATTGGTCCACACACATATGGACAAGCTGTAGCGGCTTGGTTGATCTTGACATGGCCTCCTTTAGAAAACTCCTCCCTGCATGTTTTCCAAGGACAAGCTTCACACAATTGATTTGGATGGTTGATTGATGGTATCCCATGCACCATGTTGTGTTTTCTCCCGTTGATTTGAGCGCTTCAAAATTGAAGTGTCTAAATCGCATGTGCCAACACCATGATTCATGTTGCACATTAGCCTTCAAAACAATCATTAATTGTTTTAAGATTCAGAAAAAACAATCTATTCTTTGCCATATGCACTTTAGCAATTACAATTCCACTTGAATCTCTAAGCCAAAGATGCATATTTTTTCATGTGGATGTCATATTCCTTTTCAAGATGTTGGCCCAAACTTAAAATATTACTCCCTCCGTTTCAATATATGTGAACTCATTTGACTGGGCACGGAGTTTAAGAAAAGAGAGAAGGCTTTTGAACTTGTGGTGTAAAGTGAGGCACATATATTTTGTGTGGCTATAAATCATTGCATAAAGGTAAATTGTTTCAAATTAAGGAAATAGGTCATTCTTCTTGGCACGGACCAAAAAAGAAATAGGTTCACATAAATTGAAACGGAGAGAGTACTTTTTAATTTTGGCACATAATAAACATCTTGAATTAACTTGTGACTACCATCTTTACAGGAGATCAAAATCGTACATATCCCTACTTTTTGAACCTTTGAGGTATCTCCAAAGGACACATTACCTCTCATCATTTTATTGATCTCCACAAACTTTTCTTTGCATCCACACATATGATTGCTTGCTCCATTGTCCAAATACCACGAGCTACAATCATCTCTGTCTTCTTCCTTGAGAGCTATCAACAACGTGACTCTGTTTCTTCTTTCTTGTTGTCAACAAGGTTACCTTTCTCTTCAACATTGCTACGACATTCCCAAGAGTAATGGCCAAATTTATGACAATTATAACACTCAATTTTTGATCTGTCATACCTTTGACCATTATTATCTTGGTAGTAGCCATATCCTCTTCCTCCTCTTTGTCCACGACCACGACCTCTAAATGTTTGGTGGATTTTAACTTCATTGTTAAAGTTGTTAACATTACTTCTTTCTCTTCCATGACCTCCTCGGCCTCGACCTCGTCCATTTCCTCGATAGCTTGTTTCACCTCCATAATTCTTGAAGGATGCGTGAGTTTTAAGAAGTTGCTCCAATGGCACTTCTTGTCTCCTTTTGATCTTTTCTTCATGGACATGTAAAGAACTTTCCAATTGCTCCACCATCATAGAGTCTAAATCTTTAGACTCCTCAATAGCTCACACCACAAAATCAAATTTAGGTGTTAAAGTGCGAAGTATCTTTTCTACCAACGGACATCTTCTATGTCCTCCCCGTTTCTTCTCAGTTGATCCATATATCTCACCTACCACACTAAAACAAAGAAAAAGATGAAAAAGTTGCCAGAAGTCAAAAAGGGTAGCTGAAAAATTTTCTAGCCGGCTAGTAAAAATTGCCAAATTGCAAAAGTCATAAACATATGTTTTGACCGATGATAATTTGCACTGCAAATTGCAGTGAATAAACCATTCTGATCTTCTATAAATAGCAGGCTTCATTTCTCTTTTTAAGTACACCAAAATAACAAGAGAAGTAGAAAGCAGTGAGAGTAATTCACAAATTGTTGTCTATGAGATAACTAGTGAGTGGTAGTAATATTGTAGTGAGGTGTTTTAAATAAAGAGTGTTATTTCTTTCAAAGTTGTAGTAGTCTCTTAACACTACTGAGTTGTAATATTATAGTGGTAATATTGCTCTACTAGGGTATTGTATTTTACCCCACTGAAATATTTGGTGTCATTGTTACTTTCTTGTGTTATTACAATTTGTCGTGGATATTATTCCCGGGCGAGAGTATTTATTTATTTCCCAACAACGATACAAGCTAAGCAAACAATCCAAAAGCTCAAAAATTAAGCCTGTTTTACTTGGGAGTTGGAGGACTTTTAGTGAAACAAATTCCATCGGAAGCATCTTATTCTTGAAATAATTCCTTTTCATGCAAACCACTTTTTCAAGTGGATGATACTATCTAGGCTAAAAAGACCGAGCCTCTGTACAACAGGAGTTGCCTCCTCGTCAAATTTAAAGGCTCGTCATAGTAGAAAGGCAAAAGGAATCAAAGGGATGAACCACATAATCCACTCTATGAAACTAATTTTGTTATTCACTTTGTCTACTAACATATTCTTGTTGCACAATGTGATATTGGCATATTGCATGCCTATGAGATTATTCTGACATCATTATATGACTGATTCGTCATAATTCATAACCAAGACTCTATAAGACATTGGAACAGATGAAGACAAGTAAGGCCACACAACTAAGCATCTCTCTGAGTACAGGCATGATATACGCACATCAGTAGCTCATGGAACTAAGAGATTTAAAATTGTTTTCAGAATAGGAGTAATGACTTGTCATGAATTACATGTTTGAGTGAAGGAGAAATAAAAGAGATGTCTCAATTAAGGACATTCCAAGAGTTATCAGTTTGAAAACCAATTTTTTTCTTGGTGTAAAGGATTTATAAAGACCCTCTTGATGCCAAATAAAATCACTATCCATGGCATCAAACTATGCTGTAAAAGCAAGACCAATTAAATCCAAGGTTGATAGAAACCAAAACAGTTCTTGACAACTAAATGTTTGATCAGAGGATATATCTAGTATTATATATCACATCCTTTACTAAATCCCTGTCTCAAAGTTCCTTCCTGATGAAGATGTAAGCTTTTAGACGGATAGCAGTATCGACAAACTTGTAGACAAGGATGAATTGGTACAGCCCGATAATTGGGTTCTCTCTATCTTTTGTACTTTGGTTATGAGATCTCAACATGCTGCATTTAATTACAGAGATACTGAAAAGCTAAAAAGGACTAGTATAAGACATCAATTCGGCTATGTCACATGCATTAAAGTCCTGCATTTCCTTTTACCACTTATAATGCTTTAAATTGAAGACGCTCTCTCTCCCAAGCGACCCACCCTCCACCCTGTTCTCTCCCAACGGTCTTCTCCAGCGGCGGTTTCCCTTCCCCCACTCCCCCCTCCGGCGACCAGCCACCCAGGTAAGGTAAGGTCACCCCCACCCCTCTTCTCTCTCTTCTCTCTCTTCTCTCCCCCACCCCTCCCACCCCTAGCCCCCAGCCCCCGACCAGCCCCCTCCCCCCCACCTCTTATCTCTCTCCCTCTCTTCTCTCCCCCCACCTCTCTTCTCTCTCCCACCCCCCCCCCCGGCTCCCCCCGACCTCTGTTTCTCCCCATCCCTCTCCCTAACTCCGGCGAGTCGCCGGCAGCCCCCCACCCGTTCCCCCGCCTTTTTGTGTGGTTGGCTTTGTGTTTGTGCAGGTTTTCGACGGGACGCAGCAAAATTACCCGTCCCGATAAATCTCAGGACAGGCGACAAGGCGACTTTGCGGCGTTGGGAGTGAAGAGCTAAGCAACACCGGCCAGGACGTGCAAGGGGAAGCAGCACTTGACCTCGGGCGCACCAAAGCCTACCTTCAGGTTTTTTCAGCGGGAGTTGGTACCTCCCGCCTCTCGTTTAACCTGTACATATTTTTCGTACTCAAGCTATCATTTCTTGTGAGATTTACTCTGTTGTTATCTTGGCATCCTTTTCGTATCTCCCTTCTGTGCGTGGGTGCGTCATTATTCTCCATAGTCAGTTGGAGGGATAGTGGCCGCAGCGGGAATGTAAGTGCAAGGTCATGTCCTCGGGGGGTGGGGGCGGTGGCGGGGTGAGTAGGGGGGTAAGGAGCGGTTCTGCGGGTAGGGCGGGAGGTAAGGGTGGGAAGAGGGTAGCGGACGCACATAGGTTAAGGATCGGGTCGTGGAACATAGGTACTCTCACGGGTAAGTCCGTTGAGTTGGCGAAGATTCTTCAGAAGAGGAGGATTAACATAGCCTGTGTTCAGGAGACTAGGTGGAAAGGGACGAAGGCGCGGGATGTTGACGAGTATAAGTTGTGGTGCTCTGGGGTCGTGAGGGGCAAGAATGGAGTGGGCGTCCTGGTGGATAAGGACCTTAGGGAGTCCGTGGTGGAGGTTAGGCGAGCGAACGATAGGTTGATGTCTATTAAGTTGGTTATCGGGGGTTGCGTCCTCAACGTCATCAGCGCCTACGCACCGCATGCGGGCTTAGATGAGGAGGTCAAGAGGCGCTTTTGGGACGACTTGGATGAGTTGGTGCATAGTATTCCCCGATATGAGAAGTTGGTCATTGGAGGGGACTTTAATGGCCATATTGGGGCAGATGCTAGTGGTTATGGTGAGGTGCATGGTGGCTTTGGCCTTGGGGTTAGGAACGGAGGGGGCTCTGCGCTGTTGGAGTTCGCTAGGGCTTCCGAGCTTCTGATTGCTAACTCGACATTTCAGAAGAGGGAGGAGCATTTGGTCACCTTCAAAAGTTCGACGGCGAGGACTCAAATCGATTACCTTCTTCTTAGAAGGAGCGATAGAGGTCTGTGCAGGGACTGCAAGGTTATTCCGGGAGAATCCCTTTCAACCCTTCATAGACTCCTAGTGATGGATGTCGGAATCTGGGTGAAGAAGAAGCAGAGGGGTGCTCGGGGCCAACCGCGAATTAGATGGGGTGCTCTGACTAAAGAGAAAGCCCAGGAGCTGGAGAGAAGGTTAGTCGAGGGTGGAGCTTGGAGAAGTTCTGGGGTAGCAGACGCAATGTGGTGAGAGACGGCGAATCTGGTTAGGAAGGCAGCGCGGGATGTGTTTGGGGTAACCAAAGGTTATCTAGGCAGACATCAGGGCGACTGGTGGTGGAACGACGTAGTGCGAGGAAAAGTAGAGGTGAAGAAAGCTGCTTTTGCGAAGTTGGCAGGGAGCACAAGCGAGGAAGAAAGGCGGGTGAACAGAGAGAGCTATAAGGTGGCAAGGAAGGAAGCGAAATGCGGCTTTTGGTCGCATGTACGAGGAATTGGGGGAGAAAGGCGGGGACAAGAAGTTATTCCGGTTAGCCAAAGTAAGGGAAAGGAAGGCGCGGGACCTGGACCGGGTTAGGTGCATCAAGGATGAAGATGGTAGAGTCCTGGTGGGGGAGTCTCAAGTCAAACAGAGATGGCAGGCGTACTTCCGAGGCATTCTCGACGAGGAGGGGGATTAAACCATAGAACTAGGGGAGCTGGGGCATTCGGAGCGTCATGGAGATTTAGGGTACTGCAGGCGCATTAGGGTGGAAGAGGTCGTGGGGGCTTTGCGTAGGATGAGTAGAGGTCGAGCGACGGGGCCAGACGAAATCCCGGTGGAGTTCTGGAAATGCATGGGTAAGCCAGGAGTGGAGTGGCTCACCAGGTTGTTCAATGCGATCTTCAGGTCCAAAAGGATGTTAGAGGAGTGGAGGTGGAGTACAGTGGTGCCCTTGTATAAGAACAAAGGGGATATCTAGTGTTGCAACAACAATAGGGGCATCAAATTAATAAGCCACTCCATGAAGGTCTGGGAGCGGGTGATCGAGGCCAGGGTGAGGGAGTCGACATCTATCAAGATGATTCTACGGTTAGAGTGGGTGAAGTTTGTAACTTTACTATTACTGTAGATAATGTTTTGTGACTTTATTATAATAGTGGGCAAAGTTCAATTACTTTAGGTGGAAAAGCTTAGTGACTTTACTGCTACGTGGTGGGTAAATATTAGTTAACTTTACTGTGGAACAGAGTAATCAAGGACATGTACGATGGAGCTAAGTCCAGGGTCAGGACAGTGGGCGGCGACTCAGACCATTTTTCGGTGGTTATGGGGCTCCGTCGAGGATCCGCGCTTAGCCCCCTCTTGTTTGCCTTGGTGATGGATGCTTTGACACGGCATATTCAAGGGGATGTTCCTTGGTGTTTGCTATTTGCTGATGACATAGTCCTGGTAGACGAGACGAGGGTCGGTGTTAACGAGAGGCTAGAGGAATGGTGACAGACTCTCGAGTCTAAGGGGTTTAAACTAAGCAGGTCTAAGACAGAATACCTGGAGTGCAAGTTTAGCGCTGAGTCGAGCGAAGTGGGAGGGAGCGTGATGATTGGATCTCGGGCCATAGCCAAGAAGGATAGTTTCAGATACCTTGGATCGGTGATCCAGGGGGACGGAGAGATAGACGGGGATGTCACTCACCGTATAGCGGCGGGGTGGTCGAAGTGGAGGCTTGCATCAGGAGTCTTGTGTGATAAGAAAGTGCCACAGAAACTCAAGGGGAAGTTTTATAGAGTTGTGGTTAGACCTGTCATGCTGTATGGGACGGAGTGTTGGCCGGTGAAGAAATCTCACGTTGAGAGGATGATGGTTGCGGAGATGAGGATGCTTAGGTGGATGTGCGGGCTCACCAGGTTAGATAAGATTAGGAACGAAGTTATTCGGGAGAAGGTGGGGGTGGCCCCAGTGGATGAGAAGATGAGAGAGGCGAGTCTTCGGTGGTTCGGGCATGTGCGGAGGAGAAGCCCCGACGCCCGGGTGAGGAGTTGTGAGCGGCTAGCGGTGGTCGGTGTGAGGCGAGGCAGAGGGAGGCCTAAGAGATACCGGGGAGAGGTAATTAGACAGGACATGGTCAGGATGCGGATTTTTGAGGACATGACCCTTGATAGGAAAGTCTGGAGGTCTAGTATCAGGGTTGTAGGATAGGGGCTTCTAGATTTTTCATACTCCTTTTCCGGGGTGTGAGGCGTGGTAGGGCCGCCCATAGATGATTAGTTTGTGTTCTCTTTTGGTAGTCATTTCTGGTAGTTACTGTTTTGATATCTTTGCATGTCTGTTTATTTATGGTACATATGCATCTTATGTTTAGATAATTTTTATGATATGTATGCTGGAGTAACTAATTCGGTTTTGTTTTTGTTTTTGTTTTTATTTTTGTTTTTGTTTGCCTTTTTTCAATGCGCCGAGGGTCGATTGGAAACAGCCTCTCTGCCCTCTCGGGTAGAGGTAAGGTCTGTCTGCATATTACCCTCCCCAGACCTCACCTTGTGGGAATATACTGGGTTGTTGTTGTTGTTGTTGTTATGATTTATAATCTTATACCACTGAAGGGGATGCCACAAGCACGGACAGGGGCGGATGAGCTTTTCCCTTACGGCTTCATAGTATAAATTTATATGTAGAAAACCTACAAATAGTATAATGAGTTCAATACTAAAAATATTAAAAGCTCAACCTATTAAATTTAATCTGGGATCCGCCTCAGGGGCAACTAACCTCCATTGACCAGACAATTCTTTAGCACTTAGCAGTAGGTTCATCAAAGGAAATTTCTACATGTATTAAGCTTTAATGTAGTGTCGTTTACACCAAAGGGCTAAAGAAATTACCTTGACCTCATCCACATCAATTGTGAGAAAAGATATAGTATTTTGGTACATAGAAGCCAACTCCTCCATAAAGGGGTTCATTGCCAAAGAGGGAATACACCAAGCAGCAGTAAAGTGTGCCACAATCTACCAAAAACCCAAAAAAGGGAAAAATGAATTGACACATAAAAAACTCCAAAAAAGAGTTTCCAACTTGAAGAAAAGAATAAGCTTCAATCACGAATACAAGGAGGGATATTCTTGGAAAAGCTTAAACTCACAGATTAAAAAAATCAAAATTTTAATAGCCATGCAGGTTTTACTTACAGGGGATCCTTGAACAGTGGCTTGATTAACATGGAAATCCCATGATTCCTTAGAGTCTACCTTCATTACTCTTGATTTGGTCCCCTGTTCTTGGTCTTCCATTCTTTACTGTGAACGCACCTCAATTTTGTGTTTATCCTAAATAGTCACTAAAGAGATGAGAAAGAATGTCTATTTTCAATTAGAATTGGACCCCACCTTTATTAATGTATTTTTGGCTAAGCATGGAAAATTTGGACTTTTTCCAAGTTTCTTCCACATCTGGTTTTAATAATGTCAATTGGGACCAGATATTAAGCATGAAAGTTTGGAACTTTCTCATACTTGTTTTCTTTGTATGATTTTTGTAATGACAATTGGCTTAGGTGGAGCTGGAACACAACTGCACAATTATAGAGATTCTTTAAGAAATTGCAGTAACATTCTAGAGCACGTAGGAAGAGTATCCTGTCAAAAGCCAAGCTGATAAATTGAGTAGGTTACTATACACTTCAGTGGCTTATTCGCTACTTTCTTAAACTTAATGGCCACAGCAGGGCAGGGGTGGCAAACGGGTAGGTCAACGGGACGAAAACGGATAAATTATCTGATTCGATTCATATTTTATATAAATAAAAAAATAGGTAAACTAATGAATAATATAGATATTCATATTACTCGTGGCTTATTGAATATGATTGCGTATGGGAGAATTACAAGTCTTTCAAATTTGAGGAATCTCCAATTGAGGCTTTACAAATATAAAGTTAAACTCATTAGTTACTTATTTTCTAAATGGATAATATGGTTATTATCCATATTCAACCCGTATTTTGGTGTATTATCACTTTTAGGCCACGCCAGAAACTATTAACATGTGGTAGCCAAAAAAGTGTATAAAATTTGTATAATTTTGTATATAACATACAAAATGTCTATGTATACAAAAATATATATATAAAATGTATATATTTTTCGGCTATTATTTTACTAAGGTCATATAGTGTTATTTTTCCTTTTTTAAAAGTTCATTATCCAGCTCATTTTTTAATGTATAATATGGGTGGATAATTTATTTTCTGTTATCAATTTTGCCACCACTAGCCACTTTCAAGGGGGGAAAAGTAGAGAACCTACCCTCTATAGCCCCTCAAATTTTTAATATCCCATATTTTTTCCACTTACACGAAATGGCCCTTCGGCCCAAACATTTACATCTAATAGCCGAAATGGCTTTTTTGAATTTTTTTTTGTATAGCGACAATCTATTTTGTATATTTGTTGTATAGTGACGGTCTATTTTGTATGGTAACTGTATATTTTTTTGTGTAGTGGCAGTCTATTTAGTATGTATTTTATATGGTGACAGTCTATTTTGTATAAATTTTATATAGTGACAGTCTATTGTATATAAATTATATAGTGACAGTCTATTTAGTATATTTTAATATAGTGACATTCTATTTTGTATATATTTTGTATAGTGACAGTTTATTTAGTATATTTTTTGTATAATGATAGTCTATTTTTGTATATATTTTGTATAGTGACAGCCTATTATATGTAAATTGTATAATGATAGTCTACTTTTGTATAATTCCCTTGCACTTCCATTTTTGCCCATTAGGGACCCATTAAATCTCGTGGACATAAACTCCATATAAACACGACAGAGTTCTCAACCCATGAGACCAGAGGAAAAAAGGCATGATTGCTTTCAGTTTCTCTTTTTGACGTTCTTTATTTTTGCATTCAATTGATTGTCTTTTCCGGGAAAGAAATACGCAGTACTTCTAAATATAATAAATTTCCAAATAAAAGAAAGGAATAAAAAAAAAGACAGGGAATTTTTTTTGGTTCAAAGGTGTATATTTGCATTACTTAATCATAGATGAAACTGCCCGTTAGGGCTAACAAAACCATTATTTGTAGTTGGGTACGTGTTACCGACGTTCCCCATTGTTGTACTTTTACTATTACATACCTGAATGTTTCTTTCAAACAAAGTTTCTATGATGTCTGCCCAAAACACATTGTTGACAAACACCAGAGGAACTAATGTTACAAAAATTTCTTCAAGAAAGGTCCTTTTTGCTCCTTAATTTGCCATGAGGCAGCTACTTGGTTGGTGTCTCTGTACGCATGCTTCACCACCATGTCACCTAGTCTTTGGACGATTGACCTGCATTTAAAAATGATAAAGTCAAAATAGAGGTTACCATTATCTAACATTGTAATTACCTCCATTTAGTCTGTGTTTATTTTCAGCAGTGTTAGTTTATTTTCCTCCATGAGTTGTAGACCTTTGAGGAGAGCTAGCAGCTCTGCTTGTGTGTTGGTGGTGTATTGGACTGATCCAATGAACCCCTAACCTAGTTCCCTCTTGCATCCCTAAATACCCCTCCTAGATCTCATGTGCCTGGGTTCTCCATTGCAGTTCCATCATAGTTCAGTTTGAAGGAGTTGACTTTGGGTGGTTCCCATTTTACCTGAATTATTACCTTATTTCTTGTTTCTCTTTTTAGCATTAATGTAGTAAACTCAGTAGCATTTGCTATTGAACATTTTGTGTCAGCTTTGTCTTTTCTATTATTGAATATGTCGTTATCCCTTGTTAACCATATTTGCCCAAAATAGAAGGGTATGAGTTCAGCCCAAGAGATTATATTGTTGTAGTCTTTCTTTTTCAGAGTAGCCCAGGTATTAGGTTATTCAGTGGAACTGAAGACTGGTATGAAGGTGATGGCTTCCTTCTTGCTTTTTGAGATAATATCATTTCAAAAGGTTTGAGCATTGGGGCACTTAAAGAAAATGTGGGCTGAGGATTCATGTGCAAGGTTGCATTGTTGGCGAGTTGGATTTTGAAGAATTCCCATATGATAGAGGTAGTTCCCAGTGGGTAGTCTTTCATGGAAGAGAAGCCAAAATAAGGATTTGATTTTTTTGGTACTCATAACTTCCATATCTATGTGAAGTTGTGGGTCCTATTTTTATGGTCTTGTTCTAGGAAAAGATATGCTGACTTTGTGGAGTGTATGCCATTTGGAGTTGCACCCCATATCATTTTGTCTTCCTTGATTGGGTTGGAAGGGGTAAAAGTGTTTTAGATTGAGTTTTGCACCTTTTGGGGGATGGTAATGGAGAGAGTTGATAGGTCACAAGCCCCACTTTGGTGTACATTTGCCACTATTTTTGCCATGTCTTCTTTGGTTAGGGGATCCTGAATTAAAGATCTTATGGCTGGGAGGTTGTTGATCCAAGGGTCCTCAAAGAAATTAACTTTGTTTTCAGTGTAGACAACCCAACTTTTTACTTTCATGCATGTTTTCCACCCTTTTAAGATGCATTGCCTTGTGTGGGTCTTGGCTTTTTTGGTGGATTTCTCTAGTTGCAGTGTTTTGCAATAAGAGTGGAGGCCCATGTCACACCTCTTTTTTTTACGTTTTGAACGGAACCTATTTACAACACCCCAGGAAGGGATATAATAAAATGAAGGAGTTTTTCCAATTTAAGCACAGTCGGAACGGGATTTGTTTATTTAAATTTTAGAGTCGCCACTTGGGAAAATAATGGTGTCCCAAGCCATCGGTTTAACCCCGAACCGAGGAAAGTTTGACTCTGTTACAGTCTGCGAATTAGAAATCCAGATAAGGAATTCTGTTAATCCAGGAGAAGGTGTTAGGCACTCCCGAATTCCGTGGTTCTAGCACGGTCGCTCAACTGTTGTATTTGTTTTTATCTAATTTCTATATAAGTTCCATTTTTATGTGAATTTATTAATATTCCGCTTTATCATTTTTATAAGAATTGCAACGTCGTGAAACTGTATTTTGGGCCACACCGTACCAGTACGCCTATGGCTTTGGATACATTTCAACTTCGTTGAGATTTAGATTTGGGTCACATAAATGTGCACCCATACTTGAGAAAGTGTATTATAAATCGTGCCTAAAGCATTTACGTCTATTAACTTTTGGAAAGACCATGAAATTTACTAAACTGTCCTTTTGAATCTAAATTTTTTATATAGAAACTTATTTGAGAGCACCGCAATTATATTTTTAAAGCGGCGAGGCTCATCTCATTTTTATTAAGCCCAATCCAAAGATGAACTATATTCTCTACTTGTTTGTCTCTAGCAATAAGAGGGAAATAAGTCTGAAGCAATGTTTCATTTTAAAATGTTTGAACTTAAGAATATTTTGTGAACATTAACCCAACGAATCAGGCTCATGATAAAAGCCCAACTCTTATTATTCATCGGCTAATTTCAAATTAGATGTCAAATATAGATAATGATTTATAAATGATCTGGGTCATGGACTCATATGAACTCACACTATATTTATTTTGGGCTTGATTAAAGCCCAGTTCAGTATTCTGGCATATTACCACAGGATTAATTAATTCCAGATTGGGCCTGAGTTCTGGATCGCATGTTAAATTTCCAGTTCCAACGGCCAGAATCAGTCCAATTACTGGACCAGATGGATAAGCTCAATGGCTAACAGAACAATTTATTCTTCTATCTTTTACAGAATCGAACAAATATTCAGAGAAATATATGATTGAACTATTCCTGTTGAATTACTATTTTTATTCAATTGGACACATGAAGGCTAAACTACATAAAATATACTCAGATTGAATTGCAAATTTCACTCGTACTTAAGAACTTATTTTATATCCATTATTAGAACTTAATACAATTTTTATAGTTGAATTAGTCTAAGCATATTACGGCTATTAACAGCATTCGAATCTAACAAGAGCATGCTTTCAAAATTTAAAACTATAATTAAACCTAACAAATACATTTTGAAATTTTTGTTACATTCTAATAGTGCGTAACTGCTGAAGATCCAGAAAATTTAACTAGAACAAATGTTAACATTGCTTCCAATTTATTAATCTCTAATCTAATATAGTTGTCCTACTACTAACATACCTCAAATGTAATTATTTCCACAGTAATTAAACTAAATTACTGTAAAATCCAACAGTCTACCGTCCAGTTATACATATTGATCACTCCTAATGAATACAAATGTACTTAGCTAATTCTATATTGATAGAAATATAAATAACAGTAAACTAATAGAATCGGTCTAACAACTTCATTTCTTCAAACTTGTGATTACATCCTCAAGTATTAGAAGTGTACTTGGAAATAGGAGGAGATCAATGAGAAACTAGAATGAAACAAGGATCAACAACCACTGCAACACAGCAATCAATAAACACAGCCTCAGCACCCAAATTCAGACCACGTAGAATACAAATCCACAGATAAAATGCCAAATGCAGGAGAATTACAGCTTGAAGTTGAGTCAGAATCAATAGAACAGTAGTATTGTAGAGTTTGAACTGATTGGTGATTTGGAGAGATCTATAGGTTGCTTTTTTATGCTGCGAGGCGTCATGATTCGTTGGATATGGGCGCATGTAGTGCAGTTCTATTGAGGATTCATAGCGGAAGTCAGGCGGGAAGGGTAATTGAGTGTCGCTTGGTAAATGAAGAATTGCTTATGACCTTTCAGGATAGATTCGGGTGTTCTATTTCTATAATGTGAGACGGCGTCTTAGACTTGTGTTGTAATAGTATTGATGAGTTTAAGGTACAACCTTTCCATTTAAGTCATTTGTTTCAATTTTAGTATGTTCAGACTATTCCTTACTGGTGCGTGGATTATGCAAGTTGTGACTTAGTTCTGTGATGAGGTGCCGCACTAGAGTGGTGCGTTGAATTCGAGATAATCGTTAGAGTCATTGTCACGACCCGGATTTCCCACCATCGGGGTCATGATGGCGCCTACTAAATGGAAGCTAGGCAAGCCAAATATTAATTACATCTCCATTAATTACCAATTTCTTATTAACAACATAAAAATTACAGCGGAATAATCAAAATTAGCGGAAGACTTAGTCAAATATGATAAAGAAAATCCAAATCTGATACACTACCCAAGATTGGTGTCACAATACTTACGAACTTCTAAGAATAATACACATAATTGTTTGAAAGAAAATACAAGCTGTTTATCTCGATTATATGAGATAACAGAATGAAAAGCATAGATAGAAGAGACAACGGGTCCTGCGGACGCACGCAAGGCTACCTCGTAGTCTCAGTAGTTGAAAAATCCACAAGTCTCTACTGCCGCTGCTGCTGTCCGTAACCTGTGTATCTGCGCAAAAAGAGCGCAGAGTGTAGTATCAGCACAACCGACCCCATGTGCTGGTAAGTGCCTGGCCTATCCCAGCGAACTAGTGACAAGGCTAAGGCCAGTCACCCACCTAAACCTGTACAGTTGCAATATAGGCATATATATATAATACAATATAAGGAAATACTCTGCTCTGAAATAACAGTCAATAACCCACGATATCCAGAATAATCTAATCAACATAATAAATCTTACTTTCATGTCTCAATTCCTCTCTCATTTCATATCTCGTGGTAGGCGTACCACCCGCTCCCAACTATCACAGTAATTATATCTTGTGGTAGGCATACCACCCGCTCCCAATATATCAGTAATTATATCTTGTGGTAGGCGTACCACCCGCTCCCAAATATATCAATAATTATATCTTGTGGTAGGCGTACCACCTGCTCCCAAATATATCAATCATTATATCTTGTGGTAGGCGTACCACCCGCTCCCAAATATATCAATCGGCTACCGGCAACTATGGCCAATGCCAAGATTTTAAGTCACTTTGTGGTCGGCGTACCACACGATCCCAAATATAAAATATATATGTTACCGGCATTTAGCCAATAATCTCTATATCAACAATATTTATAATTACCGGTTTTAAACCAATAATTCATAATAATTTCAACAATTTACCTTCATTACCGGTATAACACCAATAACTCTTATTCAACAATTTATTCATAACTAAATTCATATTCCTACAAACTAGGATAGAACAAACACTTACCTCGAAAGTTTACGAACGATTCAATCCGTAGCAATGCCTTTTCCTTTCGAATTTGACTCCAATCCAATCGTATCTATACACAATTGATTCAATATCATCAATTCTACTTAACAAACTAGTTCATATTGCTAAATATGATTTTTACAACATTCTGCCCGGAATAGTAAAAATCGACCCCGGGCCCACATAGTCGAAACTCAAGTTTCGAACCAAAATAAGTTCACCCAATCCTCCATGAGTTCAAATATACAATTTGTTCTTAAGTTCGACTCCAAAACGAAGTCTAGATCGTAAATTCATTGAAAACCCTTACTATACTAAATTCTCAATTTTTCTACCCATTTACACCTATTTAGGCTTAGGAATTCAAATAATATTGATGGAAAATGAAGAAAACAAGTTAAGAATCACTTACCCAAGAAGTTTGGTGAAGAATAGCTCAAAAATCGTCCAAGGGGCTGTGAAGAAGGGGGTTGAACAGAAATGGGATTTTTATCCCGTTTCTGTTCTGTTTTGGAATTAAATTCACTGGGCAGCGAATTTGTTCTACGCGATCGCGTGAATTGGGTCGCGATCGCGGAAGGCAAATATTCAACACTACGCGATCGCGTGGACAATGCTGCGATCGCGTAGAAGAATTTCGCTGGGTGGCTCATTTGTACTATGCGATCGCGTGAAAAGGGTCGCGATCGCGTTGAAGGAAAACGGAAAGCTACGCGATCGCGTGCGGACGGCTGCGATCGCGTTGAAGAAGGACAGAAAGCTTCGCGATCGCGTGCAGACAGCTGCGATCGCGTTGAGTAATGTGACAAGGCAGTGCGATCGCGTGTACAAGGCCGCGATCGCGTAGAGTAAAATGTCTGTGTAAAAATTGCAGAAAATCTGCTAGTTTTCTAAGTCCAAAAACACCCCGAACCACCTCCGAAACACTCCCGAGCCCTCGGGGCTCCAAACCAAATATGTACACTAACTCAAAAACATCATACGAACTTGCTCGCGCGATCAACTCGCTAAAATAACATCAAAATCAATGAATTGAGCCTTAAAACTCAAGAATTCTTTAAAATTCCATAATTTCCAAACTTTCCAATTTAAGGCCGAAACACGTCAAACGATGTCCGTTTTCAACCAAACTTTACAGGAAGCGCTTAACCAATATATATGACCTGTACCGGGCGTCGGAACCAAAATACGAGCCCGATACCGGTACTTTTTAATCAAAATTCAGTTTCATTTTCCTTAAACATTTTCAGAAAACAATTTAACAGAAAAATTCTTTTACTGGGGTTCTAGACCTCGGATTTCAATTCCGGACATATGCCCAAGTTCCATATTTTTCTACGGATTTTCTGAAATAGTCAAATCACGGATCCGGGTCCGTTTACCAAAAATGTTGACCAAAGTCAACCATATCAATATTAATATCAAAATTCTTCAACTTTTTCACATATTTCACATATTTCAACATAAATCTTTTCCAGCTTTGTGCCCGGACTGTGCACGCAAATCGAGGCAACTATAAATGAGGTTTTCAATACCTCAAAAGCTCGGAATGATTAATAAAACAAGTGATGACCCTTTGGGTCGTCACAATCTCCACCTCTAAAACAACCGTTCGTCCTCGAACGGACAAAAAAAAGAAGTACCTGAGTCAGGAAACAAATGTGGGTAGCGGCTCCGCATATCAGACTCGGACTCCCAGGTCGATGCCTCAGGAGGCTGACCTCTCCACTGAACACGCACAGAAGGATAACTCTTCGACCTCAGCTGTCGAACCTGTCGGTCTAGAATGGCTACCGGCTCCTCCTCGTAAGATAGATCATTGTCCAATTGGACAGTACTGAAGTCTAACACATGTGTGGGATCGCCGTGGTATCTCAGAAGCATAGATACATGAAAAACTGGATGCACGGCTGATAAGCTAGGCGGCAAAGCTAATCTGTAAGCCACCCCTCCCACTCTGTCTAAATCTCAAATGGACCAATATACCTAGGGCTGAGCTTGCCCTTCTTCCCAAACCTCATCACACCCTTCATAGGCGACACTCGGAGCAATACTCGTTCGCCAACCATGAAATCTACATCTCGAACCTTACGATCCGCATAAGTCTTCTGCCTGGACTGAGCTGAACGCAATCTCTCCTGAATAGTCTTGACCTTATCCAAGGCCTCCTGAACTAAGTACCCAAAAAACCGAGCCTCTCCCGGTTCAAACCTTCCGACTGGTGATCGACATCGCCTACCATACAACGCCTCATACGGAGCCATCTGGATGCTAGATTGGTAACTGTTATTGTAGGCTAACTCTGCTAATGGTAGAAACTGGTCCTACGAGCCTCCGAAATCAATAACACAGGCTCGAAGCATGTCCTCAAGAATCTGAATAGTCCTCTCGGACTGGCCATCCGTCTGAGGATGAAATGCTGTACTCAACTGAACCTGGGTGCCTAACTCCTGCTGGACCGCTCTCCAGAACCGCGAGGTAAACTGCGTACCCCATGGAGACGAACAATCTCCCTAATGTAAACCTCCGCTAACCTCTCCGACGAGTAGGAGACAGATACTGGAATAAAGTGTGCTGATTTGGTCAGCCTATCAACAATGACCCAAATAACATCAAATTTCCTCCGAGTCAAAGGAAGTCCAGTAACGAAGTCCATAGTGATCCGCTCCCGTTTCCACTCGGGAATTTCAATCCTCTGGAACACACCACCAGGTCTCTGGTGCTCATATTTCACCTGCCGACAATTTAGACACCGAGCAACATACGCAACGATATCTTTCTTCATTCTGCGCCACCAATAGTGCTGACGTAAGTCCTGATACATCTTCGCGGCGCCTGGGTGAATAGAATACCGCGAGCTGTGGGCCTCTGCTAAGATTAACTCTCGAATCCCTTCGACATTGGGCACACAAACTCGACCCTGCAATTTCAATATCCCATCATCATCTAGATTTACCTGTGTGGCACCTCCCCGCTGTACTGTATCTCTCAACTCACGCAAATGAGGATCATCAAATTGCCTCTCACGGATACGCTCTAATAAAGAAGAACGAGCGACCGGGCAGGCTAACACCCTGCTAGGCTCAGAAATGTCTAATCTCACGAACCGGTTGGCTAAGGCCTGGACATCTAGAGCCAATGGTCTCTGACTGACCGGAATGTATGCAAGACTACCCATGCTGGCAGACTTTCTACTCAATGCATCGGCCACCACATTGGCCTTACCTGGGTGATATAAAATAGTAACATCATAGTCTTTTAGCAACTCTAGCCATCTTCTCTGCCTCATATTTAACTCTTTCTGCTTAAACAAATACTGAAGACTCTTATGATCGGTGTACACTTCACATGCTACACCATACAAATAGTGCCTCAAGATCTTCAATGCGTGAATAATCGCCGCCAATTCTAGATCATGCACTGGATAGTTCTTCTCATGAATCTTCAACTGCCTCGAAGCATAGGCAATAACCTTGCCATCCTGCATTAACACTGCACCAAGCCCGATACGGGAAGCATCACAATAAACAGTATAAGGTCCCGTACCTGTGGGTAAAACCAATACCGGTGTTGTGGTCAAGGTTGTCTTGAGCTTTTGAAAGCTCGCCTCACATTCATCGGACCATTCAAATTGAACACCCTTATGGGTCAATCTGGTCAGTGGGGTTGCAATAGAAGAAAATCCTTCTACGAATCGGCGATAATAACCCGCTAACCCCAAGAAACTCCGAATATCTGTGGCTGATGTCGGTCTAGGCCAGCTCTTGACTGCCTCAATTTTCTTCGGATCAACCTGAATACCTGCTGCCGTCACAATATGACCCAGGAATGCAGCTGAACTTAGCCAAAATTCACACTTTGAAAATTTTGCATATAGCTGGCTATCTCTCAGAGTCTGTAAGGCCACTCTGAGATGTTGCGCATGCTCCTCCTGACAGCGGGAATATATTAATATGTCATCAATGAAGACTATTACAAACAAGTCTAAATAAGGCCGGAACACCCGATTCATTAATTCCATAAAAGTTGTTGGAGCATTTGTCAACCCAAAAGACATGACCAGAAATTCATAATGTCCATACCGAGTGCGGAACGCGGTCTTAGGGACATCGGATGCCCTAATCTTCAGCTGATGATAGCCAGATCTCAAATCTATCTTTGAAAATACCTTGGCACCCTGAAGCTGGTCAAATAAATCATCAATTCGCGGAAGTGGATATTTATTTTTGATAGTCACCTTGTTTAACTGTCGATAGTCGATGCACATTCTCATCGAACCATCTTTCTTCTTTACAAATAATACAGGTGCACCCCACGGCGAAACACTGGGCCTAATGAAACCCTTTTCAAGTAAATCCTGCAACTGTTCCTTCAATTCTTTTAACTCTGGCGGCGCCATACGGTATGGGGGAATGGAAATGGGCTGAGTGCCTGGAGCCAAGTCAATGCAAAAATCAATGTCCCTATCGGGCGGCATACCTGGCAAGTCTGAAGGAAATACTTCAGGAAATTCGCGAACCACAGGCACCGAGTCAATAGAAGGAACCTCGGCACTAGAATCACGGACATAGGCCAAATAAGCCAAGCATCCCTTTCCAACCATACGCTGAGCTTTAACGTAAGAAATAACATTACGGCTAGTATGACCTGAAATTCCTTTCCACTCTATACGAGGCGAATTCGGCAGAGCTAAAGTCACAGTCTTGGCATGGCAATCTAAAATAGCATGATACGGAGATAGCCAGTCCATGCCTAGTATAATATCGAAGTCCACCATATTTAGGAGTAATAAATCAGCACGGGTCTCGAGACCCTCAATTACTATAATACATGACCGATGAACTCGATCAACCACAATAGAGTCGCCTACTGGTGTAGACACATGAACAGGAACACTCAGTGGATCACTGGGCTGAATCAAGTATGGTGCAAAATAGGAAGACACATACGAATATGTAGACCCAGGGTCAAATAATGCTGATGCCTTTCTATCACAAACCAAAATAATACCTGTAATGACGGCATCAGAAGACTCAGCCTCTGGTCCGGCGGGAAGTGCATAACATCGGGGCTGTGCCCCACCACCTTGAGCAGTATCTCTAGGACGATCAGCTGCTGGCTGGTCTCTACCTCTATCGGTCTGAGCTCCACCTCTATGACCTCTACCTCCACCTCTATGTCCTCTACCTCCGCCTCTAGGTGGCTGGGCAGGCTGTGAGGGAACTGGGGCCTGAATCATGGCACGAGAACCCTGCTGGTGAGATCTGTCAGAAACTCGAGGGCAATACTTTGCAATGTGCCTAAGATAACCGCACGTAAAACAAGCCCTCGGCTGCTGAAAATAGCGAAGTGGTGGTGCACTGATAGGCTGCTGATCAGAGTAGCGTGGCTGAGAATTACGATCACCTGAAGCATCATGAGAAACCTGAAGAGCTGACTGATAAGGCCTAGGAGGATGGCCTCTATCATAAAAATCTCTATCTCCAGACGAGGTACCACTGAATCTACCCGAATTACGAGATCTCTTATCTGATCCATGTCTCGCTCCCTGTGACAGAGCCATCTCTATCCGGCGGGCTGCATTAGCCGCCTCCTGAAAAGTGATTTCAGTTCCTGCACCCATAGCCATCCGTAGCCGAATTGGCTGATTCAAGCCATCAATAAACCTCCTCGCTCTCTCCCGCTCTGTGGGAAGTATGATAACAGCATGACGAGCCAGGTCCACGAACCTAGTCTCGTACTGTGTGACAGACATAGAACCCCGATGAAGACGCTCAAATTGTCTGCGCATAAACTCCCGCTGAGTTGCTGGAAGGAACTTCTCCAAGAATAATTCTGCAAACTGCTCCCAAGTCAAAGATGACGATCCCGCTGGCCTGGTTAGACAATAATCTCTCCACCAAGTCTTGGCGGAACCGGATAACCGAAAAGTAGCAAAATCCACACCATTTGTCTCCACAATACCCATAGTACGGAGAACTTCGTGGCAGCTGTATAGGAAATCCTGTGGATCCTCTGAAGAAGTGCCACTGAATGTGGTAGTGAACAGCTTGGTAAACTTGTCCAATCTCCACAACGCATCAGCAGACATGGCTGCACCATCATTAGACGGAGTTGCAATAATAGGTCGAACTGCCTCAACTGGCTGAATCACAGGATCCTGAGCCTGGGGAATTACTAGCTCCGGAGTGCGCGTAGCAGGAGTCTGATTACCTCCTCCGGCCTGAGAAGTGGCTGGTGCCACCGGTAATAAGCCTGCTCTGGTAATATGATCCATAAAACCTGCTATACGGACCAAAGCATCTTGTAGATCCGGTGAAAACACAGCTCCTCCTGGGACCTGAGCTGGGCCTACTGGAGCTGCTGGGGTTGGAACTTCCTCCTCGATATGAACATGAGGTTCTGCCACTCGTGCTGCTGCTCGGGGCTGAGCTCTGCCCCTACCTTGTCCTCTAGGACGACCTCGACCTCGGCCTCTACCCCTAGCAGGAGCTGCCGCTGCTGGGACCTCGGGCTGCTGGTCGGTAGATGAGGATGCACGTGTCCTTACCATCTGCGGAAGAACAGAGTAGAAGTTCAATTAACATTCAAAAGATCAAGTCGCACGGCTGGAAAGAATAAAGAGAATATTTTCCTAACTCTGTAGCCTCTGGAGGATAAATACAGACGTCTCCGTACCGATCCTTCAGACTCTACTAAGGTTGTTCGTGAGTTGTGAGACCTGTGCAACCTAGTGCTTTGATACCAACTTGTCACGACCCGGATTTCTCACCATCGGGGTCATGATGGCGCCTACTAAATGGAAGCTAGGCAAGCCAAATATTAATTACATCTCCATTAATTACCAATTTCTTATTAACAACATAAAAATTACAGCGGAATAATCAAAATTAGCGGAAGACTTAGTCAAATATGATAAAGAAAATCCAAATCTGATACACTACCCAAGATTGGTGTCACAATACTCACGAACTTCTAAGAATAATACACATAATTGTTTGAAAGAAAATACAAGCTGTTTATCTCGATTATATGAGATAACAGAATGAAAAGCATAGATAGAAGAGACAACGGGTCCTGCGGACGCACGCAAGGCTACCTCGTAGTCTCAGTAGTTGAAAAATCCACAAGTCGCTACCGCCGCTACTGCTGTCCGTAACCTGTATCTGCGCAAAAAGAGCGAGTGTAGTATCAGCACAACCGACCCTATGTGCTGGTAAGTGCCTGGCCTATCCCAGCGAACTAGTAAGAAGGCTAAGGCCAGTCACCCACCTAAACCTGTACAGTTGCAATATAGGCATATATATATAATACATTATAAGGAAATACTCTGCTCTGAAATAACAATCAATAACCCACGATATCCAGAATAATCTAATCAACATAATAAATCTTACTTTTATGTCTCAATTCCTCTCTCATTTCATATCTCGTGGTAGGCGTACCACCCGCTCCCAACTATCACAGTAATTATATCTTGTGGTAGGCGTACCACCCGCTCCCAATATATCGGTAATTATATCTTGTGGTAGGCGTACCACCCGCTCCCAAATATATCAATAATTATATCTTGTGGTAGGCGTACCACCCGCTCCCAAATATATCAATCATTATATCTTGTGGTAGGCGTACCACCCGCTCCCAAATATATCAATCGGCTACCGGCAACTATGGCCAATGCCAAGATTTTAAGTCACTTTGTGGTCGGCGTACCACACGATCCCAACTTATAAAATATATATATTACCGGCATTTAGCCAATAATCTCTATATCAACAATATTTATAATTACCGGTTTTAAACCAATAATTCATAATAATTTCAACAATTTACCTTCATTACCGGTATAACACCAATAGCTCTTATTCAACAATTTATTCATAACTAAATTCATATTCCTACAAACTAGGATAGAACAAACACTTACCTCGAAAGTTTACGAACGATTCAATCCGTAGCAATGCCTTTTCCTTTCGAATTTGACTCCAATCCAATCGTATCTATACACAATTGATTCAATATCATCAATTCTACTTAACAAACTAGTTCATATTGCTAAATATGATTTTTACAACATTCTGCCCGGAATAGTAAAAATCGACCCCGGGCCCACATAGTCGAAACTCAAGTTTCGAACAAAAATAAGTTCACCCAATCCTCCATGAGTTCAAATATACAATTTGTTCTTAAGTTCGACTCCAAAACGAAGTCTAGATCGTAAATTCATTGAAAACCCTTACTATACTAAATTCTCAATTTTTCTACCCATTTACACCTATTTAGGCTTAGGAATTCAAATAATATTGATGGAAAATGAAGAAAACGAGTTAAGAATCACTTACCCAAGAAGTTTGGTGAAGAATAGCTCAAAAATCGTCCAAGGGGCTGTGAAGAAGGGGGTTGAACAGAAATGGGATTTTTATCCCGTTTCTGTTCTGTTTTGGAATTAAATTCACTGGGCAGCGAATTTGTTCTACGCGATCGCGTGAATTGGGTCGCGATCGCGGAAGGCAAATATTCAACACTACGCGATCCCGTGGACAATGCTGCGATCGCGTAGAAGAATTTCGTTGGGTGGCTCATTTGTACTACGCGATCGCGTGAAAAGGGTCGCGATCGCGTTGAAGGAAAACGGAAAGCTACGCGATCGCGTGCGGACGGCTGCGATCGCGTTGAAGAAGGACAGAAAGCTTCGCGATCGCGTGCAGACAGCTGCGATCGCGTTGAGTAATTTGACAAGGCAGTGCGATCGCGTGTACAAGGCCGCGATCGCGTAGAGTAAAATGTCTGTGTAAAAATTGCAGAAAATCTGCCAGTTTTCTAAGTCCAAAAACACCCCGAACCACATCCGAAACACTCCCGAGCCCTCGGGGCTCCAAACCAAATATGTACACTAACTCAAAAATATCATACGAACTTGCTCGCGCGATCAACTCGCTAAAATAACATCAAAATCAATGAATTGAGCCTTAAAACTCAAGAATTCTTTAAAATTCCATAATTTCCAAACTTTCCAATTTAAGGCCGAAACACGTCAAACGATGTCCGTTTTCAACCAAACTTTACAGGAAGCGCTTAACCAATATATATGACCTGTACCGGGCGTCGGAACCAAAATACGAGCCCGATACCAGTACTTTTGAATCAAAATTCAGTTTCATTTTCCTTAAACAATTTCAGAAAACAATTTAACAGAAAAATTCTTTTACTGGGGTTCTAGACCTCGGATTTCAATTCCGGACATATGCCCAAGTTCCATATTTTTCTACGGATTTTCTGAAATAGTCAAATCACGGATCCGGGTCCGTTTACCAAAAATGTTGACCAAAGTCAACCATATCAATATTAATATCAAAATTCTTCAACTTTTTCACATATTTCACATATTTCAACATAAATCTTTTCGAGCTTTGTGCCCGGACTGTGCACGCAAATCGAGGCAACTATAAATGAGGTTTTCAATACCTCAAAAGCTCGGAATGATTAATAAAACAAGTGATGACCCTTTGGGTCGTCACAATCTCCACCACTAAAACAACCGTTCGTCCTCGAACGGACAAAAGAAAGAAGTACCTGAGTCAGGAAACAAGTGTGGGTAGCGGCTCCGCATATCAGACTCGGACTCCCAGGTCGATGCCTCAGGAGGCTGACCTCTCCACTGAACACGCACAGAAGGATAACTCTTCGACCTCAACTGTCGAACCTGTCGGTCTAGAATGGCTACCGGCTCCTCCTCGTAAGATAGATCATTGTCCAATTGGACAGTACTGAAGTCTAACACATGTGTGGGATCGCCGTGGTATCTCCGAAGCATAGATACATGAAAAGCTGGATGCACGGCTGATAAGCTAGGCGGCAAAGCTAATCTGTAAGCCACCCCTCCCACTCTGTCTAGAATCTCAAATGGGCCAATATACCTAGGGCTGAGCTTGCCCTTCTTCCCGAACCTCATCACGCCCTTCATAGGCGACACTCGGAGCAATACTCGTTCGCCAACCATGAAATCTACATCTCGAACCTTACGATCCGCATAAGTCTTCTGCCGGGACTGAGCTGAACGCAATCTCTCCTGAATAGTCTTGACCTTATCCAAGGCCTCCTGAACTAAGTCTGTACCCAACAACCGAGCCTCTCCCGGTTCAAACCATCCAACGGTGATCGACATCGCCTACCATACAATGCCTCATACGGAGCCATCTGGATGCTAGACTGGTAACTGTTATTGTAGGCGAACTTTGCTAATGGCAGAAACTGGTCCCACGAGCCTCCGAAATCAATAACACAGGCTCGAAGCATGTCCTCTAGAATCTGAATAGTCCTCTCGGACTGGCCATCCGTCTGAGGATGAAATGTTGTACTCAGCTGAACCTGGGTGCCTAACTCCTGCTGGACCGCTCTCCAGAACCGCGAGGTAAACTGCGTACCCCGATCAGAGATAATAGATACCGGCACTCCATGGAGACGAACAATCTCCCTAATGTAAACCTCCGCTAACCTCTCCGACGAGTAGGAGACAGATACTGGAATAAAGTGTGCTGACTTGGTCAACCTATCAACAATGACCCAAATAGCATCAAATTTCCTCCGAGTCAAAGGAAGTCCAGTAACGAAATCCATAGTGATCCGCTCCCATTTCCACTCGGGAATTTCAATCCTCCGGAATACACCACCAGGTCTCTGGTGCTCATATTTCACCTGCTGACAATTTAGACACCGAGCAACATGCGTAATGATATCTTTCTTCATTCTGCGCCACCAATAGTGCTGACGTAAGTCCTGGTACATTTTCGCGGCGCCTGGGTGAATAGAATACCGCGAACTGTGGGCCTCTGCTAAGATTAACTCTCGAATCCCTTCGACATTGGGCACACAAACTCGACCCTGTAATTTCAATATCCCATCATCATCTAGATTTACCTGTGTGGCACCTCCCCGCTGTACTGTATCTCTCAACTCACGCAAATGAGGATCATCAAATTGCCTCTCACGGATACGCTCTAATAAAGAAGAACGAGCGACCGTGCGGGCTAACACCCTGCTAGGCTCAGAAATGTCTAATCTCACGAACCGGTTGGCTAAGGCCTGAACGTCTAGAGCTAATGGTCTCTGACCGACCGGAATATATGCAAGACTACCCATGCTGGCAGACTTTCTACTCAATGCATCGGCCACCACATTGGCCTTACCTGGGTGATATAAAATAGTAACATCATAGTCTTTTAGCAACTCTAGCCATCTTCTCTGCCTCATATTCAACTCTTTCCGCTTAAACAAATACTGAAGACTCTTATGATCGGTGTACACTTCACATGCTACACCATACAAATAATGCCTCCAAATCTTCAATGCGTGAATAATCGCCGCCAATTCTAGATCATGCACTGGATAGTTCTTCTCATGAATCTTCAACTGCCTCGAAGCATAGGCAATAACCTTGCCATCCTGCATTAACACTGCACCAAGCCCAATACGGGAAGCATCACAATAAACAGTATAAGGTCCCGTACCTGTGGGTAAAACCAATACCGGCGTTGTGGTCAAGGTTGTCTTGAGCTTTTGAAAGCTCGCCTCACATTCATCGGACCATTCAAATTGAACACCCTTCTGGGTCAATCTGGTCAGTGGGGTTGCAATAGAAGAAAATCCTTCTACGAATCGGCGGTAATAACCCGCTAACCCCAAGAAACTCCGAATATCCGTGGCTGATGTCGGTCTAGGCCAGCTCTTGACTGCCTCAATTTTCTTCGGATCAACCTGAGTACCTGCTGCCGTCACAATATGACCCAGGAATGCAACTGAACTTAGCCAAAATTCACACTTTGAAAATTTTGCATATAGCTGGCTATCTCTCGAAGTCTGTAAGGCCATTCTGAGATGTTGCGCATGCTCCTCCTGACTGCGGGAATATATTAATATGTCATCAATGAAGACTATTACAAACAAGTCTAAATAAGGCCGGAACACCCGATTCATTAATTCCATAAAAGCTGCTGGAGCATTTGTCAACCCAAAAGACATGACCAGAAATTCATAATGTCCATACCGAGTGCGGAACGTGGTCTTAGGGACATCAGATGCCCTAATCTTCAGCTGATGATAGCCAGATCTCAAATCTATTTTTGAAAATACCTTGGCACCCTGAAGCTGGTCAAATAAATCATCAATTCGCGGAAGTGGATATTTATTTTTGATAGTCACCTTGTTTAACTGTCGATAGTCAATGCACATTCTCATCGAACCATCTTTCTTCTTTACAAATAATACGGGTGCACCCCACGGCGAAACACTGGGCCTAATGAAACCCTTTTCAAGTAAATCCTGCAACTGTTCCTTCAATTCTTTTAACTCTGGCGGCGCCATACGGTATGGGGGAATGGAAATGGGCTGAGTGCCTGGAGCCAAGTCAATGCAAAAATCAATGTCCCTATCGGGCGGCATACCTGGCAAGTCTGAAGGAAATACTTCAGGAAATTCGCGAACCACAGGCACAGAGTCAATAGAAGGAACCTGAGCACTAGAATCACGGACATAGGCCAAATAAGCCAAGCATCCCTTTCCAACCATACGCTGAGCTTTAACATAAGAAATAACATTACGGCTAGTATGACCTGAAATTCCTTTCCACTCTATACGAGGCGAATTCGGCGGGGCTAAAGTCACAGTCTTGGCATGGCAATCTAAAATAGCATGATACGGAGATAGCCAGTCCATGCCTAGTATAATATCGAAGTCCACCATATTTAGGAGTAATAAATCAGCACGGGTCTCGAGACCCTCAATTACTATAATACATGACCGATGAACTCGATCAACCACAATAGAGTCGCCTACTGGTGTAGACACATGAACAGGAACACTCAGTGGATCACTGGGCTGAATCAAGTATGGTGCAAAATAGGAAGACACATACGAATATGTAGACCCAGGGTCAAATAATGCTGATGCCTTTCTATCACAAACCAAAATAATACCTGTAATGACGGCATCAGAAGACTCAGCCTCTGGTCTGGCGGGAAGTGCATAACATCGGGGCGGTGCCCCACCACCCTGAGCAGTATCTCTAGGACGATCAGCTGCTGGCTGGTCTCTACCTCTATCGGTCTGAGCTCCACCTCTATGACCTCTACCTCCACCTCTATGTCCTCTACCTCCGCCTCTAGCTGGCTGGGCAGGCGGTGAGGGAACTGGGGCCTGAATCATGGCACGAGAACCCTGCTGGTGAGATCTGTCAGAAGCTCGAGGGCAATACCTTGCAATGTGCCTAAAATCACCGCACGTAAAACAAGCCCTCGGCTGCTGAAAATGGCGAAGTGGTGGTGCACCGATAGGCTGCTGATCAGAGTAGCGTGGCTGAGAATTACGATCACCTGAAGCATCATGAGAAACCTGAAGAGCTGACTGATAAGGCCTAGGAGGATGGCCTCTATCATAAAAATCTCTATCTCCGGACGAGGTACCACTGAATCTACCCGAATTACGAGATCTCTTATCTGATCCATGTCTCGCTCCCTGTGACAGAGCCATCTCTATCCGGCGGGCTGCATTAGCCGCCTCCTGAAAAGTGATTTCAGTTCCTGCACCCATAGCCATCTGTAGCCGAATTGGCTGATTCAAGCCATCAATAAACCTCCTCACTCTCTCCCGCTCTGTGGGAAGTATGATAACAGCATGACGAGCCAGGTCCACGAACCTAGTCTCGTGCTGTGTGACAGACATAGAACCCTGATGAAGACGCTCAAATTGTCTGCGCATAAACTCCCGCTGAGTTGCTGGAAGGAACTTCTCCAAGAATAATTCTGCAAACTGCTCCCAAGTCAAAGATGACGATCCCGCTGGCCTGGTTAGACAATAATCTCTCCACCAAGTCTTGGCGGAACCAAATAACCGAAAAGTAGCAAAATCCACACCATTTGTCTCCACAATACCCATAGTACGGAGAACTTCGTGGCAGTTGTATAGGAAGTCCTGTGGATCCTCTGAAGGAGTGCCACTGAATGTGGTAGTGAACAGTTTGGTAAACCTGTCCAATCTCCACAACGCATCAGCAGACATGGCTGCACCATCATTAGACGGAGTCGCAATAATAGGCCGAACCGCCTCAACTGGCTGAATCACAGGATTCTGGAGCCTGGGGAATTACTGGCTCTGGAGTGCGCGTAGCAGGAGTCTGATTACCTCCTCCTGCCTGAGAAGTGGCTGGTGCCACCGGTAATAAGCCTGCTATGGTAATATGATCCATAAAACCTGCTATACGGACCAAAGCATCCTGTAGATCCGGTGAAAACACAGCTCCTCCTGGGACCTGAGCTGGGCCTACCGGAGCTGCTGGGGTTGGAACTTCCTCCTCGATATGAACATGAGGTTCTGCCACTCGTGCTGCTGCTTGGGGCTGAGCCCTGCCCCTACCTTGTCCTCTAGGACGACCTCGACCTCGGCCTCTACCCCTAGCAGGAGCTGCCGCTGCTGGGACCTCGGGCTGCTGGTCGGTAGATGAGGATGCACGTGTCCTTACCATCTGCGGAAGAACAGAGTAGAAGTTCAATTAACATTCAAAAGATCAAGTCGCACGACTGGAAAGAATAAAGAGAATATTTTCCTAACTCTGTAGCCTGTGGAGGATAAATACAGACGTCTCCGTACCGATCCTTCAGACTCTACTAAGGTTGTTCGTGAGTTGTGAGACCTGTGAAACCTAGTGCTTTGATACCAACTTGTCACGACCCGGAATTCCCACCATCGGGGTCATGATGGCGCCTACTAAATGGAAGCTAGGCAAGCCAAATATTAATTACATCTCCATTAATTACCAATTTCTTATTAACAACATAAAAATTACAGCGGAATAATCAAAATTAGCGGAAGACTTAGTCAAATATGATAAAGAAAATCCAAATCGATACACTACCCAAGATTGGTGTCACAATACTCACGAACTTCTAAGAATAATACACATAATTGTTTGAAAGAAAATACAAACTGTTTATCTCGGTTACATGAGATAACAGAATGAAAAGCATAGATAGAAGAGACAACGGGTCCTGCGGACGCCTGCAAGGCTACCTCGTAGTCTCAGTAGTTGAAAAATCCACAAGTCTCTACTGCCGTTGCTGCTGTCCGTAACCTGTATCTGCGCAAAAAGAGCGCAGAGTGTAGTATCAGCACAACCGACCCCATGTGCTGGTAAGTGTCTGGCCTATCCCAGCGAACTAGTGACAAGGCTAAGGCCAGTCACCCACCTAAACCTGTACAGTTGCAATATAGGCATATATATATAATACAATATAAGGAAATACTCTGCTCTGAAATAACAGTCAATAACCCACGATATCCAGAATAATCTAATCAACATAATAAATCTTACTTTCATGTCTCAATTCCTCTCTCATTTCATATCTCGTGGTAGGCGTACCACCCGCTCCCAACTATCACAGTAATTATATCTTGTGGTAGGCGTACCACCCGCTCCCAATATATCAGTAATTATATCTTGTGGTAGGCGTACAACCCGCTCCCAAATATATCAATAATTATATCTTATGGTAGGCGTACCACCCGCTCCCAAATATATCAATCATTATATCTTGTGGTAGGCGTACCACCCGCTCCCAAATATATCAATCGGCTACCGGCAACTATGGCCAATGCCAAGATTTTAAGTCAGTTTGTGGTCGGCGTACCACACGATCCCAACTTATAAAATATATATATTACCGGCATTTAGCCAATAATCTCTATATCAACAATATTTATAATTACCGGTTTTAAACCAATAATTCATAATAATTTCAACAATTTACCTTCATTACCGGTATAACACCAATAACTCTTATTCAACAATTTATTCATAACTAAATTCATATTCCTACAAACTAGGATAGAACAAACACTTACCTCGAAAGTTTACGAACGATTCAATCCGTAGCAATGCCTTTTCCTTTCGAATTTGACTCCAATCCAATCGTATCTATACACAATTGATTCAATATCATCAATTCTACTTAACAAACTAGTTCATATTGCTAAATATGATTTTTACAACATTCTGCCTGGAATAGTAAAAATCGACCCCGGGCCCACATAGTCGAAACTCAAGTTTCGAACCAAAATAAGTTCACCCAATCCTCCATGAGTTCAAATATACAATTTGTTCTTAAGTTCGACTCCAAAACGAAGTCTAGATCGTAAATTCATTGAAAACCCTTACTATACTAAATTCTCAATTTTTCTACCCATTTACACCTATTTAGGCTTAGGAATTCAAATAATATTGATGGAAAATGAAGAAAACGAGTTAAGAATCACTTACCCAAGAAGTTTGGTGAAGAATAGCTCAAAAATCGTCCAAGGGGCTGTGAAGAAGGGGTTGAACAGAAATGGGATTTGTTATCCCGTTTCTGTTCTGTTTTGGGATTAAAATCACTGGGCAGCGAATTTGTTCTACGCGATCGCGTGAATTGGGTCGCGATCGCGGAAGGCAAATATTCAACACTACGCGATCGCGTGGACAATGCTGCGATCGCGTAGAAGAATTTCGCTGGGTGGCTCATTTGTACTACGCGATCGCGTGAAAAGGGTTGCGATCGCGTTGAAGGAAAACGGAAAGCTACGCGATCGCGTGCAGACGGCTGCGATCGCGTTGAAGAAGGACAGAAAGCTTCGCGATCGCGTGCAGACAGCTGCGATCGCGTTGAGTAATGTGACAAGTTAGTGCGATCGCATGTACAAGGCCGCGATCGCGTAGAGTAAAATGTCTGTGTAAAAATTGCAGAAAATCTGCCAGTTTTCTATGTCCAAAAACACCCCGAACCACCTCCGAAACACTCCCGAGCCCTCGGGGCTCCAAACCAAATATGTACACTAACTCAAAAACATCATACGAACTTGCTCGCGCGATCAACTCGCTAAAATAACATCAAAATCAATGAATTGAGCCTTAAAACTCAAGAATTCTTTAAAATTCCATAATTTCCAAACTTTCCAATTTAAGGCCGAAACACGTCAAACGACGTCCGTTTTCCACCAAACTTTACAGGAAGCGCTTAACCAATATATATGACCTGTACCGGGCGTCGGAACCAAAATACGAGC
>JASVEL010012987.1:0-46229 GCA_032618575.1 Nicotiana noctiflora
TTAAATTAAAATTAATATTTAAAAAATCGACCGATGGCGCGAAAATGCATATAATGAATACAAATAATTAAAAGAAAATCTTAAACCAAAATGTACCAATAGTCTACCGGTAGAATAATATCCTGCCACAGTTCAGACCCTGATTTGAGTCCTAGTGTATTTTTTAATTGTATACTTAAAAGTACCGACCGACTTCAGTCAGTTCAGACCCTGGTTCGATTTTCAAACGGTGCATTTTTTAGTTGCATACTTAAAAATACCGACCGACTTCAGTCAGTTTTTTCAGCAGATTTTTTTCTTTTTGGTCTTTTGTGCAAATTAATTTACCGGCCGAAACTAGACAGTGCATTTTATTATTGCATACTTAAAAATACCAACCGACTTCAGTCAGTTTTTCGGCAGATTTTTTTCTTTCTGAGTTGTTTGTAAAAATTAATTTACCGGCCGAAATTGGTTGGAAATTCCGACTAAACCAACCTAATTTTAACGGGTTAACGTCGGTCGAAAGTCGATCGATATTCCCAGTATTCCAACCGATTTCGGTCAGTATTTCTTGACAATTTTAGGCAGTTTTCTAGCGGTGTCAGTAGCTGCTCTATTGTCAAGTCATGTAATGCATTACATTTTATTACGTAAACTTGCGTGTTATTATTATAAATAATCAACTTAACCTGATGATATAAAAAATCTATATATTGCAAGAACATATGACTTAAACTTTGAAATAATGTTACCGTCTTCGAACGGACGTATACAAAATCTTTCTTGACTAATAAAGGAACTAAAGGAAAAGAAGGTTGAGGTCTGCCGAAAGTATAGGATTGGCATACATATGTTTATCAAATTGATCTGGTGTCACTGTGTCAGTGAGTGTAGAGCTTTTTATGGAAAAGAAAATAGGAGAAGTAAAGCGTAGTAGTGAACGTAGATTGAGTATGTTCTAAGTAACAGTATATATCATCTTTCTGGTGATAAAATGGAGCTTCAGCTTCACTTCAACCATCTATATATCATAATTATGCGTTTCAGTCTGCAAGTGTCATATTCCTGTAGACCCTTTTACAAGTTGTATTGTATTTCAATGTAACAGCTCAAGTGGTAGAATCTGAACAAATTTAATTAGTGCACTACATTGTGTACATATTTATGGCTATTAGTTTCAAAAGATACATTTTAACCTTTACATATGCATTTTAAGACTATAACAATCCATTTTCACTCCCAAAGAAATATACTTGTTGGAGGAACACATGGGTTTAATTTGATTATGATCTTTATTAGACGAAATTTGTCTCTAACCTGATAAATGTACGGTCGTTTTAAGACATGTATGGTTTTTTTTTTGTTTTGTTTTTATTTATTTATAAATATAGTAGCTAAACAAATGCATTGTTTGAATTAACCCCTGAGCTGTGATCAAAAGTATTAATATTACATTCCAAATTTTCCTAGGAAAAATAGTTTTGTCCAAAAAGCTTTATTTGCAAACTCCGGATGAACTGTCATAGTTGTTCTACCAAAAAGATTTTTGTTTCCACCCTCATTTGCCAAATAGTTACTTTTTCGTCTCTTTGTAGTTGTGCTTCACCACGTCTCTTAATTTTAGGATGATTGACATGCATTAAAAAATAATTGAGTCAAAGACATGATTATCCAAAAATTAAGCATTCTTATCACCTTTGTTAAATTTGTGCTGATTTTAAGGAGGATGAGTCCTCTTTGCTCTAGAATTTGTATTTCCTGCAGCACTGCAAGTAGTTCGGCTTGGGTGTTTGTGGTGTGACTTCCCATAAATCCAAGAACTCAGTTGCCGCTATAGTTTCTGAAAAGTTCTCTGACACCACCCTTTCCAGGATTTCCTAAAGTAGCCCCATCGATATTGAGCTTGTACTGACCTATTAACGGGGAACCTATTTAACCTAGAGGGTCTTTTATTTTGTGAGTGTTTAGGTAACTCAGATAGTTGATATACTAAGTTGCCTTAGCCAATACAACAGAAGTAGGGATACTATCCTTTTCGTTGTTGAAGAGGTTGTTATTCCAAGTAATCTAGAGCTGCCAAAAGCTAAAATGAAAGAAGTCTTCCCAACAAAAAATGTTGTTGAATGGTTTTCTTCTAAGGATTGAGCAAGTGTTAGACCAGGATCTACTAGTGAATGTAGGGAGTTGACTTTGGACTGTCTGGGTGTTTTGTGAGGTCAGTTGCTACCACAATTATTTTACATTAGAGCAGTCAAAGAAGACGTGGGCAGTGGTCTCAATAGCAGTAGCGTAGAAGTAGCACATTGGGTTACAATGAACTCCAACTTTACGAAGATAGGCCCCTATAGGAATCCTTCCATGGTATAAGAACTATATAAAAGTTTTGATCTTGTTAGGGACCTTGAATTTTCAGATCCACGTGTAGCTATTGTTATCCTCTTCCACCTCGTCGTGAGTTTTGTTAGCAAGGAGTCAAGGAGATAAGAGGCTGATTTAGTGGTGAAGAGGGCACTGCTAGTTTTGCCCCAGATTATATTTGTCATCCTTTATGGAATTTGATGGAATAAAGGTAGAAGAGAGAATGTATATGATATTAGGAGAGATGCTCTGGGATATGTGGGAGGGTTTCCAAGCCCCATTATTATAAATGGTAGCTACTTTAGCTGAAATATCAGTTTGAGTGAGATGACCCTCAATTATGTTCCTGGTTGATGGATGGTTGGGGATCCAAAAGTGATTTATGAAGCTGACTCTATCACCTTTATGGTGGATGGTTTGGACCAAATACACTACTAAAAAATGGCTAATTTCCGACCGAAATTTTCGACAGAAAAAATTAGTCGGAAATTTCCGACGGAATCAGTCGGAATATTCATAAAAATATATTTTTTGATTTTTAATAATACTTACGACTAATATTCTGTCTTACGGCCCAATTCGATCGAAAACAATATAAAAAAAAGAAATTAAAAAAGAATAGCGACCGATTCGGTTGGAAATGTTTAGTAAAAGGAGGTTGACTACTTTTGACCAAAATACTGACCGAATCCGTCGGAGAATTTTTTTAAAAACCCCAGCGACCGTTCCTTTTCTTTTCCTTTTCCCCTTTTCTTCCTTCTCTCTTCTCTCTCACTTAAACCTACTTCCAAACCTAAACCTGCCGCTGCCATCAACGAGCAGCTCTTGCCGCCGACACTGCTGTAAATCCATCGTACCAGGTACGTTTTCCCACCCAAATGTTTTGACTAAAAATTGCAAACATTGTCTATTTTCCGTCTCTTAATAAAAAATTGGAACACAAATCTTGCCTATTTATGCTTACGTGCAGAACCTATTTACACAAATCTTGCCTCTTTCTTATTTCGATTTCTGATTGTTGTCAAGTCCTAGATCATTGCAGCACTGATTTTGTTTGTGACCTTAAGTTTAAATAGACTATACATGTTGTCACACCTCTTTTTTCCCGCACCCGCGAGGGCGCGAAGGAGTTTTTCCAATTAAAGGACAATCGAGACGGGATTTATTTAATTATTTCAGAGTCGCCACTTGGGAGATTTATGGTGTCCCAAGTCACCGATTAAATCCCGAATCGAGGAAAAGAATGACTCTATTTAACAGTCCGCGAACCAGAAATCCGGATAAGGAATTCTATTAACCCGGGAGAAGGTATTAGGCATTCCCGAATTCCGTGGTTCTAGCACGGTCGCTCAACTGTCGTGTTCGGCTTATCTATCTGCTTTTTACAGTTATGTACTTAGTGCAAATTAATATCCCTTTACCGCCTTTATTATTTATTATGATTTACGAAAGAGAAAGTTGCTTAAAAATATATTTTCGGATCACGTCACATGAAATGCACCCGGATCCTCGACACATTCTTATTCAACATTTTGGGTTTGGATTTGAGTCGCATGAAATGCACACCCATATTTAAGAGGATAGAATTAAAATATATGCCTGGAGCAATTACTTATTTACACTTTTGAGAAGGACGTGATATTCGCTAAGAAACGACACATCTCGAAATCTAAGTATTTATATATATACATTTATGAGGACCCCACAATTTATATGTATATATTTATTTTTATTTTTTTTTGCAAGGTTATCTCATTTATTATTTTAAAGCCGGTCCTAAAATAAACTAATTTTGAACTATCTGCTTGAACTACAATCCTTAAGGTTAGTGATTAACAACATCTCCCTCATAGAAATGATTGAGTACGCAAGCTATGCGCTCAAACTCAGAGAATAAACTTCCCTTGAAAAATTAGCCTTCTAATACTCTTATATCCCTACCTATTCGATAAAAAAGCCAAGAGTCATTATTGATACCTAAAGCACTTCATATATGAAATGAGACAAAAATATACGTACATGCACCATTTGAACACAAAATTCATTTCAACAACAAAAAAAAAACCATAAGATCTGACCAATTCTAAATGACTTAACATAATAAATTCAAGAGCAAAACAAGTAGATAGAGAAGTTGGAATCACGTACATGGCATCGTGTAATAGCAAAACTGAAAACCATCGCTTCGACTGGAACTCGACTGCCTCGAACGGGAATCTCAACCAAAGACCGGCGACAACCTCGAACGGAAAACACGACCCGGAACGCCATGGCAGCAGCTATCGAAACTGGTTCACTGCTAGACAACCACCTATTTTTATTCGGGATGCTTCACTGTTCAACCACCCCATTTTTGTTCACTGCTGGACGTGACAGAAACAGAAACGGGTTCACTGTCGGACAGCTAGCGACTAAGGATGAATGGCATCACTTCACTGGTGGTCGACGTGACGACGACGAACGACGGGTTGTGTGTCGCTTGTGAACGACGAGGCTGCTTGGTTACGACAGTCTCGTCTGCTTGGTTGCGACAGTGGCGAGGGTGGCTGGTCGACAGAGCTAGACTGCTGGAGCTCTTTGGTTTTGTTTTTCTTTTTGCCAAAAAACCATTTTCGTTCCTGCTCTCTCCCAAAGAAGAAGAAGCCACTTCTTCCTGTCTCGTTTTTTCCTTTCGCTGCCGTCCCTCCCTCTCGTTTTTTTTTCCTTCTTCAGTTTATTTTTTTTTTCCAGAAGCCTAGCGCCAATCCCCCCTTTAAAATCAGTCAGCTCCCCCTTTTTGTATTGTGTAGCTTTTCTTTTTAAAATGAGCAAGAAATCACCCTGCCCATCCCCTCACGTGAGTATTGTATGCTTTTCTTTTTTTAAAATTTCAAAAGACCCATGAACCGTGGCCTCCCTCCCCACTTGGTCGTGTCTCCTTTTGTCTTTTCTTTTTGTTTTTTATTCTCTTTTTTTTTTTTTTTTTTTTAATCATTCTCCCATCCCTCCCCCTTAGTGTAGTGTCGGGTTATTACGGGCTATGTCCGAAAATTATAAAACCGGGTAGTTTGAACCCGAATATTATTCTTTGCCCGGAACCGAGAATGGTGTTATTTAATTAATCCTAGGTAATCAAAATAACTATAATACTCATAATTAAAATAAAACTATATATTTTTTTTTTATATTTTTTCAAGTTCAAAATAACTACAAAATATTAATGAAACTATTTTTTTATTATTTTCGTTTTTATAAAAAGATAAAAAATATAAAGTACTATTTTTGTATTTTTCAAGTTTAAAATAACTACGAAACATTAATAAAACTATATTTTTTGTTATTTTTTTATCTTAAGGTAGAAATAAAGTAAAAGAGTCAAATTTAACTAAAATAGCTATATTAAAACTAAACTAAATATTTTACGCTAAAAATATAGAAAATCTCGGGAGGGTCAAAAATCACGTGTTTACAGCTGCCCCTCTTTGACTGAAAACCCAAAGAGTTTTCAGACAAAGAACGACTAGACAAGTGTTTTTGACCCGACCCTTATTGGGAGGGACTAAACTAAGAGAAGAGGAATGTGACCGAGCCCTTGTATCTGAGCTGCCTACATATCCTTGGCTATAAAGGAATCAGGCCACGTGTAGTTCGAAAGTGAGTGAGGAAGGAGTAACCGAGGTGGAGAGCCAGCCGAGGTGTCGTTCCGTCGAGGTTCCGTCCCATCGAAGTTCCGGTCCGTGGTCCCGCTATTACATCAAAAATCAAAACATGAGAAAGACTAACTAAGCCTATCAGCTACTAGTTACAAGATTCCTATCTATAAGTCTTCCTGAAGCTTGATCTTGAATATTGGTTGGTGCTTCATGCGGACTCTAAATTTGAACCTTGATACTTGCTAGTTGCAGGTGCCGCTTTTCGAATCAAGACCAGGTATACAATGCTTGTGACCTCGGCCATGTCTTGAGCATGCCACATCTTTCATCAACTTCTGCACTTGAATTAACTCCTTGCTTTTCATTGTGACTCACTTCTGTTGATCCCCTCGGACTGTTGACTCGCATTCTGGTTGCAAGCTTCTTTTGTTGCTATCTTGCATTGCACTCCGAAGTGAATTCCCTTACTTGTGATCTTCGAGCTATTCTCCTTCGAAGTCTGAAGCTATCTTTTCTGATCCTTGTTGCCTTCCTTCTGATTCATGCTGGGGATTTCCGTTACACTCTGCCGCTTTCCTTAAACAACTTCAAAATAAATCGCCACTCCATTCTTCAGGCGGGCTCCCTGACTTCCACTACAACTTCAAAATAAATCGCCACTCCATTCTTCAGGCGGGCTCCCTGACTTCAACTACAATTTCAAAATTAAATCGCCACTCCATTCTTCAGGCGGGCTCCCTGACTTCCACTACAACTTCAAAATAAAATCGCCACTCCATTCTTCAGGCGGGCTCCCTGACTTCAACTACTACTTCAAATAAAATCGCCACTCCATTCTCCAGGCGGGCTTCCTGACTTCAACTACTACTTCGAATAAGATCGCCACTCCATTCTCCAGGGCGGGCTCCCCGACTTCAACTACTACTTCAAAATAAAATCGCCACTCCATTCTCCGGGCGGGCTCCCTGACTTCAACTATTACTTCAAATAAAATCGCCACTCCATTCTCCAGAGCGGGCTCCCCGACTTCACCTACTACTTCAAAATAAAATCGCCACTCCATTCTTCGGGCGGGCTCCCCGACTTCAACTACTACTTCAAATAAAATCGCCACTCCATTCTCCGGGCGGGCTCCCCGACTTCAACTACTACTTCAAAATAAAATCGCCACTCCATTCTCCGGGCGGGCTCCCCGACTTCAACTACTACTTCAACATAAAATCGCCACTCCATTCTCCAAGCGGGCTCCCCGACTTCAACTACTACTTCAAAATAAAATCGCCACTCCATTCTCCGGGCGGGCTCCCTGACTTCAACTACAACTTCAAAATAAATCGCTACTCCATTCTTCAGGCGGGCTCCCTGACTTCCACTACAACTTCAAAATAAAATCGCCACTCCATTCTTCGGGCGGGCTCCCCGACTTCAACTACTACTTCAAATAAAATCGCCACTCCATTCTCCGGGCGGGCTCCCCGACTTCAATTACTACTTCAAAATAAAATCGCCACTCCATTCTCCGGGCGGGCTCCCCGACTTCAACTATAACTTCAAAACTAAATCGCCACTCCATTCTCCGGGCGGGCTCCCCGACTTCAATTACTACTTCAAAATAAAATCGCCACTCCATTCTCCGGGCGGGCTCCCTGACTTCAACTATAACTTCAACATAAATCGCCACTCCATTCTTCAGAGGCGGGCTCCCCGACTTCCACTACAACTTCAAAATAAAATCGCCACTCCATTCTCCAGGCGGGCTCCCCGACTTCAACTACTACTTCAAATAAAATCGCCACTCCATTCTCCAGAGGCGGGCTCCCCGACTTCAATTACTACTTCAAAATAAAATCGCCACTCCATTCTCCGGGCGGGCTCCCTGACTTCAACTACTACTTCAAAATAAAATCGCCACTCCATTCTCCAGGCGGGCTCCCCGACTTCAATTACTACTTCAAAATAAAATCGCCACTCCATTCTCCAGGCGGGCTCCCTGACTTCAACTACTACTTTAAAAATAAAGTCGCCACTCCATTCTCCACAGGCGGGCTCCCTGACTTCAACTACAACTTCAAAACTAAATCGCCACTCCATTCTCCAGGCGGGCTCCCTGACTTCGACTACAACTCACTAATTTCATCATATCCATGATCACCTTCCTTTGCCTTTTGTACCATTTTCTTCTGAATTATCTTGTCTTGGAATTGCCTTCCCCTCTGGGTCGTATTACTTTTCTTTTGGCTGCTGGGGATATCTTTGGAACTTGTTACTCACTTGTGGGGATGATGTTGCTGAGGAAGTATTCTTTGTTTCCTTCACCCCTCATTCTCTCTCGGACTCGCCGGAGGTTGAAGTGTTATGGACTGGGGATTATCCTGGCGGGGGACCCCTTTTCCTCTTCCTTCTTCCCATTCTTCCTCTGGGACTCAGGTGCTTGAATTTGCGCCGGGAACTCTTGTTGTAACCCTCTGCTTTTTTGGTGGGCTACTGGTTTCAAGACCTGCAATGTAAAGACTGAAGACTTGCCTTTTGTTATACAGGTAGGCGCCTGCTTTTAGTAGCAACTTTTGAATTAAAAATGCATGCTGGCAATAATTTACAAAATATGCATAGGACAATGTAAGATAAAACATACGTAAAATATCCTATTCGAGGGCGGATGGTCCCGTCGTATCCTATTTGAGGGCGGATACTCCCATCGTATTCTATTCGAGGGCGAATACTCCCATCGTATTCTATTCGAGGGCGAATACTCCCATTGTATTCTATTCGAGGGCGAATACTCCCATTGTATTCTATTCGAGGGCGAATATTCCCATCGTATTCTATTCGAGGGCGAACACTCCCATTGTATCCTATTCGAGGGCGAATACTCCCATTGTATTCTATTCGAGGGCGAATACTCCCATTGTATTCTATTCGAGGGCGAATACTCCCATCGTATTCTATTCGAGGGCGAACACTCCCATTGTATCCTATTCGAGGGCGAATACTCCCATTGTATTCTATTCGAGGGCGAATACTCCCAACGTATTCTATTCGAGGGCGAACACTCCCATTGTATCCTATTCGAGGGCGAATACTCCCATTGTATTCTATTCGAGGGCGCATACTCCCAATGTATCCTATTCGAGGGCGAATACTCCCATTGTATTCTATTCGAGGGCAAATACTCCCATCGTATTCTATTCGAGGGCGAATACTCCCATTGTATTCTATTCGAGGGCGAATACTCCCATTGTATTCTATTCGAGGGCGAATACTCCCATGAGATCAATGTATGAAAGTGAACAAACCCGAGACGTCCTGTTCGACGGTGGATAAACCTGAAACATCCTATTTGAAGGTGGACAAACCTGAGACGTCCTGTTCGAAGGTGGACAAACCTGAAACATCCTATTTGAAGGTGGACAAACCCGACATGTCATCTTGAATTGCCTTCCTCGTTTCTCCGAGAAAATTTTCAACAACGGCAGAAAATTTTCTGCCCCAGTATTGGTGTTCTTCCTTGTGGCATGACTTTCTGCTATCAATAGCACTTTCTTTCCCCGTTTCAAATCATAGAAAAATTGTTAGTTCAAAACATTGTGAGCGGTTGTGCCGCTCCTGTGGGGTGGTTTTTCCTTTTCCTCCCATTTTCCTCGCTCGGGATTCCTAAAACTGGTTGGGAAATGATTTCATTTGTTGGAGATGATATTCCCGCTGGGGATGGGTTTTTCCATTTATCCCTTCCCCGTTCTGTGTTTCTCAACTTGCTGGGGGTTATTTTGTTGAAGATGAGATTTCCTTTCTTCCTTTACCACTCTGTGTTGTCCGATCACCTCGGAACTTGCTGAAGATAATACTGCCGGTGGGTTTTTATTTCCTCAAAATTGGTGTTTCACTCTTCTGAAGTCTGTTGGAGATGACATTGGTTTAAATATTGCTTCCCTTAAGGCCTTCTTCCTTCTCTTTTTCCCCAAGTGGGATTTGACTTCCAGAAAATTTTCAAAATGAAAAGAAAATTTTCTGCCCCAGTTTAATAATCTTCTTTGCACCATACTTCTCTGCCGTCAATGGCATTTCCTTGCCTTGCATAATAATTGGAAAGTTGGTGGCCAGTTTTGAAGTCATTTCTCACTACGTTTTGACTAGACTGACTTTAATGGAGAATTTTGACAAAAGGAGAAAGATAAAAAGAAACAACAAATAGAAGACAAGGGAGGACTGACTCTCTAACCAGAAACAACTATAAAAACTTATCAAACGCGGATACCAACTCTACTGGTCATGACATGCACATATGGCCTATCCTCCGTCGTTAATTTCCTTTCACGATTTTTGTCTCGTGATTTCCATCTCATTATCACCTTTATTCGACTTGTAGTGCCCGAAGGGTTTTCACTTTCCAGCCTCTCTCATTTTGATTTTCTCTCAGCTTTCGTCGCCTTATGGTGCCTGTGAAGGTTTTCACCGGTAAGACTCTCTCATTTGTATCACTTTTAGCTGGGGATTGGGGTGTCATTGCTAAGACTCTCTCGTGTTTCCTTTCTGCTGGGAATCAGAGTCTTTTCTGCCGTGAATCAGAGTGTTATATTCTGATAGGACTCTCTCACTCACTTGAAGTGGCATCTTTTGAAGACTGATCAGAAGGTCTTTCTTTGGACCGTAATGTGGGATTTGGATAGGGCTAGAAAGAAAGGGTATTAAAGGCTCAAAACAAAATCAATTTTGGGTTCAAAATTTACAACCTTCGGACCTAAATTTATTTACAATAAACACAATTTTTCTTTGCCCCAGCTTTTTACTTGGGGATTTTTATTTCTTTATTTACACTATGACCGAGCTGTGAAGCGCCTACGTATCCTCTTTAAGGAATCAGGTCAAACGTAGTTCCCAATTCCCTTTTTTTTCAAGTTGCTCTTTTTCATTCATTTTTCTTTTTCTTTTCTTTTCTTTTCTTTATCTCTTTTTGTTGTTTTCTTTTTATTTTTTCTTTTTCTTTACCCCTTTTTCTCTTGTCTTTCAAACCTGTGTTTTTAGTCTTTGCAACTAATTCCGAAGGAGGGGTATGAAAGATTTTAAAATAAAGCTCAAAGGGTTGACGATGGATAAAGTGTTTGGATAGCAGAACAAAATGCCTTCGTCATTCCAATTTTCAAAACATGCCAAGTTCAAACATCATATTCACGACATCTTCTGTTTGTGCCCTGATTGATAACCATATCGTCCATTCGCCTTTTTCACCCGTCATTTTAAAGTATTGCTGGACGACACTTCCATTTCAGTATCACGAGCGAACCCCATGTCAGCATGGCCATTTTGCCCTTAAGGCTTTCTTTGTATTTTACCCGTCCCAAATTTCACGTGACTCGGGTTCCAAATAACCTCAAATCATTATTTCTTTTAAAATGCCATGATTATCTTCCAATTCCTTCATGATTAACTTTTAAGATTAGGCCACAATTATGCGTGCATGTCATGTCACTAGTGTTGGCATAAAAATGACTATAAAGAAGAAAGACTTAAATCAAAGAAAAATGACTCGAAATAATGGCGAACAAGAGAGTTGCATTAGACGAACTAGAAATGAATTAATACGACAAAACAAACACAATAAACTGGGGCACACCCTTGGAACAGACCTACACAATACTAAATGAGGTATTACGACCAATAGAAAACTGGACAAAATAGAACGACAAAAAGGGTTTGAGTTATATGACAATATCCTGATTACAACCCTAAAATAATCTGGACGACAGAAATGACAACAAAATAAGCCACCAAAAACTCCATTCTGGTTGACCAAGGAATGGAGAGTCTTCCCGATTACCAAGCACGATATTTTGACCACTAAGCTTCGCATCAATATTACCAAGGCCACTTATTTGCTTCGACATTTTCAGCTTTAGTCAATACATCCCCACAAAGCGTCCATCATGGCGTGCAAGTAAAGGACTCTATGCGATATTCTTGGTGTCACTATCTTGGATCATAATCAGGTTTTCCCTGGATCTTCTGTTTCCGGTTCACCACAAACCAACCACCTCAATTCTCAACAATTCAAAATAAAATATGGTAGAAATGGAATCAGTAAGTCCTCATCAATATTTTTTGCTTACTTCTTTTTCCTTTTTTTATTTTCTTTTTTTTTCATTTTTTTTTCTTTTTTTTCATTTTTTTTTTCATATTTTTTTTTTCATATATATACATATACAGTTGTGGTCGAATCTTATGGAGATTGCCTACGTATCATGACCCCGCATGAATCAGACCGAGCGTAGTTCTTGCAAATTAATGCAAGAAATAAAGAAATGTTTATTTGATTTTTTTTTTGAATTTTTTTTTTGAAGGAAAACTATAGAAGCCGACTCCAACTACAAACTTGTGTAGGAAATTTCTACAAGAAAAAGAATATTTTTGGTGTCAACTATGACTATTTCTACAAAATTGGCCACATAATGGCTTATTTGACAAAATGACTATTTTTGCAAAATTTATTTAAGAAAGATAAACTTGATTTTTTTTTATCTTGTGGCTCATAGGGCATCGTTCGGCATCACCATAAACCAACACAAGACTATTTTTCATAAATTGGCCATGTAATGGCTTATTTAGACAAAGTGGCTCTTTTTGCAAAATTTTATTTAAGAAGATGCAAATTCAAAATTTTTTTTATCCCTGGGGCCTATGGGGCATCGTTCAGCACCGACACAGGCCAACGCAAGACTGGGGAAGTTAAAATGCAAAAATGTGGCTATTTTATCAAAACTCCGGCCATGTAATGGTTTATTTGATAAAGTGGTTATTTTTGTAAAGTTGAGTGATGACTCAAAACTTGATTTTTTGCGGATACATCCTTTCGCATTTCCGCGAGGGAATATTTCCAGGCTGTGTCCAAAATTATTTACAAATGACTCAAAGTGGCTATTTTTGCAAAAACGGCCTTCCGACGTCCTTTTAAGGGACATTCGGCTTATTTTAAGCAAGAATAGCATTACCCGACTTATTTACAACAAAATAAAAATTTTGACATTTTTTGGTTATTTTTGCAAAAAGGGTGTGAACCCGGACTCGATTTTGCGGCTATGGCCTTGCAACATTTCCACAAGGAATATTTCAAGGTTGTGCCCGCAAATTATTAAAGATGATTCAAAGTGGCTATTTTTGCAAAAAACAGCCTTCCGGTGTCCTTTCGGAACATTCGGCTATTTTCAAAAACAGCGTCACTTCGATTTATTGACAAAATTAAACACACACATTTTTTTTGATTTTTTAAAGAGGTGGTTGGACCCGATGAGAGTTGCCTACGTATCCCACCTAGTGGCGAGAATCAAACCTGCGTAGTTCGGTCAAACAAACTACATCTGTAAAGGAAACAAACTATTTATTATTTTTTCACACATTTTTTTTTAAGTTTTTTTTTTAAAAAAAAAATTTTTTTTTTTTTTAAGTAAAAAAAAACAAACTATTTTGAAATCACATATTTTTTATTTTACAACAAACGTTTTTTTTTCTTTTTAAGTAAAAAAACAAACTATTTTGAAACTATTTTTTTTTATCACACATTTTTTTATTTTACAACAAACGTTTTTTTTTCTTTTTAAGTAAGTAAAAAAACAAACTATTTTGAGACTATTTTTTTTTTCATTTTCCTCAATATAAAAAAAACGGTTAGCCTGCAAGTCTGAAGCAAATATATACATAAAACAAACAGGATGCAGCAGGATGGTCTTTTCATTTCAGGTCACCTGTCCTAGACGGACCCAACCCCCGTGTTGAGTCCCCTAAGTCAAATGCAACATGATGCAAATAAACGTTCCTACTAGGGATCCGGCATGAAGCTTTGTTATTCTAGGTTTAAAAACCCGGGTTTATTGTTCTAGACCTGGCTTACCCGAACGGACAACTCGAGCCGAGGAGGAGGCAGCAACCCGGGAATACAGAAGCTTCACCGGTTTTGCAACTTATCCAAACCTCGTTCTAAGGCGGGAATTAGACACTATACAGAAAAGAAGTCACACGAAGTGCACCCTTCTTCATGATTTAGAAGACTCAAAGAGGAGATTGGTTTCGGCACAATTTATATGTACAGTTCAAAAAATATCAAAGCGATAAAAATATCATTTTGTACATTTAAACCCAAGATAATAATAAACCAAATACAACAATTATTCAAAACTCGAGTTCTAAAACCCTGATCAAGTGGTTCTAGGTTTATCATCCCCAGCAGAGTCGCCAGAGCTGTCACACCTCTTTTTTCCCGCACCCGCGAGGGCGCGAAGGAGTTTTTCCAATTAAAGGACAATCGAGACGGGATTTATTTAATTATTTCAGAGTCGCCACTTGGGAGATTTATGGTGTCCCAAGTCACCGATTAAATCCCGAATCGAGGAAAAGAATGACTCTATTTAACAGTCCGCGAACCAGAAATCCGGATAAGGAATTCTATTAACCCGGGAGAAGGTATTAGGCATTCCCGAATTCCGTGGTTCTAGCACGGTCGCTCAACTGTCGTGTTCGGCTTATCTATCTGCTTTTTACAGTTATGTACTTAGTGCAAATTAATATCCCTTTACCGCCTTTATTATTTATTATGATTTACGAAAGAGAAAGTTGCTTAAAAATATGTTTTCGGATCACGTCACATGAAATGCACCCGGATCCTCGACACATTCTTATTCAACATTTTGGGGTTTGGATTTGAGTCGCATGAAATGCACACCCATATTTAAGAGGATAGAATTAAAATATATGCCTGGAGCAATTACTTATTTACACTTTTGAGAAGGACGTGATATTCGCTAAGAAACGACACATCTCGAAATCTAAGTATTTATATATATACATTTATGAGGACCCCACAATTTATATGTATATATTTATTTTTATTTTTTTTTGCAAGGTTATCTCATTTATTATTTTAAAGCCGGTCCTAAAATAAACTAATTTTGAACTATCTGCTTGAACTACAATCCTTAAGGTTAGTGATTAACAACATCTCCCTCATAGAAATGATTGAGTACGCAAGCTATGCGCTCAAACTCAGGGAATAAACTTCCCTTGAAAAGTTAGCCTTCTAATACTCTTATATCCCTACCTATTCGATAAAAAAGCCAAGAGTCATTATTGATACCTAAAGCACTTCATATATGAAATGAGACAAAAATATACGTACATGCACCATTTGAACACAAAATTCATTTCAACAAAAAAAAAAAAAAACCATAAGATCTGACCAATTCTAAATGACTTAACATAATAAATTCAAGAGCAAAACAAGTAGATAGAGAAGTTGGAATCACGTACATGGCATCGTGTAATAGCAAAACTGAAAAACCATCGCTTCGATTGGAACTCGACTGCCTCGAACGGGAATCTCAACCAAAGACCGGCGACAACCTCGAACGGAAAACACGACCCGGAACGCCATGGCAGCAGCTATCGAAACTGGTTCACTGCTAGACAACCACCTATTTTTATTCGGGATGCTTCACTGTTCAACCACCCCATTTTTGTTCACTGCTGGACGTGACAGAAACAGAAACGGGTTCACTGTCGGACAGCTAGCGACTAAGGATGAATGGCGTCACTTCACTGGTGGTCGACGTGACGACGACGAACGACGGGTTGTGTGTCGCTTGTGAACGACGAGGCTGCTTGGTTACGACAGTCTCGTCTGCTTGGTTGCGACAGTGGCGAGGGTGGCTGGTCGACAGAGCTAGACTGCTGGAGCTCTTTGGTTTTGTTTTTCTTTTTTCCGAAAAACCATTTTCGTTCCTGCTCTCTCCCAAAGAAGAAGAAGCCACTTCTTCCTGTCTCGTTTTTTCCTTTCGCTGCCGTCCCTCCCTCTCGTTTTTTTTTTTCCTTCTTCAGTTTATTTTTTTTTTTCCAGAAGCCTAGCGCCAATCCCCCCTTTAAAATCAGTCAGCTCCCCCTTTTTGTATTGTGTAGCTTTTCTTTTTAAAATGAGCAAGAAATCACACTGCCCATCCCCTCACGTGAGTATTGTATGCTTTTCTTTTTTTAAAATTTCAAAAGACCCATGAACCGTGGCCTCCCCCCCCACTTGGTCGTGTCTCCTTTTGTCTTTTCTTTTTGTTTTTTATTCTCTTTTATTTTTATTTTTTAATCATTCTCCCATCCCTCCCCCTTAGTGTAGTGTCGGGTTATTACGGGCTATGTCCGAAAATTATAAAACCGGGTAGTTTGAACCCGAATATTATTCTTTGCCCGGAACCGAGAATGGTGTTATTTAATTAATCCTAGGTAATCAAAATAACTATAATACTCATAATTAAAATAAAACTATATATTTTTTTTTTATATTTTTTCAAGTTCAAAATAACTACAAAATATTAATGAAACTATTTTTTTATTATTTTCGTTTTTATAAAAAGATAAAAAATATAAAGTACTATTTTTGTATTTTTCAAGTTTAAAATAGCTACGAAACATTAATAAAACTATATTTTTTGTTATTTTTTTATCTTAAGGTAGAAATAAAGTAAAAGAGTCAAATTTAACTAAAATAGCTATATTAAAACTAAACTAAATATTTTACGCTAAAAATATAGAAAATCTCGGGGAGGGTCAAAAATCACGTGTTTACACATGTATTTGTTCTGGTATTTTGGGTTTTAATTCCGTGCTTACAACTGCTGCTTCTCCTTTTACATCTTACACTCGTTAGTTGTTCTGGAAAAATATTTGTTTTTGTTTTAATATATTTGGTTGGTGAATATATTATATTATTCAGGTTGGTAGATACCTATCAGCAAAGAAGAATCCTTTCTTCCCAGATAACTTGCCTGCTTCAATCATACCACCTAGCAAAAGTACACAAGTAAGTATTTATCAATATTAACATAGTATTTTTTAAATTATAAAGGATTTAAGTCAACAAAATTTGATTCAATTATATTCCAAACAATCTTTCTCCTTATTTTATTTCATTTCCTTTAAAGTTCTCATTTTTTTATTTCATCCCGTCATGGTTAAAATTCAATTGATCGGCAAAGTAGATGTAAAACTTTTTTTGATTCATTTAGTTGGAATATAATGGTCCCAAAATTTTGATTTACAGGTTTTTCTCAAAGGAAGTTGTTAACTGAAAGTGGAGAAGGAACATTGCTTCACTTGTACCAAGTAAGTCCTGCACTTTTTGGTTTACTTTTACTTACTTTCTTATTTCAATATCAACAGCTCAATAAAAATGCAATTATCTTTAAGTACAATAAGTTTTTATGCTTAATTCAAAAGATTTTCTATTAAATTCACAAAGACATCCAATAATAAGTTCCTTCGTGCTTTTTTTGGACGATGGGGGAAAGAAACTATATTTTTTTCAAAATACTTATTGTGCCTTAGCATGTATTCAATTCAACTCATTGCAGTTTGTGTATTCTTGGTATAATTGTAAGATGGCCCCAGAATGTAAACAATTTTGTGGATTTTCTAAACTGCTGCAGACATGAGAGTCTACGGGCTAGGAGTACATCGACCTACAGGTCATCCAAACCCACTCTTAGATAATTCTTCTCATCAAAATCAAGAACAGATGGAAGATTTGAAAAAGGAAATTTGTGGATTGAAGAAACAATTGGACTCGCAAAACGGAATGTTTGTTAAGGTGCAGAAATTCATGCGTAAACATGGGCATGATTTATCTGATGATGAGGATGAACAAACTGATTCTGATGTGTAATTTAGTTGTGATGTTTTGGTTGACTGGTAAACTTGATTGTGAGAGACAACTTTATGTATTGCTTTTAAACTTGAACATGGGCTGCTATTTGGATGTTTGTATGCCCAAAATTATTAGGTTCAAATGTTGGTATTATTGGTTTAATGATTTACATTGTTGGTTTAGAAATTGTTAATGTATTGTTAATTTAGGTAGTGTTAATGTATTGTTTGTTCGTATTATTGTATTAATGTATCGTTGGTTTAGATTGTTGGTTGGTATTTTTTTTATTTTTAACAGTGGTGTAGCTCAAAATTGGGCAGAATTCTGCCCAGTTTAGTACAAAATTCCGACTGAAATAGTCGAAAATATATTTTAAAAAAAATTAATATTCAGAATACTTCGACGGATTCCGTCGGAAACTAAATAAAATTTAATTTTTAATTAATAGTTTCCAACTGCTTCAGTCGGAAATTTCAGAAAAAAAAATTTAATTTTCAACGGAAAATTTATAAAATTTAATTATAAATTATGTAATTTTCTTGGATTATTAAGACAGATTCAGTCAGTAAATTCCGACCACTTTAGTCGGAAAACTGAATTATTTGGCAGTCCGACCATTTTAAAATTTGCGACGCCTTTAGTCGGTAATTACCGACGGATTCCGTCGGAAATTGTTTTCCGACCATCGTTTTTCCGACTGACGAAATTCGGTCGGAAAATAGTCGGAAATACATGATTTCCGACGGAAGTCCGACCGTTTCGACCGTCGGAAATCTGCCTTTTTCTAGTAGTGATATTTTTCATATGTTCTTTGCTGATGAATAGCTGTTTTTAAAATTAATTTTTTGTATTCCCAACCCTTCTTGTTTTTAGGTGTGGTAACAGTGTCCCAACCTACTAGGTGCATTCTCTTCTTGTTGGGTGTAATACGCTAGATAAAGTTCCTTTGAATCTTAATAATATTTTTATCGCTTTTAAGGGGAGCTTGATGAATTGTATGACATGGCTTGGTATATATGTTATTTAATGAGGCATTTGCTAGGGTAGATCTCCCAGTCATGTTTAGGAAGATTGTTTTTCATCCAGACAGTTTGGAGTGCATGTTGTCAACGATTAATTGAAAGTCACTATTAAATGGCCTTTTATGGAAGATAGAGAAACCTAGATATTTTCCAAAAGTAGACGGGGCTTGGATGGATAAGCTGGCAGAGTTAGCCTCCATCTGGTGGGGTTGGCAGTTGGCAGAGAAGAAAAAATCTGACTATGTGTGGTTAATTTTATGGCCTGAATCCTGATTAAAAGAGTTTAAAGTATTGATGACTGTGGAGCAATTTTTTTGGTAAGCTATAGCAAATAAAGTTAGGTCATCACCAAAGAACATATGAGAAATCTTTGTTCCAAACCAGCTGATGCTAATTGGGCATCACTCCTTAATCTGAATAGCTTCATCAATTATCTTATAGAGTTTTGATGAATAGATTAGAGGATAGAGGGTCACCTTGTCTTATGCCTCTTGATGATTTGAAAGGAGGGGTATGGTCCCAATTAATTAGAATTGAGATGGAGCATGAGCTTACACATGAAAAGATGAGATTTATAATGTCTGTGGGGAAGTTGAAAGCATGGAGAATGTCCATGATAAAGGGCCACTCAATACTATCAAAAGCCTTTTCCAGGTCAATCTTTAGGATTATATGAGGTTTCTTGCCTCTCATTTTCTCAAAGTGAGTGATGTATTTCTGGATAATAATAATATTATCAGAAGCTTTCCTATTGGGCTAGAAACTGGCCTCACTAGGACTAATTAAAAAGGGCAGGTAAGGCTTAATTCTATTCACTAAGATTTTTATCGCACTTTTGTAGACGGTGTTGCACAGACCTATAGGCCGAAAATTTTACAGCATGGAGGCTTGGGAGAATTTAGGCATGAAGCATAAGTGGGTCTCATTCATTTTGGGGTATATTGTTTTGGATGAAAAGCAATCTTTATAGAACTGGATAACATCTTTTCCCACAATGTCCCCATATTTTTGTAAAAGAAGGGATGCAATCCATCAGGTCCTGGAGCTTTAAAAGGCTTGAAAGAAAATATTGTTGTTTTGATCTCACTGTTTCTGAGAGGTAGGGCTAGATTGGCCTTTTGAATTATGGACAGTGTATGGCCCTGTAAGATTGGACTATAGGTAGAGATGGATCACTGGGTGTGTGAAGAGGTGTAGAGAGCAATGAAGAACCTGGTGATGGATTCTTTGTCATGGGGCTCATATTGCCAGTTACGAACCTCATCTTTGAGTGAGAGGATCCTATTTCTCCTCCTTCTATTTAGAGTAGAATTGTGAAAAATCAGGTATTGACATCACCATCAGGAGCCAATTAATTCTAGATTTCAACTTTCAAAATCCTCTTCAATTTTGGGGATTGAGTCTAGTTGCTTTAAAAATTTTCTAAATTTAGTAGGAATTGACTAAACTTGTTGTTTGAAGATTTTTGGATACCAGCAATCGTGGCGAACAATATCTTCTTTTTGCTGAATATGTTGCCAAAGGTATGTATGTTCTAATTAGTGACATTAGTTCTAAACCTTTGAGATAAGGGAAGTAAGGTGTGTGTAGCAGGAAGGAGTCTTGAATGAGGCTGCGGATAGTAAGACGAATGCACCACATGGACTCAAATCTGAAAGGCTATGCACTAATATTTTAGGGGCCATTTCTTAACTTAACAAGAAGGGAGGAGTGATCAGGGTGGGTCCTAGGTAAATGGGTATAGAGGCTTCAGAAAATTCATTAATCCAACAGTTATTAGCAAAATACCTATCAATTCTTTCCAGGATTAGGTTTATCCTATTCATATATCTCTTGTTTATCCAAGTGTATTTACTACCTTTATAGCCTAGGTCAACTAATCTATACTAGTTAATATAATTTTAGAATAAGTTGATTCTGCTTGTGGTAGTGTAATTTCTACAAAACTTATCTCTTGCCTATAAAACTTCATTAAAATCCCTACCCACAAACCAACCACCATTTATGTTATTTGAAATATACATCAGATTTCCACAAAGGGTTTTCCTATCCTCTAGATAGTTACTAGCACTAGCAAAGAATAACTAAGAGAGGGGGTGGGGGGGGGGGGAGGGAGGATTAAAGGGTAGTACCTTGACCATTACATTGATACTTTGGGGTGTGACTGATACTTCATCCATCCGGAAGACATTTTCTTTTCACATGATGGTGATGCCTCTAGAGTGGCCCACTGTTGGGAACTGGATATGCAAGTCATATTGCAGTTCATCTGTAAGCTTCTTGTAGTCTGTCATCTTTGTCTCGAGCAACACCAACATGGCTGACTTGTGGATTTTGATCATCTCTGAGCAGTGTCTCCTGAACTTCACATTTTTTACCCCTCTAACATTCCATATGATAAAGTTAATTAGAGGGATGTGGTATGTTTGGGGATCCACTGCCAGTGCCTTTTTTCGCTTGGGTAGGCATCACTTCCTTCCTCCGTGTTGTTAGTATCTGTGATCTCAAGATTGGAGTCAATGTCAGCACTGGTTTTAGTGCTTCCTGGCTCTAATGAGGATCCACATCTGGCAAGTATTTTGGGGTAGAATAGTGTTAGGGTCTTGTTGTAATCCATACTGAATTTCACTGCCCTTACTGCCGCTAGCCATAGGGCATTTAGGTTGGTCTTGGGTTGGATGAGGGGACATTTGTCACTGAGTACACGATTTTAGGGTGTGTCCTATCCTTCCACAACCTAAGCATAGGATACTCGCTTCGTATACCATCATTTATTTGTGGTCCCCAATGGTGATGTATGTTTCTGCTAGTGTTTTCAATGGTATATGTATATAAATTCATGTGTATCTGCCCCTTAATGTAGGTGATGTGTACGTATCAATTTTGAGTAGTTTTCTTGGCTTCCTTCCAACCTTCTCAAGTATTTCTTTATCATAAAATTCAGTTGGTAATTGTGCCAATCATACCCATATAGCAGTAAAGAACAATGTTGCTTGTTGTGGGATAATTTTAGTTCCCACCTTGTGACTGAAAGAAAGTTTTTCAATAGGAACCATGGTACTTGGTGTAATGCCTTTATGAGATTCTCTTCCTTCCTAAATTTGACTATAAAGAATTCTCATCCTAAGTCATTCAAGATTAACGATTCGGAGGTGTTCTGTAAATCAATTAATTTGAATCAAAGGAGATGATGTGGCATTCTTCTACTAAAGATTTTGATAATAATAGAGAAATGCGGTGGTTCATACATGCGGGTTTTATCGTCTTGGGAGAGGATGATTGGGCCTAGGTTTTTCTTGCCCTTTTCATCTCCTTCTGTCGTGCCAAGCTCATTTGCATAGTATTTCGTTAGGTTGTGTCTTTCTTATTGGGTTATCATCTTAATCAATAGGATTAATGTCCGGTGATTCCAGGGGTATGTTAGGTGGTTTGGTTATATTCTTCATTCTATGTGTAGTGAGATGTGATAGTTTCTCACAGTACGTAGTTTTCAATACCGTCAAATGAGTGCATATTGACATGTATACGTTATTATAGTGAAAAGAGCTTACAAAAATGTAATTAGAAATACTTGAACAAAGAAAAGGCATATACACATTTTCTTTTCAATTTGTCTACTTCTGAAAGCAAGCTGGGCGGGGGGGGGGGGTAGTGTGATAATGGATTAAATGAATCTAATGGAAGTGATATATTGTTGTTTACCTCGAGAATACAAGTAATAATTAATTTTGATTTGTGATTTTAAAGATATGTGTTTTAGTTCAATACCAATTAATAATCAAGTAGTATAAAGTATAGATGAAAGAAATAAGTTAAGCAAACCAGTGTTACTCAAGCAGTATCGACCTCGAGCTTAGTGACCTCGAGCTGAAGCAACAACAATAAGGTTAAAGGACAATCCTGATGAACAATGATCGAAAAGTAAAGAGTATATTCTTTGTCAATGATCAGATGATCTTTATAAATGATTGAGGTCCCCTTTATATAATAAAGGAGCCCTAAATAAGGTACATTTTCATTCACAGTAAGGAATCTTATTAAGACAGCTGTCTAACCGTCTAGTACAGAATCGTACAATTCTATCCCGGGATTTGCGCCATAATTTTGAGGACGTGGTAGAAATCTCGCCCATTTTGTTACAAATTCATAACGGCATTATTTCGAAGCCGAACATAATTGGCTTCAGTATCCATCTTACTTCAATCTTCGGGTATTGCACTGTTTTCGAGCTTGAATCTGGTTCATCGAGCTCGGAATCGACCTTATCATAACTCAGGCCCAAGGCGACCCCTCAAACCTATAGATCAAGGCATATGATTTTGACAGCACAATCGTTATCAATAGTAATTAGTGCGAGCGCTACTGTTAGTATTTAAGTTGTGGAAAATTTCTAAACTTTCTTTGAATAATATTATCATTATAATCTACTAGCTAGCTAGCAAGAATAGACAAAATATTGAAAAGCTACTATGTCATTTGATTGATTCTTACGTACCGTTTCACCGTTAATTGCCACTTACACAATTTGTAATTAATGTGCTTGGCTTTAGACTATAGTTTGAAACTATAACACAAAGAGAATACCAAATTATTCGCATCTGCGAACTCACATCGTTCTTGTCCTGTGAACCACATGCATACTAACCCCACTGCTTGTCTTACTTTTGCTGTTTATATTATATATTTCTTTACTAATTTATCACTCTCGTGTTCCTCGTGATTGCTTTTATATTTATTTTGGTATGTAATTGCTCTTTTTATAATGGACTTTTTAATTCAGATAAAGAAATTGTAACGGCTATTTCACTTTTGGTAAGTACCTATATATACTGGCTCAATAATGGAGTTATTAAACTGGTCCAGCTTTTGGAGCTCCTGTTTGAAAGTAATAGAAGCACTATACCCTTTAACGGGCTTAAAGACGGCAACATTTTTTTAAACGTCTTGATAAGGTAATCTCGGCGCTAGTCAATGAACTTAAGACGGCAACACTTAAACGTCTTTTTCGATCTTACGTTGAATTCTTTTTATTAAATGTAGAATCACAAATTTGTAGTCACAACATGTCATAAAGCAACACATATCTTTTTTTCTAGAGAAATTTGAGTGATGTAATTAACTTTCTCAAATTTCTAAAACATCACAAATAATATCCGTGAAATATTTTTAATAATGGTTATGTTTGGATTAACTTACGCAAGTCGAAATTATTATATCAAATATTCACATTCTCCCAAACGAAAATACAGCATAACTATCCACTATAATATTTAGACAAATATGAGAAAATCCAAAATATATGTTCGGAACTTTTTCGGAACCAATTCTTAAATAATGTTATAATTTATGTTCTCTACAATAACATTTGATTATAAAATCCAAAATATTCTGAACAAATAAAATTATTATAGAAAGGTTCGACTGTACTCATATATAAGAGACAAAAGGTAAAATGGTCCTACCTTAACCAAATGAAGCTAATTGAAAGTGGTAATTTTAGTTTTCAGAGAGAGCTTGCGTTTGACGTATGTTACTGCAAATCTAAACGACAACAGGAAAGAAGAAAAATTCAAAAACTTGAATTATTGGGTTATGCTAAACTAGCCGAACATCGCATCTATATTAGCTCCTAATTCACTCATAGACTACTTTTTTCGGGAAATAAACCTTGAAAATATAAATAAGAAGATTCTTGAATTCAAAAATAAAACCCGAGAAGAATAGAATAATTCAAATCATCCCAACATTATCATATCCATTTTCAGTAATTCATATATTTTAAAATAACCCTCAATATACTAATAAGAAAATTAAGTTTCTTAATACCAACTCGATCAATTAATATATGATATGTATCTTCGTACACACTATATCACTAAATCACATTAATAAATTAATATATATTTTCACCTTAATATATCACTTAATCAATGATAAATTAATTAGTATAATCTGGTATAAACACCATATGGATGTGGTCTTTTTATGGAGAGTCTTCACCTCGTCCTCAAATCAGTACTTAATCAAGTAAACTAGTAGGACTAATAATTTTCACATAGTTAATACACAAATAGATAAATTTCAGCATGATATGATGTTTACGCTAAATCAGTAGATGCATGATATGTATTTTTTATATGGACTTCAATTATTTAAACATAATTAATTATATGTATTCTCATCTAACTAAATTAATCAAGCATGGTAAGTTAAGATAGTTTAGTGTAAACGCATAGTGAGTTAATATAGTTTGGTATAAACACTCTATGTGAATAAGTATTCACCAATAAATAAACACCATTTTAGCATTCTCATCTTCTTTGTCGTTATTAATTATTTTCATTTTTTAGTTGAAAAATGAGATAATTTCTCGCTCTTGGTTAAGAATTTTCAGTATCTGCTTTCTTGCATTAATTTTTGAGTAAGTATTATTTATTTATTTATTTATTTTTGAACGAACTCTTTAATATTCAACATATATGCCTACTAACCAAGAGAATTAGAAAACAGTTACTACAGTAAGTAATTGAAATGGAACAGAAAATATAAATGAATTCTTATCTCCTATAGCAAAGGTTAATACCTTATTTATTTCGATGTATTTTTATATTGTATTCATTATCTTTTTGTTTCATTGTAATTCATTGTATCTCGTTATATTCCATGTATTTTATTATATTCACTGTCTTTTTGTCATTGTATTTGAATATACCCTACTATATTCTATGTATTTTATTGTATTCACTGTCTCGCCATATGCCACGAATGTATTCATAAGTTATTTTTAATTAATATAATTTATGTATTCAGATGTATTATATAATTTCTCTGAAGATTGCTATATTTTTGGGTATTTTTCGGTTGAGAATATTTTTTATAGCTGAAAATACAAAATTTATGTGTTATAATTGAGTTTGTTGATTATATTAGGAGTCTATTATGTTAATTGATTGACTTTCTGTTTTAAAAACAGTGTAATCCCCTATTTCACACCGTGAATACAATCGAATACAATAATCTGTCTAGCTATAATCCCATGTTTGACTCCATGATTACAGTCGAATACAACAACTGATTAGCTAGACTTACCTGATTCACGCCTATTTTTGCTACTGTATTCTTAAATACAATAACTTAAAAACATCAAATACATCTTATAACCATATAAACTATATATATAATCCGTAATATAGTAACTGATATTTATAGATGACTAATTACTACGAGATAGTGTTTTATGAAAATTCCAAAGCCTAAGCCCTAAGCCCACCTTACTTATCAATTATCATAGCAATCAAGCTCTGTGGCATTTCTCGTAATAATTAGCAAAAGTGTGCCCTCTCTCATGACCAGATCCTTCAATTATATTTAAAACTTTTTTGTTTTTGTTTTTATGTTACAACGGTCAAAAATCTATTTCAAATGACCCGTAACAGCCACAAAATCTGAGCTTTCTCTTCAACTTTATCTCACGTCACGCGCATATGCCCACAGCTGCTCTTCTCAATTCCTTCTAATACTATTTTTTATAACCATAAAAGAAAAAAAAATCACCAATTTATCACAGTCTATTTCCTTTCAAATCAAAATCTCTACATTCTCTCTCCAAAATCTTCTCTCTAAAACATCGCCGTTGTTCTCACATTGTGTTGAATCTCTCAACGGCCGCCCGGCGATTTCATCGTCGGTAAGTCTACACATTTTCTTAGTCGTTTGTATTGTACAAATATAAATGCATATACTTCAATCAATGTATTTCTTCCTCTTCCAATTTTTTTCATGATTTTGTTATTTGATTGATGAAATCTCAATTCTCAAGCATTTGATCAATCGTTTTCGGTTTGACAGTGAATTTTCGTTTGCATTTACCTCTCACATCTGACGTGAAAATCTACATTTTGACCTCTCCTTTATACTGTTTCAGCGCAATCGAGTGACATTGTGTTTCTGGAGGCTTCTATATTGCATCATCAGGTTTTTGTTATTAGATTTCTAAACGAGCTGACTTGAATCAAAGAATCGGTAGAAACGGTTGTGAGATTGGAGGATATAATTAGAAGATCATTCTAGAAATGGAGTCGTCGCTATCTCAGCAGCAACAGAGAAGAGGAGGAGGTGGCTATGTCACGCGGTCACCGTCGCAGACACCGCGGTCGAGCGATAAGGCGGTTAGAGATCTGCGATCGGTGGAAGGAAATATGAGTGGAAAGCATCATGACAAAGATAAAGGCGTCAATGTGCAGGTTATTGTGCGTTGCAGGTTAGTAAAATCAGAGCTTTTTGGAGCTTTATGTAACCTCTAAATTGAATTGATTCTATTTGATGGAATTGTTATGAAATATGCAGGCCGTTGAGTGAGGATGAGATGAGATTGAATACACCAGCGGTGATTTCCTGCAATGAGGGAAGAAGAGAAATTTCTGCTATGCAAAACATTGCTAATAAGCAGATTGACAAAACATTTGTCTTTGATAAGGTTTTGAAATTCTTTTATTTGATTTATCCTTATCTTGATAAGCATTGGTACTGAAATCTAGATACAGGACAAATGAACATTGGCCAAACCAAAACAAGAAAACGAAAAGAAAAGAAAAGTATAGAGTGTATAGTTGTAATTTCAAGTAATAATTCGGACACATTACCTGTTTAGAGCAGAATGATACAAGGAATTCATATAATAACCGGCTCCTACTAGTTTGATTCTAGAGGTGTATTTGCCTGCTTGATTGATTTAGACTGAATACCCATGCTTCTTGTGTTCCGGTACAAAATTAATTTTTCTGGTACTGCTGAAAAAAATAAAGATTGTTACTTTTTGAAAATATATAGGACTTCTAATTCTTTTTATTTGTATTGGCATAATATTGGCATGAGATGACTTTAAATGGAGTGACGTGGCAGTAAGGATTCATATAGTTGACACCAACTTGTTTGAGATTAAGGCATAGCTGTGTTGTTCTTGTTGCAAAGAAGAGTAAAAACGGTTGTGAATCAAGATATCTGGTTTTTTTGAGATGTCACTAACACTGTGTTGGTTAATGCTATCCAGGTGTTTGGTCCTATGTCCAAACAGAAGGACTTGTATGATTCTGCAATCTGTCCTATTGTCTTTGAAGTTCTAGAGGGCTATAACTGCACAGTTTTCGCTTATGGGCAGACAGGAACTGGGAAAACTTATACAATGGAGGGAGGGGGAAGAAAGAAGGTTGGTAGCTGTTAGAAATGTATTTGTTATGCTAATTTCTTCTTCATATTAATTCATTACAGTTCACCCCTTTTAGAATGGGGAATTTCCAAGTGATGCAGGTGTTATCCCACGAGCTATAAAGCAAATCTTTGACATATTGGAAGCTCAAAGTGCTGAATATAGCGTGAAAGTAACATTCTTGGAGTTGTATAATGAGGAGATAACTGATCTTTTAGCTCCAGAGGAATGTAATAAGTTTACAGATGACAAATCTAAGAAACCATTAGCTCTGATGGAAGATGGTAAGGGTGGAGTTTTTGTTAGAGGCCTGGAAGAGGAGATAGTATGCTCTGCAAATGAAATCTACAATGTCTTGGAGAAAGGTTCTGCTAAAAGGCGTACAGCTGAAACTCTTCTTAACAAACAGAGCAGTCGTTCTCATTCTATATTCTCTATCACAATTCACATCAAGGAATATACTCCAGAAGGAGAAGAGATGATCAAATGTGGCAAACTGAATCTTGTAGACCTTGCGGGTTCTGAAAACATTTCACGTTCTGGTGCAAGAGAGGTGAGACATTAAAATTCTGTAATTCGTTAACCATTGCATTTAGCAAGTTCGTTAGCAAGAAAAGGAAAAAAGAAAGAAAGAAAGAAAAAAAAAACGCGCGCGCAAAAGTTGTTTTGGAAATGTCATAATTTTACCTTCTTCAGGGCAAATTATCCTGGAAGATACTTCCCAAGTTCTTTTTCCCACTTTGATTTTGTTTTTTCTGTAAACAATATAGTAAACTGTACTAGATGATAGATTTTCTTTTGCAGGGCAGAGCGAGGGAAGCTGGGGAAATCAACAAGAGTTTGCTTACACTTGGTCGTGTTATAAATTCTTTAGTTGAGCACTCTGGTCATGTCCCATATAGGTGCTTAAAAATCCATATCTATATTACACAATATTGTATGAAACTTTTTACATATCTTGAGAAGTATTTGTTGGTATGTCAGAGAGAGCAAAATAACAAGATTGTTGAGGGATTCATTGGGAGGGAAAACAAAGACATGCATAATTGCGACAATATCACCCTCCATTCACTCTATGGAAGAGACTCTGAGCACTTTAGATTATGCTCATCGTGCCAAAAACATAAAGAATAAGCCAGAGGTCAGTTTTCTGTGGACAATCATGCATTCTCAAAAGCCATCTATTTGATTTTGTGTTCTACTGTCCTTGACTTTTCTTTTTGCTGTTGTTCAGATTAACCAGAAGATGATGAAATCTGCATTAATGAAGGACTTGTATTCTGAGATTGAAAGACTGAAGCAAGGTCATACTGCTTTCTTCTTCTCTTTGTACATGAATTTCTATCTCGGACGCTAGTTAGATTATTTATGTTTTGAAACATAAAATTTCCATTTTAATGCCAACAGAGGTGTATGCTGCAAGAGAGAAGAATGGCATCTACATACCAAGAGATCGATATCTCCAAGAGGAAGCAGAGAAAAAGGTTAGGCCCTGCTCATAGATCCCATGATTGGTCGAATTATCCTGTAATCTTTTCTTATTTATGGTAAACATGTTTTTTCTCCTCTCTCAGGCAATGTCTGAAAAGATAGAAAAGATGGAACTTGACTTAGAATCTAAAGACAAGGTATGCTACTGATTAATAACTCAGCTAGATCTTATTTGATCATTGAGAACTCAAAACTCATTACATTTTTGCCTGCTGCAAACAGCAACTCATGGAGCTTCAGGAACTGTACGATTCTCAGCAGTTGTTGACTACTGAATTGAGTGACAAACTTGACAAGACAGAGGTACATGTAGTTCTGACCCCACCTAATGTCAGAAGCTTTTATTTGTTGTCAACCTCTTTCTCATGGAGATTAGCTATAATTTTGTCTTTCAGAGAAAGCTTCAGGAAACTCAACATACTTTGGCTGATCTTGAAGAGAAACACAGGCTGGCAATTACAACAATAAAAGAAAAGGAATTTCTGATAACGAACCTTCTGAAGTCTGGTAAGCTGCATCCTCTGCGCATGGTCAAGGCAGACTCTTTTGACTTGCCATCTGCTATTGCTCTGAAATTGCATGCTTTTTTTCCTCTGAACTTTGGGGTGAATATATTTTGTTTTGGGTGTTGGGATGAGGTCATATTTCTCTTTAAGGGAAATACCAAATTCATAATGGAGTCTGTGGGTTTCGGATTAGTTGTATGAGATATTTAAGCGTACATTTTCTACCAGAAAAATCACTGGTTGAGCAGGCCTTTGAACTTCGAGCTGAGCTGGAACATGCTGCATCAGATGTCTCAAACCTGTTTGCAAAGATTGGTATGTCAACAGCTTTTAAAGACTTGTAGATGTAATGAACTTTCTTTATCAAATAAAGGCTTGTGCACCTACAATACTGATAATGGTCGATTTCAGAGCGCAAGGACAAAATAGAATATGAAAACAAAGTTCTCATTCAAAAGTTCCAATCCCAATTAACTCAACAGCTTGAAGTTCTGCATAAGAGTGTCTCTTCCTCAGCCACCCAACAAGAGCAACAACTCAAACACATGGAGAAAGACATGCAATCCTTTGTATCTAGCAAGATTGAGGTATAGTTGGCTTAAAATTTACCATGTACCTTTTAAAGAAGACACTCTACAATGTTTCTGGAAAAAGCTACAAGACTTAAAGTATGCACTTCTCTATTTACACTTACAGAATTCATTGTTTTCATGATGTCATGTCTACAAAGATTTAAGCATCCTTGACCTAACTAAATATAGGGCTGGCCTTGCAATATTGCCTAGACACCCAAGCAGAGAAATAATTTCAAGGGTGTTCAAACTTAAAAGAACTAACATAAATTCTCGACAAAGGGTGTTCAATATATATTTTACTTATATACATAGTATAAATTTTCGTAATATTTTGGTGACCACCCTTTGTTAAGGGTGGCTTCGCCCCTGGACCCAAGGATGTGACTATCAATCATCTACATACCATTTTGGAGAAATTGCAAAAGCGCTTCTGTAAAACACAATCAAAACTATGTGTGATCCAACTTTACATGTAATATATCAGCAGTCGTCATGTGTTCTCTAATTATAGTGATGGATGGTTGATCTTCCTTTTCTTTTAACTCTTTGTCTCTCTCTCTCTCTCTCTCTCTCTCTCTCTCTCTCTCATATTCCTCTCAAAAAAATTTCATACGTGCAGTTAAATTTTTTTATCATTTAAAATTTTCTTCCCATATGAAAGGAAAGTTTGAAAATATCCATTCTGATGCAGCGGAATTTAGATGAAAAGACTTAAATCCAATTGTCTGAACTTATCTAAAAATCTGAACCTGCTCTTTTGTGTCACAACACATTTCACATGCATGTTCAACCAGTGTTGGGTATAAAACAGTATTCTAGATAGCCATACATGCTTCAGAGGTTCTTACTTGTGATAAATCAGTATGGGTTTTGGTGTACTTCTTAGGCTATGGAGGAGCTTCGAGGGCGCCTGGACAATTTGAAAATCATGTTTGGGTCTGGTATCGAAGCTTTAGATGGTTTGGCTGGGGAGCTCGATGGAAACGCTCAGTCAACTTTTGATCGTTTAAACTCTGAATTTTCTAAACATTCATCTGCTCTCCGAGAGGTATGCCTCTTTTTTAATTCTCTGAGAAATTCCAGGTAGTATTGTCATTCAGCTTATCTCTTCGTATCGAAATGTAGCTTTTTGAGGAGATTGGCTTTGAAGCTAATACCTTGGTTAATGATCTTCAAAAAAGTCTTCACAGCCAGGAGGAGAAACTAATTGCATTTGCAGCACAACAACGTGAGGTATCAGTAGTTTCTATTTTGTGAAATCTTCCCCCTTCACCCCTTGGATCCCTCTCTGTAGCTCTCTCCTTTTCCTTCTCAAGTTTTGGTGATATAGTTTGGATGCTTTATAGGCTCACTGCAGGACAATCACAACGTCAAGGTCATTTTCTGAAGTTACTGGCAACTTCTTTAACACTTTAGATATGCATGTCTCCCAATTGGGTGATATAGTGGAAGATGCACAGACAGTCAGTGATCAGAAGTTTTCTGAACTTGAAAAGAAGTTTGAGGTAATTGGAGTCATCCATGCGCATATCTCTATTTCACCCAATGAAGGTCACTATGCATCTTAGCCCCGTTTCATATGGATATCACCCTTTTACAGGAATGTGCTGCCAATGAGGAGAAGCAAATCTTGCAGAAAGTGGCAGAACTCCTTGAAGGATCAAATGCTAGGAAGAAAAAATTGGTATGGTGATTTATTAGTCATTTAAATGCGTGCATCATGATTTGCTTCACCAACTGAGGCATCATGATTTGCTTCACCAACTGAGGCATCAGTACAGTTTTGGCTAAAAATATATATTATCCTAAACCTAGGCAAAGCGATAGTACTTGTACTTCATTGACCAATAAATATGGCAAAAAGATGCATAATCATGCCTAGTTTTTATGTTTGAATTTTGTTTCTAGTGCTTGTATACTCAATGATGGAATAATGCTATTCTTCAAACAGTGACAAGATGAATATTTCGTGGATGCGAGATGACAATTATTGACTTAATACTTTATCTACTCTAGGCTGCGAAAGCTAATGCTTTCTAGTGCTTGTACTCAATGATGGAATCATGTAATTCTTCAAACAGTGACAAGAGGAATACATCGTGGATCCGAGATGACAATTATTGACTTAATACTTTATCTACTCTAGGCTGCGAAAGCTAATGAATATTTTACTTGGTCTGTTCTAGGTTCAAACCGCAATTAATGACCTCCGCGAAAGTGGTTACAATCGAACCAGCAGACTAAAACAAGAGATGTCAACCATGCAAGATTCAACCACTTCAGTCAAAGCCGAATGGACTAATCATATGGAAAAGGCTGAATGCCATTATCTTGAGGATACTGCTTCTGTGGAAAACGGGAAGAAGGAGATGGAGGAGGTGCTGCGGACTTGGTATGTTCTCCTAGCGTATACCATATCACCTCTGATAAGAACTTATGTGTTCTTTGGCTGCTGAAGTTTTTCTTGGCCTCTGATTATTTGAATACATATTGTGCAGTTTGCAAAAGGCAAAATTGGGTGCTGAACAGTGGACGAATGCTCAACGCGCTTTAATCAGTCTAGAGGAAAGAAATGTTGCGTTTATGGATAAAATAGTTAGGTTGGTTGATTCACTTGCTATTCAAGGATTTTGTCTCATAGTTCCAATATATCACCTTTTATTTACTGTGAGCTTATATGTTTTTGTAGCGAAGGATTGAATGCCAATGAAGCATTGCGTGCACAGTTTTCTTCTGGCGTGTCATCTACTCTTGAAGACACTGATGTTGCCAACAAAAACCTACTCTCTTCCATTGACCGTAAGCTATAAAGTTTAACACATATATTAGTGACTTTTGCTGGCTGCTTTGTATCTTCCGGCTAACTAAATTAAGATCTGCAGATTCATTACAACTTGACCGTGATGCTTGTGGAAACCTTGATTCCATGATTGTTCCTTGTTGCGGAGAGCTGAGAGAATTGAAAAGTGGGCACTACCACAAGGTTGTTGAAATTACAGATCATGCAGGACAATGTCTTTCACAAGAGTACATGGTAAGGACATAGCGTTATCTGATAGAAACTCTCGTGCCTATTCTGTAGGGAATGTCATTATCATGTAATTTATTTCTCCAAATCTCTGTCACTTGTACTAGGTTGACGAACCATCATGCTCTACACCGAAAAAGAGAGCTTTCAGTATACCAAGCGTTGGTTCCATTGAAGAGCTCAAAACTCCTCCTTTCGAGGAGTTGTTGAAATCATTTTGGGATGGAAAATCAGTGAAGCAAGCAAATGGAGATGCAAAGCATATTGCAGAGGACGCTCATTCTTTGAGAGATTCAAGACTTCCTCTCACTACCATTAATTAGGACTATAGAAATTAGATATGGAAGAAAAGCTGTACATAAGAATTCACCTACATGGACGAGTGAGGGATAGCTTAGTCGTAAGGGCCCTCCACCTCCATCATAGCGTTGGGGGTTCGAGTCATCAAGGGAGCAAGTGGAAGAAGCCTCTATTGCGGGCTCCTTTAGTGAGGTTTAGGATGTGGGTTACCATATCGCAAAAAGAAAAAGAAAAGAAGTCCCTACATGTAATATATGTTAGGATGTGGGTTACCATATCGCAAAAAGAAAAAGAAAAGAAGTCCCTACATGTAATATATGTTAGTGTATCCTATTCTTTAAATTATTATTGAGAAGAGTTTCACCTGTTTGAGCTCTTCTACGAAGCAGAGTTGGGAGTTTTCTGAGACAATGACGAGAATATGGTGTCTTTTTATGCAACAATCTGATAAGCTTTTTTATACCCTGAAATGGTGGCTTTTAACTCCAATGAGTGTCTTTTTATGCAACAATGAGTGGCTTTGATAAGTTTTTTTATACCCTGAAATGGCTTTTAACTCCAATTTGGGAATTGGATTGGAATACAATTTGGTTCAATGTGACATCTTGAGGTCATTCTTTCAAATTTTAATGAAAAGTTTAAAAGTTATTTTCGAACGTATTAAAAAAAGGTGACAAAAATAAAACAATGAAGTATCATTTTGGATATTCATAGTAAGTACAGTTTGACTGAGAAATGCTTGTGAAGTTTGGAAGAAAGATGCCCAGACTTTTTGGAAAGCAATAAATCAATGGAAAAAATTGCCAAATTAGATCCAAATTCAAGTCAACTGTGTTTACCGTGAAAATAGTAATAACAACTAAATTTGATTATGAGGTTTTAATAATAAGTAATCTATTTTTATGCTAGTTGTGAAGCGATGGATGCTAAGCAAAAGGTTATATATCAGGATTACGTATTTAGAGATGGCAAGATAACCAGACCAAACAGTGGCATATCGGAGGCCTCGAGCTGTTGGTTATAGGGCCTCAAGGTCGAGTTGTCTGGCCGATTCGGGGAGTCTAGGGGGAGATAACAGTTATGAGAGCTACGATGATGACTCTTTTATGATCTATGATAGGCAATGAATGAAGAACAATAAATAGAACATATTGAATGTAAGCAATAAATGAAGTAGTGAATTCAAGAGACTATGTTAGAGAGAATGTTCGTGTATTTCTTGATATCAAGTAACCGCCCTTGCAAAGTGACAAGGATCCCCCCTTATATATGGGGGGAAACCCCAACATAATACAAATTCATTTATTACAAAGACATGGAGATGGGATAACCAGTTGACATTATGACTCGGGCCTGAACTTAGCTCACTAGGCTTTGTTAGCTCATACGCATTGGGAACTCCCCACTTTTTTATTACAGCCGTTGGTCCGTACCACCCCTTGGTCGAGCGTTGATAGCTCTCGAGGGTGAACCTCGACCATAATCTCGAACCTGTGAAATGCGCTCACTAGCCGTCGCAATGGTGGAAAATTTGGACCCTCCGATTTTACTGCAACGGCTTCCGATTTCAAGTTCGAGAAACCTTCTTCGAAGCTTGGGCGTCGCGAGCCTGTGCCTCAATATATTAGCTCAATAACGGAAGTTGAAAAGGTGATGACTGATTGCCGCTAGGGGGATGCAGTGCTCGTGGAGATCCCTTCTCGAGAGGAGGATATAACGACCTACAAAGCTGATTTTCTCAGTGTATATACTTACGTATTTACCCTTGGTCCGGTGGGGGCCATCCTTGCCCCCAATAGACCCCGTGATTCTCACTTTCTGCTAACGGTATCAAGTAGCCCTTGGCCAAACTCACCCTTCATTCTGGTGCATTGTCTACATGATCAGGTATTAAGTGAATATGACTGAGGAGATGCCTTTCACCCTCGATCACCTGATCAAGTGGGGTCATATTAAGCTCCACCGCTGAGCTTCGAGAGCCCTCTTTGCTTGTATCATAGAAACTAGGATCGGAGGGTGGATGAGTCATTTTGTCCGAATTAGGACCTCTAACCTGATTCTGATGGGAAAGATGTCGCTCCCTGAAAGGTGGAACACGGAACGTAAGTAGATACGCTATCTATCATTTCCTTGCTTCATTTTAGGCATATCTTTCCATGCGCTTAATTTTTTCTATTGAAGTAGCTATAGTAATTTACCCTAGTGCGGTCATGGACCTCTCGGACTGGGTGACCGGCTGGACTCGATTTCCCCGTACGTTGAGTGAGTGTGGCGTGATCTGTCCCGAGCTTGTTAGGAAGCCAACGACCATGGAGAGCCTTTACTTATGCGGCACTCGTTCCTTTTAGTCGGAATTATTGTTGATAGAATCCCTACTCCTTGTGCTTACCTCTTGCGTTTGTGTAGGTTTGGGAGAGAATCCCTTAATAGGGGGGGCATCGCTTGGTGAAGAGGGTACCTTAGGGCCCGATGAAGAGAAGAAAAGACAAAGGGAGCCGTTGACTGAACCTTCGAAATCCAAGAAGGACAAGGTGGAAGAAACTGAGGCCGCCCCGGGAGCCCTAATTCGAGAGGCAATGAAGAGTCCGCGAGTTAAAGGCGAGGGAGAAAATAATTTCTTGATGGCATCTGAGAGAGGGGAAAACCTGACCGACCCTCATGCCATAGGGATGGTGGCTCCTGAACCGGAGCTTGATGTCGTTGCAGCCCAACGTTGGGCTGGAGAGGCTGTAGAGGGGGTGTTGGGTTGTGATGACCTGACCCGTCATCATGTGAGTTATCACCCTGTTACCCCCGTTATATGCTTGTTGATGTTGTAATATGCATGTTGGGTGAGTTTGAGTCAATCCGGGTTGAGTTTGATTGAAATTGAGACAGAAAGTCTCTTAGAAGAAGGAATAGTTGGGAAAAGTCAACCGGACGTTGACTATTTAGTTAGAGGACTCGGAATCGGATTTGGATGATTCGGTTAGTTCCGGGAGGTGATTTTTGACTTAGGGGAACAATCGGAATTGAATTTGGAGGTCCGATGTAGAAATAGGCTTAAATTGGCTAAGGTTGAATTTTGGCGAAATCCGGACGGTAGGTGAGATTTTGATCCGGGAGTCGGAATGGAATTCCGACAGTTGCAGTAGCTCCGTTAGGTGATTTTGGATGTGCTTGCAAAATTTCAGATCATTTGGAGGTCGTTTGGTTGGGTTTTTGATCGAATAAGAATTTGGAAAGATATAGTTAAACTTAAGCTTGAATTTGCTGAAAACGGACGATTTTGATGTTAACTATAGTGATTTAATGATTCGAGCAAGTTGGAATGAGGTAATAGATCATGTCCTGTATATTTGGTTGAGGTCTCGGGGGTCTCGGGTGTGTTTCGGATGTCCAACGGGTCATTTTTGGAAGATTTTTGCAGTTTTGAGCGTAAATGTAATGATCCAAAGGTCTATTTTTAGTTCTAGAGATCCAAATTTAACTTCGAGACTTCGAGAATTTAAATCATGAATTATAGGACTGATCTGGAAATTTTGGTTTAATTTCATCAAGTCACGATTGGGTTTTTGACGCGATATGTGAGTTAATTGTTTAACGAGCGAAATTGGTATTGAACTAGGCAAATAAGCTCCAAATTTAGTTTTGTTTGAACCACTAGATCCGTATCAAAATTACGGAGCCATAGGAAAAAGAATCGTCTAATTTGGAGTTCGTATGATGGAGTTATAGCCATTTTAGTAAAACAATGACTGTGCTGCAATTTAGATAAAAAGCTGCTGCAATGAACAGTACCCGTGAATAGTACCCCGTGAACAGTACCCGTGAATAGTACATTGTGAACAGTACACCGTGAACAGTACCTTGTGAACAGTACACGGGTGAACAGTAACACATGTGAACAGTATTTTGTTAAAAATTATGGACAGAAGGCTTTTAATTGCATTTCATCCGCGACTCATTAATTAAAAACCTCCATTGTTGAGTCTTGGAGAGCAAAAGTGAAGGGAAATTACTGGGATTTCACCGAGTTATCATCGGAGGTAAGTTTTATGGTTCAAATATGTATTTTTATCTTAGAATCCATCTCTATTTCACTGAAATTTGAAGAATTAATGGGGGATTTTAGTCATATGCCTAAATTATGGAAAATCAATGATTTGAATGGGCAAACGGAGTCCGATTTTGGTAAATTTTATATGCATAGACTCGTGTTGAGACAAGGATTCCGAATATATGACTTTCGTAATTTTTTGAGAACTGTACCAAAAGTCGGGTTTTGACAACTTTGTGGGTTTTGGTCAAATTGAGTTATTTCGAATGGGTTGTGTCTAACTAGCCTATATTGATGTATTATCATTGATTTTTAGCATATTTAGCAACCGAGGAGATTGATTTGCGAGGCAAGCGTAAGGCGGACCGAGGCTTCTACCGGTTCGAGGTGAGTGGTAGTAGTAAATAATGTACTGAGGGTTTGAAACCCCGTACTAGCACTTCACAGTGCTATATTGAGATGAGACACGCGTTCCATGACGGGCGTGGTGACATGGTGATTGGGGGTTTGGACTTAGTCCTTCCCGACTAATAGTATACTGTGTGTTATGACTGATAATAAGTTTATAACTGTGCAATTGGGCTGATAGCCATGTTTGGGGCCTTGTGCCGATCTGTAAAGCATTAGGGAACCTATAGAGCTAGGTGACCCTTATATCGTGTTGGAAACATACACTCAGCCGTAGCTCTAGCTGTATAGCATAATATGAGCCCGTACTAGATGTGTACATTGAGAGAGATTATCTAGGGTGGAATTCCCTGTTCTAGCTGAGTGGGCCTGAAAGGCCAAGTCTATACCGATTGAGATGAGATAGGGTCAAGGACCCACTATGAGATGTATATTGGGCCTGAAAGGCCAAGTCTATATTGACTGAGACAGTGTCAAGGACCCACTGTGATATATTATATTGGGCCTGAGAGGCCAAGTATATACTGACTGGGATAGGGTCGAGGACCCATTATGAGGTATTATATATAGATACCTATATTGGATCGGGCCGCACGCCGCAACAGTATATATATTGGATCGGACTGCACGTCGCAGTAATATACATGTAATATACATATAATATATATGTGGGACGGACTGCGCGCCGCAGTATTATTGCGCTTGGGCTGTAGGATCCCCTTCGGAGTCTGAGTCTGCACACATTCTCAGTGAGCACCGGTGTATATTATGGGATCGGGCTGCACGCCGCAGCAGTATAGAGATATATACATATATATATATTGGATCGGACCGCACGCCGCAGTAATATTTGTGTGGATCGTGCTTCACGCTGCAGTATTATAGTGCTTGGGCCTAGGGAGCCCCTCCGAAGTCTGTATACACCCCCAGTGAGCGCCGTCGACGTTAAATAGAGCGGGCTGCGCGCCGCAGCGGTATATGTATTGGAGCGGGCTGCGCGCCGCAGCGGTATATGTATTGGAGCGGGCTGCGCGCCGCAGCATTATACTTATTCATATTCATATATATACTGAAATATTTATATGTTATAGACAGATGTATATGTCTCCATACATTGAGATGGTTGTACACCGTAGCGGTACGAGAGAGGATTTGGTTAGTGTGGACCTTATTGAGATATATGTGGACTGGAGATCAGAGTACTCACTGTAGTAATGACTTACCTGTGAGGTTACCCTTAGAAATGTATAGTGATAGTACAGGTGTTTTCACTTCCAGTTGTTATTTATTATTATTACTCACTGAGTTGAAATATACTCACCCCACTTCCCTGCACTTTTTGTACAGATATGCAGTTTCAGGAGGGCGGTTGAGCTATCACAATTGCTTTATTATCCCCATTTCGTGGAGACTTCGAGGTAGCTGTCGACGTCCGCAGTACCTAACATCTTCCTTTTTATCATTCTGTTGTCTCCATCCTGCTTAGACTTGATTGTGTAGTAGATCTCATTTGTAGAGGCTCGGACTTGTGACACCACGATTTGGTTGGGATTGTGTTCTTGCATTTCATTTCTACACTTCTTGATTTGTTATGATAATCACGCCGATTAATGCCGATTAATCAGCATTAATTATACTTGGCTGGTAATTGGATAAGATGGTCGGGCTTGCCTAGTAATGTGTTGGGCGCCATCACGATCGGGGTTTGGGGTCGTGACACGGGTGATGCTTCCGAGTTGGTCGATGGCCAAAATATCCCTCGAGCTGAGACAAAGTTCGGTAGGTGGTTCAGGGGAAACTGGTTTCGGAGCCCTGCAGGGACAAGAGGCGACTCTGATTGACCCTGTTGGTGTTATCGTGGTGAGTGACTCTCCTTAGGGAATGGTCTTACCTCCTAGAAGAACACGAGATGGCCAGAATGACAAAACTTCCGATGTGGGGGTGCTCATCGGAGGCAGGGATGCACCTGAAAAGCATTAAGCCGCTCCCGAGGGAATTCTCGAGCTCGAGGCTAAGCTCATCTTCTGTGAAATGGACATGCTTTGTGGGCAGGTAGTTCTTGTAAATCCTGCATGTCGTCCTGATTTTAGCTTTTTAACTGGTTTTTTTCATGCTTCAAGCCAAGGCGCTTTATAATCAGACTTTTGCCCCGCTTCAGACTGAGGCGGCCCGTTACCAGCATGAGAAGACTCGTCTTGTTGAACAGGTTACCTAAGTTTTGTTTGCTATTGCCTGAATGTAGATCCTAGCGTTTTGAAATCTTTGATCTGATTTGTGCAGTTTGAGAAGGAAGGTGCTCTGCTGAGGGAGGAGTTTCGAGCCAGAGATTCCAAAGTTCTCGAACTCAAACGACACATGAGAGAGATAACTTCTGAGAGGGATACCCTTCAGGAAAATATGGCCTTAGTTGGGCATCAGCTTCGTGACGCGAGGGCGGATAGTGACAAGTATAGAGGTCTCCATTCCGAATTAGTAGCTGGACTATCTGGGATCAAAACTGAAGCCAAGGCACTTATATCCTTACATAAAGAGGATGTCATTGCGATAAATGCTCAAACCCAAAGAGCGCCAAAGGAGGTCGGGTTGGAATTGACTCGAGATGTAGAGCATGGTCTAGTTGGAATATTGGAAGCAAACTCTCGAGGATATACGTGCGGAGGGTATCGGCTTGTTTTTCAAGCTCGAGAGGGTGAAGACCCTAGAAAAGAAGGACGCTTCCCTATCTGTTTCCATAGGTGCATCAGGTAGTGGATCATGAGATGATGAGAATGAAGGTGGAGTCCCTAGAGGGGAAGAGGCCGTTAGAGGACCCGAATCTGTAGCCGGAACTGTTGGGGTGTAACATCTGGCGTAGCCACCAAAGATGTAGGCTTGATGATAGATTAGGATTTTGTTTGGTTCCTTTTTTGTAAGGGTTTTTATAGGCCTTGTAAACACGCCTCTATGAGCAATATGTATAAAAGGCTTTTCGTTTCCTATCCCTTCTTTTCCCATTTGTTGTTCGGAAATAATACGTGATCTTTTTTGATAATCGATTCGAGATTTTAGATCTTGGCTAGACCCTCGGGTTTTTGCTGTTGCTGAGCAACCCACGACGGTTGAAGGCCAATCCTTGAGCGTTCTCGGGTTAGACCTGGCTCTATGCATCTGGTCGATAGTGCTGACAGTAGCAGTTCTTACGCATTGGGTCGGTACGCCTTTTAATTTTAGTGTAAGCTAGCGTTCGAGCTCGTATGCTTTTGCTCTCAAGCAATTTTAGTTAACTATTTTGGGTTTTTAGTATCGATATCGGGTTTCTACTCGAACTCATTTTACCCTCAAGTTTATAAATTTCAAGTTGGCCTTTAGGCTCTTATGCGTTAGGTCGATGCGACATTTTGTATGGGTTGGCGATAGTGGCTCTTACGCTTTGGGTCGATGTGACCTTTTATGCGAGCTGGTGACAATGGCTCTTACACTTTGGGTCGATGCGACCTTTTATGCGAGCTGAGATAGTGGCTCTTATGCTTTGGGTCGATGTGACCTTTTATATATGCTTTATTTTTCCCTTGTTAAGGATTTTGGAGATTGTGTTTTCCTGACTCTTCGACGATTTGATAAAGACCTTCATTATGAGTCGTTGTGTGGCGATGATCGAGCACCTTGGAAGGTTTAGCTCGGTGGCTGAGTAGCTCGAAACCTATAATTTGGAGATGACATGGTCGAAGCTCTTTTCCTTATGTCGAGGATAACCTTTTTAACCGGTTCTTGTCAAAGTACATTTAAAGTAATTGAAGGCTTGTGATTTTGTAGCGACGGTCGGGCATCCCCGAGTCGCGTTAGTTTGGCTGATACAGCCATGTGACCAAAGTCATTTGTGTTTGGCTGAAGCAATTTTTGGTCCCGAGTGAAGTAGTTTCGGCGTCTATTTCGAGGGTATGCCTTTTAGGGGTCTTACAAGTTCAATATATAGCCTTAAAGTTGAGATCACTTTTATGCATTTAGTAAGGTCTTACAACTTTTGCATGCTTTTGAGGTCTTACAGTTTTGGATACTTGGTAATATTATGGTTTATGCCATGCTTGAGGTCTTACATATATTGTCACTAGGTACACGTGTGATTCATTCCTTGCTCGAGGTCTTATAGATATTGTTGTTGCCTTATGTAGGTCTTACGAGATCGAGGCTTCCCGCTTAGGGTCTTATGGCCTCGGGATTTTGGTAAGTGGCGATTGGCGATAGTCCCCGAGTTATCGAGGATTCCTTGGATAGGGAGCCATTACTTGTAAACTTTGTATTACCTCATTGAGGGCTTATGATTCCAGAGTTTCCGATTCGGAGGCCGTGCGATCTTTGACGTTTTGACACTAGTCCCCGAATGTTCGAGGAGCTTTTGGATTTGGAGCTATTTTATGACTTTGATGTTGCCTCGTTGAGGGCTTATGAGCTTGGAGATCCGACCCAGAGGTCATTTAGGCAGTCCCCGAGTTAACGAGGATTTCTCAGCTCAAGAGCCATTATTTGTAAATTTGGTATTTCCTCATTGACAACTTTAAGATTTTGAGGCATCCAACCCGGAGGTCATGTGGCCTTGAGTTTTTGACGCTCGTCCTTTAGTACTCGGGACATTTTAAATAGAGGAGTCGGTTTTACAAAGATGTTGAGTTTATTTTGAAGCAAGAAATGCTTTGATGGAAAGTATTCTTCAATTACTTGGTACAAGTATACATGTTTTTGCTGTCAGGGGCCTGGCTATTTTATACGGACACTATCCGTTCGACCTTTGGCCCGGCACATCATTTCCCTATTGAGACCATATTTATCTTTCTTAGCTTCTCCGAGAAAGTGATCTTTCAGGGGATGCCCCATAGTATTCGAGGTTGATTGCAAGAGAAGCCTTGAATACTTGTTGAGTTTTTCTTAGGTAGCATATATATGTTGCCTCGTTAAAAACCTTGCAGGTAATACCCTTATAGGGACAAAATCCGGTCGAAGAAAATGAGTGCAACGCATGCTCGAGGGTGTTTCCGAATTTTCAATTGGCCACTCTAGCAGTAGTATCATTTCGGGATCGATATATTCTAGTTGCTTGGAAGCGGTCGCCTTTCATGGTACCGAGCTAGTATGACCTTTTGTCGTTACTCCGAGGACGCGGTCCGGTCCTTCCCAATTTTGGCCTAGCTATCCTTCATTAGGGTTACGGGTGTTAAGGGTTACTTTTCTTAGGACCAAGTCCCCAACTTGAGGTGTCGGAGGTTTGTTCTCCAATTATATTATCTTTCGATCATTTGCGTTTCGACGACTATTCGGATCAGGCTTTTCATCAAATAGTTCGAGGGACATACTCATGGCCTCGTTGTTCGACCTCTCATTGGTGCGTCAGAATCTGGCGCTTGGTTCACCGACCTCCATTGGTAGGACTGTTGAGCGGATCGGGCGGTTATTTACTCTTAACGGTTTGGCTTAACGATTATCGGCTTTTAAATGTATTAATCCGTTAGCCACCCGATATGATATCGGGCGAATTGGTATCGGTTTAGCTCTTATCGTGCGGTTTATCGGCCTAGCATACATATTCACAAATCGAAGTTATCCTCAACTAGGTACTACTGTACTGAAGTCATTCAACTAAAATGTTTATCGAGCGATTTTTATCTTTTGGTTCACTTCAAAGCAACTTACTTCAAAATAATAGTAATTCCTTCTAGGTAATTGTACCAACAATATACATGTCCAACTAAGCTAAGGAACCAATCTCATTAGATACCAAAAATAAAATGTCAAACATGAAAACATCTTAGGCTTAACTACTATGTGGGAACTAATCACTCAACGCAGTAGGACTAACTCACCTTCTCTACGAACTTAATGAATAACACGGAGTGTCTATTCTGAAATCACCAACTTTTAAGATCCAACAACTACTGCTCAAACTCATCTAATTTGTGATCGTTAAATGATAGCCACCAAGACCACAGTCAAGCATTTAAACTAGTAACCCATAAATTGCACCAAAATTGAAGATACATACAAGCCCGATCACAGTATCCTTCTAAAATCAACGTTTATTCAACTTAAGTCGTTGGGCAATAGGAAAAAGTGCAAGAATAACCTTATGCGACTAAATATGTTAAGAATTTTGTCTTGCCAACATACTAATATTTTCCAACTTAGAGAATAGACTATAGTGACAGAGACGGGGTTTTTATTATTATTCAAGTTCAAGGGTTTTTTGTTTTATATATATATATATATATATATATATATATATATATATATATATATATATATATATATATATATATATATATTTATAATGGGTTAACGGATTATCTGTTTAGAAAATTGAATAATCCGCTCCCAAATCGACAAGCCGTTAATAAGAAATTTCAATCCGCTCCCCGTACGCTAAGTCGTTAAGCCATTAACAGTAAGCCATTAAGCTTTGGTTCAGTTCGGTTCAGTTTTCGGTTTCAGATCGGTTTTGAACACCCCTATCCACTGGTACCAAAGCCTCGGCACCATACACTAGGGAGAATGGCGTTTCCCGTGTGCTTAATTTTAGAGTTGTTTGTTACCCCCATAGCACTTCGGGCAATATTTCTCTCCATCTTCCCTTAGCACTTTCCAGCTTCTTTTTGAAGTTTTGGATGATGGTTTTATTTGTGGACTCGGCCTGGCCGTTTGCACACGAGTGGTAGGGTGTCGACTGGATTCTTTTGATTTTGTGATCCTCGAGGAATTGTGTTACTTTTCTTCCAATAAACTTCCTACCATTATCGCATGTTATCTAGGAGGGAATTCTGAATCGGCACATAATCTGGTACCAGATGAAATCAATGGCTTCATTTTCTCTTATGTTTTCGAAGGCCTGCACTTTCACCCATTTTGAAAAATAGTACGTTATAAACAAAATAAATTTAGCATTACGTGGTGTCGTTGATAGAGGTCCGATGATATCCATTCTCATTTCATTAACGACCAAGGCTACGCGACCGAATATAGGCATTTATCGCACTTTTGGACGAATTCCTTAGTGTCTTTTTCCATGTTGTCCCAGTAGTAGCCTGCCCTAATTATTTTTTCGAATTAAGGAATTAACAACAAAGTGATTTTTGTAGGTCCCCTCGTGGATCTCCCGGATCACATAATCGGTATCTCCTAGCCCCAAGCATACAACTAGAGTGCCATCAAAGGTTCTCCTGTAAAGAGTTCCGCTTTCATCGAGCAAAAATAGGGCTGGTGTAGGACCCTCGATTCTTTCGGATCCGTGGGCAGTTTCCCATCTTTTAGGTAGTCAATATATTTATTTCTCCAGTCCCATGTCAGGATAATGGAGTTAATCTCGGAATGACCTTCCTCGACCACTGATTGGATAGCTGAACAACAACCTCAGGGAGCTGTCTTCTTCGACGGATGATCCCAGGTTAGCGAGAGCATCGGCCTCGCTGTTCTACTCTCGGGGTATATGGACCAGGGTCCATTCCTTGAAACGACGTAATGTGGTTTGGATTTTGTCTAAGTATCTTTATATCCTGTCTTCTCGAACCTCAAAGCTCCCATTTACCTGATTTACTACCAGGAGTGAGTCACATTTTGCCTCGACGATCTCAGCTCCCAGGTTGTTGGCCAATTCCAGACCTGCGATTATAGCTTCAACTAGCTATCTCATCTCCATGTCTTTGTAATAAATAAATTTTTACTACGTTGGAGTCCCTCCCCCCCCCAACAATATATAAGGGAGATCCTTGTCACTTTGGAAGGGCGGTTACTTAATATCAAGAAATACACAAACATTCTCTCTAACATAGTATCTTGAATTCACTGCTTCATTTATTGCTTACATTCATTGTGTTCTATTTATTGTTCTTCATTCATTGCCTATCATTAATCATAAAATAGCTATCATAGTAGCTCTCATAACTATTATCTCCCCCTAATCAGCCATCCAGCTCGACCCCGAGGTCCTATAATCGACAGCTCGAGGCCTTTAATCTGCCACCGTTTGATTCAGTTATCTTGTCATCTATAAACTG
>JASVEL010012988.1:0-81019 GCA_032618575.1 Nicotiana noctiflora
TAATCCTGATTTCTAACCTTTTGCTTAGCATCCATCGCTTCACAACTAGCATAAAAATATATCACATGTCCTTAGAACCTCATAATCAAATATTACCATTTTCACGGTAAACAAATTGACCGACTTAGGTGCAACTATTTTGTGTACATAAGAGTCCGACAAATATTAGAAAAGGCTCTAAGCTTTTGTCATTTTATCCATCAATGGTAACTTCAAAACCCAAAAGCTTAAAGAGAAAAAGAAAATCAAAAGGAAAGAAATAAATAAAAGCAGTGGAGGACGACGTGCTTGCAAGTACGAGCTGATTGGGGGATAATAAACGACTACTTCTTGCATTGAACAATTCGTCTTAAAGATGCATTTTCCCCACCAAATTTGATTCCCAAGAATGCAAGCATTGATAAATATATTTAATCATATGATCTGTCCCTAGCTTGCTAAAATTAAGATATTGTATTTACATTAGGGGTTAATGACAAATTGCAGTATCCTATGTATAAATCCAGTCATTCAACTACTCCTTGGCTGTTCAAAAATGATTCTATTAACTCACAGAAAATAAATTAGAAGGCGCGGGGGGTGGATAATAGTCAGACTTCATTTTAGCTGCTGCTTAGTGGGGGACACTATGGTATTTTCAAACAACTGACTTAACGAACTCTCCTCTCTTTTTCCCTCTATGCTCTAAAATCTCTTTTTCATCCACCAAATACAAATTCTGTAAACAAAGTATTCAAGAATCACATAGTATGATGCCCATTGACAATGGGGACTTATCTAGAGACAGTTCAGTGAAATGGATTCTTGATAATGCTGAAATAAATAGTGATGTTCCGGATAATCAAGAACCTGTAAACCAAAAATCTTTCAAGAAAAATTTTAGCATTTCAAGAAGAAGAAATGGAGTTGTCCCAAGAATGGGGAGGATGCAATCAGGGGCTGCTAGAGGCCTCAACAGCTTGCGCTTTCTTGACAGAACAACCACAGGTATTGAATTCTGTAACTATTCTCATCTAAAATGTGTAAATTCGTTTTGATAATGGGTTCGAGTCCTCTTTGGTAGCTAAAAACCCCCATAGTAGCTCTTCTACTTTAGTACTCTAGATTAATCGGACCAATAGATTCTGGACACCAAATGATTAAGATTATGGTGGCGGTTAGATTTGAACATAGGGCCCCTCTATTTGCTCAATCTGATACCATATTGAATTGTGTGAATAGTAATCTATGACTAAATAACAATTTTTATCTTCTTAATTATAATTTCAACAACAGGGAAGGAAGGAGATGCCTGGAGAAGTGTCGAGAAACGCTTCAATCAAAATGCAGTTAACGGGAAGCTATTCAGAGATAAATTTGGGACCTGCATTGGTATTTTGTTCAACTTTCTGTAGAAGAAACAGGCTTTTTCATTGTACGAACTTACATTCAGTTAGAGCAGAAAGTTACATTTCTATATTTTGCATAAATAGGTATGGGAGAAAGCAAGGAATTTGCTGGTGAATTATTTGACACATTGGCAAGGCGTAGGAAGGTTAATACAGAAAATGGTATAAATATAGATGAAGTGAGAGGATTTTGGGAAGACATGTCAACTCAATCTCTTGATGCAAGGCTTTCTATTTTCTTTGACATGTAAGAATTTATTCAATGTGAGAAGAAAAAAAAATTAAAAGCCTTGTTTTTTAAGAACTAATGATGGTCAAAGTTTTCAGGTGTGACAAGAATGGTGATGGAAAACTATCAGAGGAAGAGGTGAAGGAGGTGAGCAAAATGTAATTTTGTTCTTTCTTCTTATTTTGCAAGTCTATCTACTAAGATATTTGTGAAAAAGGTTCTAGTGATGAGTGCCTCAGCAAACAAATTGTCAAAATTCAAGCAACATGCACCTACATATGCAGCTCTAATTATGGAAGAGCTTGACCCTGATCACATGGGATATATTGAGGTAAATATGCCACTGAAAAATGATATTTTTATAATGTATTTAAGTTAACTGCGCAAAATTATGCGGTTATAGAAGTTTATTGCCCTATCTTTATGAAGAGTTATCTATTGTTATAGTTTAACGTAATATACACCGACAACAACCCAATGAACTCTTACAAGTGGGGTCTGCGGAGTGTAGGATGTACACAGCCATATCCCTACCTGGATAGACCCTCAGCTAAAGATCGAAAAGATGAAAGAAGCACTGACAGCAAGTAGATATATTTCTATAAAAACCCATACACTATCGATGTGCAGAACTTTAACTTGTTTATTATCTCGTCTTGTATTTGTAAACAGATGTGGCAACTTGAAGCGCTACTAAGAGGGATGGTGGGATCAGAAGAAGGGGAAAAAACTCTGAAGAGATCGCAAACACTAGCAAAAACCATGATCCCGAAAGAATACAGAACTCCAGTGAGCAAATTCTTATGCAAAACCACAGAGAAAATACAAGAAAACTGGAAAAGAATATGGCTCCTAACATTATGGTTGTGCATAAACTTGATACTCTTCATATGGAAGTTCCAACAATTTAAAAGGAAAACAGCATTTCAGATCATGGGTTATTGTGTTTGCATTGCTAAAGGTGCAGGGGAGACACTTAAGTTCAATATGGCTCTCATTCTCCTTCCTGTTTGCAGAAAAACTCTTACTAAACTCAGAGAAACTTTTCTTGGTTCAATAATTCCCTTTGATGATAACATCAATTTCCACAAGATAATTGCATGGGGAATTGCTATCGCGACGTTTATTCACACGCTCTTTCATACGAGCTGCAATTTTGTGAAACTAACATCATGTCCACAAAGTAAATTTATGACACTTCTTGGAAGCAATTTTGACTACCACCAACCGACTTACTTGAATCTCGTGGCATCTATACCTGGCATAACAGGGATTCTGATGGCAATTTTCATGATTTTCTCATTCACATTGGCAACACATTCATTCAGAAGGAATGTCATCAAATTGCCTTGGCCGTTCCATCATTTAGCAGGTTTTAACGCGTTTTGGTATGCACATCATCTGCTTTTCCTCGTTTACATCCTCTTGATCCTCCACGGCTACTTCATATACCTTACCAAAGAATGGTACAAAAAGACGGTATGTTGACATCTCCTAGCTATGCAGTAAGTTATGTGGTAACCTGAAAATTGCACATCAATCATATTATGGCTTTCTTTAATAAAACTAGTGATGAAAAAATACTTGTGTTTTGCAGACATGGATGTATCTTGCAGTTCCAGTACTTGCGTATGCTACGGAAAGAACTCTCATTGTCTATGAGCACAGCTACCATGTCAATATCATAAAGGTTTTTAGTTTGAAACAAATGATTATCAACTTTAACCAATGACAGAAGTTGCTGAATTCAGCTTTAATTTGGTGCTAAAATTATGCAGGCTGTCACATATACAGGGAATGTACTAGCATTATATATGAGTAAACCTCCTGGATTCAAGTATAAAAGCGGAATGTACCTTTTTGTTAAATGTCCAGATATATCAACCTTTGAATGGTAATTGAAGAAACACAAACACTCTCACTGCAATTACAAATCTGGCCATCACTTTCCGCTAAGGAACTTTTGTTAATTTTTTACAGGCATCCATTCTCAATCACTTCTGCACCAGACGATAACTATTTAAGCGTCCATATACGTACATTAGGAGACTGGACTACAGAGCTCAAAACCAGATTTGAAAAGGTAACAAATTTGTTCTCCATATCAGTAAGTGTATGAAAGTTAAACTCGTTGATGAATGGTGAGGGCAGAATATGGCTATTTTACTTTTTTTTGATATTAAAGCTCTCGTTTGCAGGCGTGTGAGCCTCAATCTGCACAATCAAGGAAAGGAAGTATTGTCAGAATGGAAACCAAAGCATATTCAAATGTTGAACAGTCTCAATCCGAGTATGCATGCTACCATTTTCTATTGTCGTTGCTGCTAATTAATCCTCATTTTGGAACACTTATATATATATTTTGACGAAGAGCAGATTTCCTAAAATCAGTATCAAAGGACCTTATGGTGCACCAGCTCAGAACTACAAGAAATATGATATCCTTCTACTGATTGGCTTGGGAATAGGAGCAACACCATTTATCAGCATTCTAAAGGACCTTCTAAACAATGAATCTGAATCTGTAAGTTGATTTTGCATGATTGTGTTTGGGTTGCATTATGACCCATGGGAAGAAATTAAAAATAGCCACATTTACAACTGGTCAGAAAATAGCCCAATTTAAAAGTAATCGAAATTTAGCAACTTTTTATGTAAAGATAAATTTGAGTGAAAATACTATTCAAACCCCGGAAAATACTCCAGTATATTATATTGGAGTTCCAGCATAAGTATACTTGAACTTCAACATATTATACTCGAGTTCCAGCAAGTATATTAGTCCAGTATAATATACTGGAGTTTGGAGCACTAGTGCTCTAGTCTCCATTATATTATACTGGAGCAAGCAAAGTATACCGGACCAGCATAATACGCTGGAGTTCATACACAAGTGCACCAAACTTCAGTATATCATGCTGGACCGGTTTCTATTGCAGCAAAACGGTATCTATTTTTCATTGACTTGGTAAATGCTGGCTATTTTTGATTGACCAGTCCTAAAACTCGCTATACTGTGCTATTTTTACTGACCCATTTGGTTATTCTATTAGACCGATATTGATCCAATAGTTTGATGGATCATTTTGGTTGAAAATAGCACGGGGTAGCCAGTTTTCGGGCTGTCATTCAAAAATAACCAGCGTTTATAAAGTCATTGAAAAATAGTCACTATTTTGCTGCAACAGGGACCGGTCCAGCATAATATACAGGAGATCAGTGCACTTGTATATGAAATTCCAGCATATTATACTGGAACTTCAGTATAATATACTGGAGTTCCAGTATACTTATGCTGGAACTCCAGTATATTATGCTGGAGTATCTTCCAAATTTTAAAAAGTGTTTTTGTTTTTATTTTTCTTTACATGAAAAGTGACTAAATTTCAATTACTTTTGAAACTGTGACTATTTTTGAATGACCACTTGTAAATCTGGCTATTTTTGAATTTCTCCTATCATTTTGAGTTCAATAGTTTGGGCCAAGTCAACAAACTGATTATAACCCAACCTATTTTAACTTGGAGGGGTTGAACATATTACTAGAAAGATTGATTTTGCACTACTAACTAAATTTAACTAGTGCAGAATCAGCAAATAGGTGAATCGTCCAGTAATAAGAGAGGTCCAAACAGAGCATATTTCTACTGGGTGACAAGAGAACAAGGATCATTTGATTGGTTCAAGGGTGTAATGGATGACATTGCTGAATATGACCATAATGTGAGTTTTCAAAAACATGATTTTCGTTGTTTCCAATAAATTCAACTGATATCCTTGTAATATATTTGTAAATTGACCAGGAATTGATAGAAATGCACAACTACTTGACTAGCGTTTATGAAGAAGGAGATGCTCGATCTGCACTTATTGCAATGGTGCAATCACTACAACATGCTAAAAATGGAGTTGATGTTGTCTCCGACAGTCGGGTATATATATATATCCTCTTTAGCCATGATTTTTCATTCAAACATTGTAGTTTTCAAGTTAATTATTTTTGGTGAAAACAGCACGGGCTAGCCGGTTTTGGACGGGTAATTGAAAAATAAACAGTGTTTGCATAGTCATTGAGAAATTGTCATTATATATTTTGTTGCAACATGGAAAGTTCCAGCATAATATACTGGAGATTGATGCACATGTGTATGAACTTTCCGCATATTATGCTGCAACTCCAACACACAAAAAGTTCCAACATAATATACTGTAGAATTGAGCACATGTGAAAAGTTCCAGCATAATATATTGGAAATTCGAGCATATGTGTATGAACTTTCCAGCATATTATGCTGGAATATTTTCGGATTTTGACTTATATTTTCTTTTAAATTTATCTTTACATGAAAAATAATTAAATTTCAATAACAAATTGTGGCTTTTTTTTAATTATCAATCATCAATCTAACTATTTTTAAATTTCACCCTTGTTTTTGACACATGTCTATAACAGATAAGAACACATTTCGCAAGACCAAACTGGAAAAAGGTATTCTCTCGCTTGGCAGCAGCCCATCCATCCTCTCGAATTGGTAAGGCCTGTTATTTTAGAAAAAGAACGCATATTGTTCAAGTCTCTAGAAAGAATTTAGTTGTTACAGCATTTGCGCAAGTCTATAAGCACGTCAAATTAACTTATAAGCATTTTTTAATTTATATTTTATTTGCTAAGTACCAAAATTAGGTTATTCCAAATTTAGGGGTGTATACATAGGTCAGATTGGTTTTGATTTTTCAATTACCAAATTAAATACAAATTGAGTTGTATTTTTAAATCTATAAACCAAACCAAATCAACAAAAGTTGGTTTTTCAATCTCATTTAGGGGGTTTTCAGTAATATTTTCATAGCACAAAATATATAATTAGTATTTATAATATTTTTTTGGTCTTAGTAGGATACAACTATTTAAGGTATTACCTAAGAAAATAACACAAACTAATATGAGATGAGTCATGACATTGTATTAAAATAATCAACAATAAAGATAATAAAGTTGCAAAAAAATAAATATTGCTAATTAATAATGAAAATGAACATAATCCGACGCATAAAGCCACAATGAAACAATTATATAGTATATATTACCTAATAAGAAACAACTATATAGGTATTACCTAAGAAAATAACACCAAAGTCGTGATATTGTACTAAATTATCCGACAAATAAAGCCATAATGAAAGTGAACATAATTTAGATGTACTAAGTCATGCTAAAATAAGTACAACGTAACTAATAAGTATTAGTTACAGATGAAACAACAACACAAATAAATTATTATTTTTAAGGTTGAAGCTAATCAAAACTAAAAAAATAAAATATCCAACACTATTATCATTCCTACTATTAAATTAAATTTTTTTTTTGTTAGTATTACTATTGATTTTATTTTGGTTTGGTCTTTATTTCAGTTATTAATAATTTTGAGCTATAAAACTTATTGGACCACTCAAAAATTCTAAGTGCATGCTAAAAGTAATCCATTAAAAGAGAGAACTATGAAAAAGTTTATGAAGTATTTATGACGATAAATATTTTTATGTATAAAATATTTTAAAAACTTGTATACCTATAATGTCGTGTTGGTTTGATTTTGATTTTGATTTTCTTTAGTTAAAACCAAACCAATAATGACCGGGTTTCTTTGTCAATACCAAACCAAAATAAGACTAAACCATAGTCGCATTTTTTTACATGTTTGATTCGAATTATCGATTTGGTGAGATTGTTGGTTTCCTTTGTACACCGTACCCTTACCCAAACTTATGATTTTATTAGCTTATAAATACTTTCTGGTTTGATTAAATATTTACTATTTCATCCCGAATATTTCGCATATATGCACGAAATAAAAGATTCATACTCCTCCATTCCATTTTCGTCCTTTTTCATATAATGATATTTTTTCTTATAAACAACTTATATACTTTAATTATTTTAGTAGAAAAAAGCTTAAAGTGCTTATCAGTATTTTATATATGCCAAATATATTGACTGCTTATTCTTAGTTTCTCATATGATGTTTTAACCTATGATATATTGCAGGTGTGTTTTACTGCGGAAGTCCCACTCTAACAAAACCACTTAGAAGGTTGTGTCAAGAATTTAGTTTGAATTCATCCACTCGCTTCAATTTCCACAAAGAAAATTTCTAGAAATAGTGGTTTGAATTATTACTAATAGAATTGTAAGATGCTGCTTGATGTATATTTGGGGAAGTCGGACTTTATTTCAGTCCTTACTCATCTTGCTTTTTATCTGTTTCAGACATAGTAATAATTCGAATTATTTATAGTTCTTATTCAAATCTCTTTTCATATACTCCCTCCGTCAACTTCGTCCAAGTTTACTTCTCTGCTGTTGTCTTGGCACACTATAATAGATAGCATGGTTTATTATATCACCCTCTATTTATTATATGTTGGAAAATGAATTGGAAATAAGTACACCAGCCAATCCACTTGAATTGATTTATTGACTAACTTCACACATATTAATAATTCACTTTTTAATATCAATTAACTAACCATATTAACCTTTACTATCTCTTTAATTTATTTATTAAAAATATAACATATACTTGTTCCTTCTTAATATTTGAAAAATCAAATATCATACACAAATCCGCCAAACATTTTATTATAGTGGACCGGAGGCAGTAGTACTTATAGCCTATTTGGCCAAGCTTCTCCAAATGTCACCAATCCGAGTTCGTTCTCCGTGAACTGTTATGATGACACATAGTCTCTACGACTAGGTAAGCCTAACAATTTGCGGAATAACAAAAATAAAAGATAAAACTAAAAAAAACTGTGGAATAACATAAATAAACTGTTTAGGATGCCACTCATCATGGATAAATAGAAACTCTCAAACTTAATCAACTTCCAAAATTCGAAATCTCATGAAATCATAAGCTGAGAAAGTTTACATAAAGTTCTGACTTCGTAATATCTAGTCAATAGAAAGTACAGAAGACGTAAAGCTAACAGAGGGAATAGAGAGAGACTCCTTGGTTTGGGGACACGACACACATACCTCAAAGTCTCAAAAAGTCACCTCGCCTCGCTAACAGAATGGCTAAGCCGATGAACCTGGTTCTGCACACAAAAATATGTGTAGGTAAGAGCATGAGTACACCATGACGGTACACAGTACGTGTCAAGCCTAACCTCGGTCGAGTAGTGATGAGGAAGGTCAGGGCCCTACCGGTCATATATATATATATAAAGAAATGAAACGATATGAAGTAACACAGGATATTAAGGATAACCACAAATACAACGGAGAGAAAATCACAAAAAGAATGTAACTCCACATAGAGATAGCAACCTGCGATCTACCAGGATCCCGTCCTGTAGTCCCTAAATGTAAATATCTAGCAACCGGGGATATACAAGGATACTATCCTGTAGTCCCCAAACATAAATATCCAGAGATGCTACTGAACTCAACCAGAACTCACACTTAGAAAACTTTGCATATAACTATCCCTCAGAGTCTAAAGAACCACTCTAAGGTGATGTCGTGCTCCTCCTGGCTGCGAGAATATATCAATATATCATCAATGAAGACTATCACGAAAGAATCCAAATAAGGCCTAAGCACACGGTTCGTCAAAACATAAAGATTATAGGGGCATTTGCCAACCCGAATGATATAAACAAGAACTCATAATGCCCGTACCGAGTGCGAAAAGTTGTCTTAGGGACATCGGATGCCCTAATCCTCAACTGATGGTAGCTAGATCGCAAGTCTATCATTGAAAATACTTTGGTACCCTGAAGTTGCTCGAACAAATCATTAATCCTCGGCAACGGATACTTATTCTTGATTGTTACCTTGTTCAATTGCTGGTAATTAATACATATTCTCATCGACCCATCCTTCTTCTTGGCAAACAACACTGGCGCACCCCAAGGCAAAAAACTAGGTCTAATGAAACCCTTCTCAAGCAAATTCTGCAACTGTTCCTTTAGCTCTTTCAAATCAGGCGGGGCCATACGATATGGTGGAATAGAAATGGGCTAAGTACCCGGAGCCAAATCAATGTAAAAGTCAACATCCCTGTCGGGTGGCATACCTAGCAGGTCTGAAGGGAAAACATCAGAAAACTCACAAACAACGGGCACAGAATCAATAGAAGGGACCTCGGCACTAGAATTATGAACATATGCCAAAATAGGCCAAAAACCCCTTCTCGACCATACGCCGAGCCTTTACATACGGGATAACACTGCGGGTAGAATGACTAGAAGTCCCTCTCCACTCTAAACGAAGCATATCCGGTAAAGCTAAGGTCACAGTCTTGGCATGACAGTCCAAGATAGCGTGTTAAGGTGATAACCAGTCCATCCCCAATATAATATCGAAGTCAACCATGTCTAAAAGAAACAAATCTACACAAGTCTCAAGACACCCAATCACCACAATGCAAGAACGATGGACTCGATCGACCATAATAGAATCACCCACCAGTGTAGACACATAAACGGGAACACTCAATGAATCACTAGGCATGTACGGTGCAAAATAAGTTAACACATACGAATATGTAGACCCTGGATCAAATAACACTGATGCATCTCTATCACAAACCAGAAATGTACCTATTATAACTGCATCTGAAGCCTTAGCCTTGGGCCTGGCCTGAAGAGCATAAAATCGGTGCTGGGCCCCACCACCCTAAACCACATATTTGGGTGGGCCTGCAGATGGCTGGCCTCCATCTCTAGCGGCCTTAGCTCCACCTCTACCTCTACCTCTAGCACATTTACCCCCACCTCTAGCTTGCTGTCATGCTGTGGAACACTTGGTGCCTGTACTATAGCACGAGAACCCTGGTGCTGAGAGCTGCTCGATGCTCGAGGGAAAAACCTAGCAATGTGAACTGGATCACCACAAATGTAACAATCCCTCGGTTACTAAGACTGATGGCCCTGACTATCTGAATGACCACCACGAAAACTCTGAAGCAGCGGCGCACTGATAGGAGCAGATGGTGCACTGTATGGCTGCTGATCAAAATGCTGCATCCGGGGACCATGGCTACCTGAAGCACCATGAGAAACCTGAAGTGCTGATTGAAAAGGCCTAGGAGAATAGCCTCTACCAAAAGAATCCATACCCCCAGACAAGGTACCAGTAAATCTGCCTGAATGACGGGGCCTCTTGTCTGCCCCTTAACTAACCCCTAATGATAGCACCATCTCAATCCTGCTGGCCACATTGGCCGCCTCTTGGAAGGATATCTCACTCCCAGCCTCTCTAGCCATATCTGGAGACGAATCGGCTAAATGAGTCCATCAATAAACCTTCTCCGTCTCTCCCTCTCACTAGGAAGTATAATAAGGGCATGGCGAGCCAAACCTATGAATGTAGTCTCGTACTAGGTGACAGTCATGTATCCCTACTGAAGATGCTCGAACTACCTCCAATAGGCCTCTCGTTGAGTAATTGGGAGAAACTTCTCTAGAAATAGCTGTATGAATTGATCCCATGTCAAGGCTGGTGATTTTGCTGGACTAGCTAAGCAATAATCCCTCCACCAAGTCTTGGCGGATCCAAACAAGCGAAATGTAGCAAAATCAACCCCATTGGTCTCAACAATCCCCATGTTCCGAAGAACCCCGTGACAACTGTCTAGATAATACTGGGATCCTCAGTAGATGCACCACTGAAGGTAGTAGTGAAGACCTTGGTGAACCTGTCAAATCTCCAAAAAGCATCGGTAGACATGGTTGCACCATTGCCGGTTTGAGCTACCATACCCGGCTAAACTGCTCCAACTAGCTGAGCTTCTAAAGTCTGAATCTGGGGAGCTACCTGCTACGGAGTGTGAGTAGCATAAGTCTAGCTTCTCCTCCAGCCTGAGAGATGGCTAGTACTATAAGAAGTAAACATGCTCTTGTGACACTCTCCATAAGGCCCACTAGATGGACCAAAGCATCCTAAAAGACTGTGGTAGCAATAAACCCCTCTAAGACCTGAGTTGGGCCCACCGGAACTGTTGGGGCTGGAACCTCGTCATCAAAATCAACCCGAGGCTCCGCTACAGGTGTTGTTGCCCTAGGCTGAGTTCTGCCCCTGCCTCAGCCTCTAACACGGCCTCGCCATCGCCTTCTGTCCCTCGTGGAAGCTACTGGGGGCTCGAACTGCTAATCGGTAGATGAGGAATCACGTGTTCTCGCCATCTGCAAAAGAATAGAGTAGAAGTTCAATTAGCATTTGCGAAACCAAACCGCACGACAAGAAATAACAAATGTGAGATTTTTCCTAACTCTGTAGCTCTGGGGGATAAATACACACGTCTTCGTACCGATCCCTTAGACTCTACTAAGCTTGTATGTGAACTGTGAGGCCCATGTAACCTAAAGCTCAGATACCAACTTGTCACGAGGATGATTTCCCACCCTCAGGGGTCGTGATGGCGCCTACTAATAGAAGCTAGGCAAGCCAACGTTAACTACTTGCTACACTTTCATATTTATTCTTTTTAACAAATACCAGGCGATAATATGAAGAAAAAAAAGAATTTTTAAATAAATAAGCGGAAGTCAACAATTATATATCCTAAGACTACGTCTACTATAACTTTTAAAACTTTAAATACCTAAAACCCGGTGTCACAATGTCACAGACAATCTAAGAGTCACTAAATACAATGTCTAAGGAAAATACAATAAATTGTTTCTGAATAAAAGAAAATTAAATAGGGAATAGAGATAGACGGAAATGCCAGAGCCTGCAGATGCCTGCAGGTCTACCTTCGGTCTCTGGGTGGACTGAAGGAAGGCCACCAACTACTGGTCAAAAGCTGATCCTGGATCTGCACACAATGCATAGTATAGTATCAGCACAATCGACCCCATATGCTAGTAAGTGTCCAGCGTACCCTCGGCGAGGTAGTGACGAGGCTAGGACCAGACTACCAAATAAATATGTGCAGTTCAAACATATATACAACGGAAAAGAAATACAGCGATATCTAATCGATATGGGAAGGGGAGCATGCTGTGGGGAGATAAATATTTCCAAATAAAAAGACCTCAAATAACGAAAGAAATAACATACTCAGATAACTAATAAAGCAATAATCAAAACGTGCACGGCATCACCCTTCGTGCTTTTACTCTCTTTCCTCACCATATAATCAATAGAATCGACACATAATAGTATATCGTACGGCACGACATCACCCTTCATGCTCTACACTCTTTCCTCACAATTATACATGGTATCACCCTTCGTGCTTTATACTCTTTCCTCACAAAACAACAATGCACGGCATCACCCTTCGTGCTTTATCACTCTTCCTCACCTAAACAATAATCACCAACAATGGGGCAAGGGAGTAACAAGATTATAGTAGAAATCCCGTCAAGTGAGCAACAGTTAAATAATGAAATCCTGGCAAGGGAACAACCTCAACAATATCAAGATCTCGACAAGGGAGATAACTAATAAAGCAATAATATCCCGACAAGGGAACACTTTAATAACTCTTTCTCTTTTCACTTTTACCTCACACTTGCTTTACCACTTGAGCCAATGCTCCAAAGGGTTCAATCATCTCATTTACTTTCACAATTCATAATATAAGTTGAGCCATTGCTCCTCGATGTTCAAGAGTCACAATTCCTTCCTTGACTTTTCACAACAAATACAAATCACTGTTAAAGCATAGATTATTCAATAAAATCATGAAAATCACATTATAAGACCCACGGTTGTGCAAGACACCAACATATTTTAGGCCTAGAATGTAATGGGTGTTGATGAAAAATGAAGAAAATGAGTCTAAGATTACATACATATGAAATTATGATGAAATATACTAAATCACCCAATTTAGAGTTAAGATGTAGAAGTTATGAAATTTTGAAGAAGTCCCGTAATGGAAACTGCTTTAAATCGATGGGCAGAGCTACATCGCATTCTCGATGCTTCTGCCGCATTCGTGAAAAGCAGCCTTCCTCAGGCTTACGCGACCGCGATTCCTCTTACGCGTTCACAAAGGGTTGGCCCCCTGACTTGTGTTCGCGTAGAGGAATATTCACTTCCCGAACCAGCTCCCCATTTATACTATGCGTCCGCGGCACGTGGGTCGCATTCGCGTAGAGCAACCCACATTGCTTTGCGTTCGCGATCTTTCCCTCGCATTTGCATTGAACAAAATACCCTTGTCCTCACTTACCTTATGCGATCGCGAGAGTGACTACGCGATCGCGAAGAACAACATGCCTAGGAACCTGTTACAGATTTTCTACAATTTTTTCTAAGTTCAAAACTTGCCGAATTATGTCCGAAACACACCCGAGCCCTCGGGGCTCTTAACCAAACGCATGTACTAACTCAACATCATACGAACTTATCCGTGCGATCAAATCATCAAAATAACCTCAATAACAATGCATCAAACCTCAAAATCAAGAAGTTTTCTCAAACTTAATCAAGTATCAAATTTAGCAATTTAGGTCTGAATCACGTCAAACGACGTCCATTTTTCACCAAATTTTACAAAAATATTTTAAATCATATGTAAGACCTGTACCGAGCGCCGGAACTAAAATACGGGCTTGATACCAATTCTAATCAAATTTTATTTCAATTTTCCTTAAACAATTTCAGAAAATAATTTTTTTTAAAAATTCATTTCTCGGGCTCGAAACCCCGGAATTCGATTCCGGGCATATGCTCAAGTCTCATATTTTTTTACGGATCCTCCGGGACTGTCAAATCACGGGTTTTGGTGTGTTTACCCAAAACATTATCCGAAGTCAAATTAACTAATTTTATAACCAAATTTTATAATTTTTCATAGATTTTCATATTTAAGCTACGCGTCCGGATTGCGTATGCAAATTGAGGTGACCCTAAATGAGATTTTCAAGGCCTCGAGATCATAGAATTAGTTTAAAACAAGTGACCCATTTTGGATCATCACAACTACTTAATCATATTTAATTGTTTATATGATTTTCTATTTAGAATATTTTAAAAAAAAAGTGTTCATGGAACAAACTTGAGAAAATCCCTCGCTTCCTCTCCTACCTAGTTAGATCCGAGCACCTCTCAATCCAATCTCCTTCTCCATCACTCACTTTCTTCTTCCTCCTACTCTACCGCTTCTACTCAACAGGGAATTCAGCACCATAACACTTTGAAACTCTAAAATAAACAAACTTAATGAGTCGTTGGAGCAATAATAATAATGACTTCTTCTTCTTCTCAACGACCGGCATTTGGCCACAGCTACCTTCGCAAAACTGTAACTTGGCTATTTATCACCTTATTAATCATCTATCTTCTTTACTCATTCACCCTAATTCTCAATAAAGATTCTGAATGTACCAATTCTTCCTCAGACTTATCCACAAAAGAAGCTTTTTCTCTCCCTCCACCTCCACCTTCTCATTCCAGAAACTCATCTTTTCACGAAAATTCAGAGCAGCCTGAAACAGGTCTACAACACATTGTATTTGGAATCGCAGCGTCTTCAAATTTGTGGGATAAAAGAAAAGAGTACATAAAATTATGGTGGAAGCCAGGGGAAATGAGGGGTGTAGTTTGGTTAGACAAAAATGTTACGATCAAGAAAAATGAAGGCTTACCTGAAATTCGTATTTCAGGGAACACAACTAAGTTTCTTTACACGAATCGACAAGGGAGCAGATCAGCTCTTAGGATTTCACGTGTGGTTTCGGAGACATTAAGGTTAGGTCTTAAAGATGTGAGATGGTTTGTAATGGGAGATGATGACACAGTTTTTGCTGTGGATAATGTTGTGAGAGTGCTTTCGAAATATGATCATAACCAGTATTATTACATTGGGAGCTCTTCAGAAAGTCATATTCAGAACATATTTTTCTCATATGCCATGGCTTATGGTGGGGGTGGATTTGCTATTAGTTATCCATTGGCAAAAGAGTTAGAGAAAATTCAAGATCGTTGCATTCAGCGATACCCTGGATTATATGGAAGTGATGATCGAATTCAAGCTTGTATGGCTGAGCTTGGTGTCCCTCTTACTCGAGAACCTGGATTTCATCAGGTAATTTAATTGAATGAAATTCTTGTTTTCCTAGCACATTATTTGGATCATACACAAGCTCTTCCTTCTTGTAAAAGAAGTTTTGCTCAATTAAGTCGCTTAAAAGATAACTATAGGTAATCGTTCCATAATAAGTGGGATTAATAATCTTGAAATAATAAAGGCTTCGATCGTTATTCTTGATTCATGTTAATTGGATGGAAGTCTTGCTTTTCGACCACATTATTTGTAGCATATATGTACCCAAACTAATTCTTCTGGTATTGTTCGAAAAGTTTAATTTTCGTGTACTGACAGTATAGATTTTTTTTAATATTACTAAAAATAACAGGTAAAATAACAGGTATTGAACTGGGTCGGCCCTTTTTCTTTTAAAAATAACAGGTAATTGTCTATAGTAATCCTAATCTGATAACATAAACATTGTAAATAAGTTGCTATAACTGATAAAAGTAGATTGATAGCGTAAAACTTTTTTAAACATTCAAGTCAAATTTTTCATAAGTCATAACCAAAGTTTCGTACTAGGCTATGAAACTCACTCTCATTTCATTCTCTAATCATCAACACTTTATTGAAAGTTGTTATTGTACATCATGTTTTTATGCGTCATATAAGAGAACTTTTATATAACTGAAGTTGATGAATAATTTCTTTTTGTGGTAGTATAGTATGATGTGTATGGGAACTTGCTAGGCCTATTGGGAGCACATCCTGTAACACCTCTAGTATCAATTCACCATCTTGATGTAGTGGATCCTATAATCCCAAGAATGAGTAGAGTTGATGGACTCCAACGCCTTTTCGAATCGATGAAATATGACACAGCCAGCATAATGCAGCAATCAATCTGCTACGACAAGCAAAAATATTGGTCTATTTCAGTATCATGGGGCTATGTGGTTCAGATCACAAGGGGTAATATCTCTCCTAGAGAATTAGAAATGCCCACAAGAACATTTCTTAACTGGTACAAAAGAGCTGATTACACAGCCTATGCATTCAACACTAGGCCTGTGACCAAGCACCCGTGCCAGAAGCCTTTCGTGTATTACATTAGCGCAGCCAAATTTGATCGAAGCAAAAATCAGATCGTTGGGATTTACCATCGTCATAGAGAGTCGTATCCTTATTGCAGGTGGAAAATTGAGTCACCTGAGAATATCAACGCCATTGTTGTCTTGAAAAAGCCCGATAATGATCGTTGGCGAAAAGTAAGTTGTCGCTCTTCTTGTGAAATTTTTGAAGTTTGATCTCTAAGGACTATGTACTAAGTGGAATATATTATGATTTGCAGGCACCGAGAAGGGATTGTTGTAAAGTTCTACCATCAAACAACTCCAATTTGTACATTCGGGTAGACAGTTGCGGAAAAGGTGAAACCAGTGAAATGTAGCTGTTAGAAGGAGGGCTATAGTTTTTCTTACTCTTATTTTTTTGTACTCATCAGCTGTAGATTAGGATAGGAAGAATTTAAATATTCTTATGTTGAGATCAGAAAATTTTATAATTTTGCAACTTAAATGATGCTAGTACTAGAAAGCGTACATAAGCTATACTAGACTAACACACAGAATAGCCAAAATGTATTTTGATTCAGCTAGTAAAAGCAATATACATAATTTAACAAAGGGTGACTCCTTAAAATTGGTGGCCTAAAGCCAAAGAGGTCTTATACTTTTTTATTAGTATGTATACACATATATGCAAAAACATTAATTTTGCTATTTTTTTCATATTTATTGTTTATACTACATATTCTTAAATGACATAAAGTTTTAACTTCACATAGTACTATTATTATTTATATTAGAAAATAATAATTTAAATAAATGAGATGTTAGACATGTATTTATAATATGTTACCTTTGATATTGTTGTAAAAAATATATTTGCTAATATGAAGATTTAAGTAGTTTAATTCAAAGTTTTAAAATATTATATTGCTAAAGAGTATACACCTTTCTTTCTTTTTTTCCTTTTTCTTTTTACAATTTTTGTACTTTTTTATTTTTTTTCTACAAACATTAATATTATCTAATTTGAAATAAAATTTTAAAATTCATTATTAAATATTTTGGAAGACGTAAATTAAGGCTTTACTAGTCTCCTATCAGAGCCACTTGTCCACATTTGATATTCTCAATCAAATTTATAGAGTCTCATTTAAGATAAGGCGATAATGATAAGAACATTAAAAATAATGAATGTGTCATTCAGTTACCAAATGTGAATAAAGTTGGTTGAACAGTATATTCATGGTGGGGCTATAGTCTATAAATAATTGTTAATCGTCAATGAGGGGAGGCTCAACAAAACTGGTGGCCTACAAAAGTTTGATATAGTTAGATACAAAAAAAATACATGAGTTTGATATAGTGGTGAGAGTGCAACTCATGATGTATGAGTTAATCACACATCATATAGTATTGAATTGATCTTTCCCTAAATGAAAATGGTAAAGGGTGAACCCATTATATGTCGTGTTTGAATCTTGCGACATTTGTCTCGGGAATTTCTTAGTTAAAAAAGTTGAAATACAAAAGAACTTGCTTTCTAGTGTGTGGATCAGTGAAATGTGACAAAAAAGAATAGTTAATTTAGAGAATTTGAGTTGAAATTAAAAAGTAAAATTGCGAGAACCATAAAAAAAGACTATACATAAAGGAAGAAAATAAAATTGACGAGAAGATAAATATATTATTAATTTAGTGAAATTTTTTATCCAATTAACTCACTCAATCTTAAGTCTACCAAATATTAAAAGTTATTAAATTTAAAACTTTTTATTAATAATTATATAAATATAAATTATGAAGTATATATTTATAATATTATAATAATACTTCTTATTTTTAGGCCTTAAATATTTTGGGGGCTAAGTCAAGGGCTTCACTTACCTTACCCGATTTTAACCAACATACTACAAAGCTATGTTAACCGCATGAAAAGTTAAATTCCAACCTAAACATGTCCAGAAAATACTTGCCAAAATAAAATCAGAATGTAAAACATAGAGATAATAACACAAATTTCTTCAACAACTTTCACCAACTCCTGTGATCAACAATGACCCAGATGCAAAAATTGCATCCTTAGTAACTACTCCCTCCATTTCAATTTATGTGAATCTATTTGACTGGGCATGGAGTTGAAGAAAAAAATGAATACTTTTAGAATTTGTGGTTCTAAACAAGTCCAAATAGGTCCCAGAATATTTGTGTGATTATAAAAGCTTCTCATTAATGGTAGAGTTATAAGTCTAAGCTAAATTGTTACCAAATTTAGAAAGAATTTATTCTTTTTGGAACAGACCAAAAAGTAAATAGGTTCACATAAAACGGATGGAGTACTAAAAATAATTTTTAGGAACAAATTAAGAGAATCCCGAAATGACTGAATGACTTTTAAGTATAATTGAGACATTGCCCACTAATTCTGGTTGAAGCAATATTAATTTCTGCTACCGTGGGTTCTAACTTTTAAGATTTTTAACATTGTACCCATTACATTAATAATATTTTTGCATTTAATAAATTTTTACACATAAATTGCTACTCGGCGTCGAAAGATTGGTCATTTTGATCAACCCTAGTCAATGTTCCACAATATTGCTCGTCGTGTCTGTGCTGCACTTTCATTGTTCACATTCTGTATATGGATTGACTCTCATTGGATGATAGGAATTTCAAGCTGTTAATATCCTTCTTGGATGATGCAGTTTGGCTGGTGAACTCAGTCATCAGATTATGATGTTTTTGCCCCTTGTCTCTAAGTTTATGTGACATCTATTTTCTTCCTTTTGTGAAACTGTCCGATTTTAAGGTAAAATTTAATGTTTCTTTAATTTATTTATTTTTTTAAAATAAAGATTAATAAAATCGAGCAGTTCATCGACAACATTGAAGAATTTTCTGTTAAAAAGATTGCTCATTGCCAGTTTGAAGCCAGAAAAAAAAAGAGGAGTGATCCGACAAGATAACATCCATCATAAAAACTATTCTATTTATGATGAATCCTCACAATACAAAATACCTGGGATTGAGACATAGCTGTTGTTATTCTAGTATATCATTGAAGCGTCGAGTTTTTACATTATATACTATGAAGTGGAACTTGGATTTACACCATAATGCCATATAAGTTGAGGACTGTAGGATGTAGACAAGATTGTGCCATAGGACATCTTTATTATGTCCATTATATGATTTTAAAGCTGCACCTGTAATTTATGTGACACAAAAAAGATGACAACCACGTAACTTTGTGTGGTTTTCTTGTGTTTTAGTCCTCAAGCTCTGTTGTTATCATGTCCATCACCATTACCAGGATTCTTCATCATCTGTTTTAGATTTGTGAAAAGATTGACTTTTGGTGGACTTTCGGATAGGAGGCTCAGTTTCGGGGTCATACTTTTGGGAGGCAAGGTAGTTCAAAGCAGTGACGATGTCAACAATGGGAGGACGCATATTAGGTTGCTCCTGGACACACATTGCAGCAATTGCAAGAGCTTGATATAAGCTCCTAATTGGATAATGACCTTCAAGTGCTGGATCTGCCATCTTGTAGAATTTCTTCCTGTCTTTGAATAATGGTCTTGCCTGCAAAAGAAGAGTCGCATCTCTTGAAAATTTATTTTAAGTTTTTACATGAGGTGGTCGCACACTTCAATATGGTAATAGAGCCAAGCCGACAATGAAGGATTCAGTAGCTTATATGCACAAGTTCAAGAACCTCTTATACCTCTTAAACCACAGATGACCTCCATTTTCTGATAAAAATGACTGAAAGACTTGTACAAATAACAACAAATTGATTGGAAGTAGTTTAGTAACATCGATTTCCTCTTAGATCCATTTAGGTATAGAAATAAGAATGATGGTCAATTCAGTAGCTAGGAGGCAAGGAGAACTCACGAAAACATATCACATGGCGATGATATAAGAGACAAAGGGAACTCACCCAAGCAACCAGATTTTGCTCCGCGACAGATTTTGTATAGTCAATCGCTCTCCTGCCTGTGATTATCTCCAGAAGAACAACTCCAAAGCTATAGATATCAGATTTGAAAGTCAGTTGGCCAGTCATAGCATAATCTGGTGCACAGTATCCATATGTGCCCATCACTCTGGTGGAAACGTGAGTTTTGTCTCCACTAGGACCTACTTTAGCCAAGCCAAAATCAGATAACTTTGGATGGTACCCGTCGTCAAGCAGAATATTGGAGCATTTGAGATCTCGATATATTATCGGAGGCTTCATCTTGTCATGTAAATATTCCAGGCCTCTTGCAGCACCTGCAGCAATCTTCATTCTAGTGTTCCAATCAAGAGGTTTTTGATTTGGCCAGGGGTCTGCACACATTGAAAGAGTCGAACGAAATAGGCATGTTTATCAGGATGGAGGGAGCTAAACATGAAAAGCAAACAATTGCTTATAACATACCATACAAATGGTCCTCCAACGAACCAAGAGGCATGTACTCATAGACCAATAACCTTTGATCTCCCTCCGCGCAACAACCAATTAGTTTAACAAGATTTGGGTGGTCAGCCTTACTTAGTGTCTGTACTTCAACAACAAATTCTCTAACTCCTTGACATCCATACGGATCGAGTTGTTTGATGGCCACAATCTGCATTAGCAAAAACAAATATTAAAGAACAAACATCCTGAAGCCTAAGTGAACAGACCAATTATTCCTAATGTTAAACCACTCACTTACTGCAAGAATGAAGGGGATATAAATTCATAAAAAAAGGAAACATAAGCAAATAATCCTGTTGTTTATTGCAGCCATTAAAGGAAAATACAAGAATGTAGTTGAGCTGACCTCACTGGTATCCAGCAAATGACCTTTATATACTTTGCCAAAACCGCCTTCTCCCAAGAAGTAATCTTCCTTGAAACTATCTGTTGCAGCTACTAATTCATCAAATTTAAACCGCCGTGCCTTAGCACCACCAGTTTTTCCATCTGTGGGAGGGTTGTTGTTGCTATATTCCCCTTCTTTCCTAGACGTAGATCGGTTTGCATCTTTAGCCTCTTCATTCTTCACAAATTTAAATTGACTAGCCACCGGCATATCTAAGGCACACCAAAAAAAACAACAGGTACCAAAAAGATGGGAGTTTGAAACGAAGGAGGCCTCATTTGAAAGAGCACATGGATTAAATGGCATAAATACTGATTCCAGCAAAGATTCTCACATTGTAATACACAAAGAATTGCAAACAAAGATTCATACACAGAAAGGACAAAATTAAGAGAAGAAACAATATCAAATATATCAAAATCAGATTTTCAACAAAATATAGTACTCTGTTGTACCATAACAAAACACTACCATCCAAAAATCCAAACCGTATATACCCTATAAGTTTTCTGAAAAAACAAATGAGAAAATTCAGAAAAACCAAGAAATGACGTCTGCAATTGTTGCTAAATTACAACACAACACCCTGATTCAAAATACTCAAGCCACTAAAAGCTGAACGGACACGCCCATGAAATATTCAACCTTTTTATTCCTCCCATTGAAATTTGAAAGAACATCAGGAATTTCACATCCCACAAAACATGCATAAAGAGAGAATACAAACGATGAAACCAAATGTAAATGGATATACAGAAATACATATAGAACTGTAACATGTCACATCTATGTATGATCTGAAGATGAAAATTAATCAAAAAAGATTAGTCAGATATTAGATGCATGCAACCATAAAAACATACGATCAAATCAATGCAAACGGAAAATTCACAAAACGGGAGATGATTAACCCTTTTGTATCAGAACAAAAGTTGTTGGCAAAAATCCACATTGAAATTTCCAAAATGCACAAAGAAGGAACAATCTTTACGAATCAATCATGTATAAAGCTCATACCTTGTTTAGGCTGAGGCTGATGATTAACCCTTTTGTATTGGTTATTGGCATGAATTAGTTTTCTCTCCGGTTTCTTGATTGATGTATCTCCATCTCCAGAACAAGGGAAACAACCCATTTTTTTTAACTATCTATAAAACTACGAAACTGCCTATATTCTGTTCAATATGACTTTTCTACACGTACCTAATTCTTGTTCTCTCTTCTTTTTCTCAAAAACAAAACCCAACAGGGAAATGGGGAATGGAAGATTTTATTTTATAATGAATAAGAGTTACAAAACTCTCAGTTTTTTCCTTAAAAAGAGAGAAAGAAGAGAAAATTAGAGAGAAAACATATATAGCTGAACCATTTTATACGTTTTTTTTTCTCCTTAATTAACAAGGTAGTCTTTTTCTGGGGTTTTGTTTTTGTGGTGCAAATGTATGACATTTTTTTCTGGTATAGTTGATCCTCTGATTAGCTGTCACGTAATACTACCTAGATTTTTTGGTCAAATCATGTAGTGCGTCACATCAACATTTCTTGTCGTCAGAGCTGACTCACCTACTAGATATATAATTGTTTACCAACGTGACAATTGCTACTATATCAATACAGTCAGAGGTTGATGTAGTATTTAACCTCGTAACTTCGACGCGGAGTAAAAAATTTATTAAATATATAAATATAGTAAATACGAACTCATAACTTAAAATTTTTACTAATAGATTCATCAGAAAAGGGAAAAAACTATTCCTATCGTTTGCTAAATGGATTATAACTACCTTCCGTCCACTTATCCGTTCAAAAAAATACACAAAGTTAATTCTATTAACAAAAATACCCCCTCGACTCACGGCAGAACTGATGGAGTATATAGTTTTGAACGGATAGATGGACGGAGGCAGTGACGGAGCCAGGAATTATACAAAGGGGTGTCAAAATAAAAAAAATTATTGCTATTGAGAATGAAACTTACAACCTTCTATAAATTTTGACACCCCTTGACCATTGCACTAAGAGTTTGTATTGCATCAAGGGATGTCAACCCCTTGTATATATTCAATTTTTTTCAAAAAAATTACCTATTTATGCAGTGTTATTTTCCGGCGAAGGGGTGTCGGTTTACACCCCTCGGACAAGGGTGGCTCCGCCACTGGACGGGGGGTATTTATAAACCATTTAGCAAACGATAGTGATGAGTCTTTCATTTAGTGTCGTGGCAATTTTTAATTTTTTTTTATCTTTAATAGATTCAATCTCTAACCTAGAATGTGATAATTTCAAGCTTTTTAGTACCTTGGTTTAAATTTTCTTGTGTGCTTGTATTAGTTATATGTAGTTATTTTTTCTCTGTTATTTTGTGGCTCTTTTGTCTTCTTATGAACACTCCAAAGATTTATATTACTTGTCTCTTTCGAAGTTTCAATATTTCTCCTACATTTGATTGATATATTTGGATAATTTTAGCATTTGGGCTCAATTTTTTTTTCACATTTTTGTTTTGCTTTGATCCTTGTCTTCTTACTTAACAACCCAGATGTATATGTTGATTTTCCATTTAAGAGTTTCAATACTTATGTTGAGTTTGATTGGAGAAATTTTAGAATCTTGTTTGAATTTAGGGTTATTTGATTTTAGGTTCCATCTGTTCTTTAATTAATTTGTTATTGTATATGTGCAGTGTCCCAATTGGAGAAGAAGAAAGGAAGAGATTAGATGAGTGGAAATGAGTGTAATAAATATTACTCATTTTTGTAAATGGGTCGAATAAGGTAAATGAGTTGAAATAATATCCATTTTTTGTTCCAATCAAAAATTGCCACATGGCCCAATTAAATATCGACGCGTCATTAAATGAAAGACTCATCCCTATCATTTGCTAAATGGTTTATAAATACTCTCCATCAGTTCTGTCATTAGTCGCTGGAGTACTTTTGTAAATAGAATTAACTTCGTATATTTTTTTGAACTAATAGATGGACGGAGTGTATTTTTTTGAACTAATAGATAAACGGAGTGTATTTATAAACAATTTAGCAAATGATATGAATAGTTTTGGCCCTTTTCTGTAGATTCAATGCTAAAATTTTAAAAGTTGAACTCATAGAGTTTGAAAATTATGGTATCAAATTAAAAATTATTAATTTTTAAGGACATAATCAGTAATAAAAAATCTAAAGTTAAATTATTTATATTTATAAAAATATATCATTCTTTTTTTGGATATAATAAATATAGAAGGTGTATCATATAAACTAAACAAAATAAACTACTACTATAATAGCTTAACAAGTTATGTCTAGTATTTATTTCAGGTAGTAGTGGCAAATAGGCGAGTCAGATTGGATATGGTTCGAGTTGAAAATGGATAATGAAAAACTAATTAATTATCCGATCAAATCCATATTTAATACGAATAAAAAATGGGTTAACCAGCGGATAATATGGGTTATTCATATTATTTATGACTTCTTGTATATGATCACGTTTGGAAGATTCTTTTTCTCTCTAACTTAAGGAACCCAATTCGAGGTTTTACAAAAGTAAAAGTTAGACTCATTGATCATTGGTTATTAATTGATTATCTATTTTTAAATAATAATTATTATCCATATTTGACCTGTTTTTAAATAATTCATTATTCAACCCATATCTTTTTAGATAATATGAATAGTTAACTATTTTCTTTAAACTACCCCTACTTTCAGGCAATCAATAGAATATCTTTAGGTCCTGGGTTCGAGTCACCATGGAGGGGAAGTGTGGAAACACTATAGATCCTCCTAATTTGGGAGAGGTTTTACAAAAAAAAAAAAAAAAAAAAAAAAAAAAAATAGAATATCTTTGAAGCAGCCTAATCGAATAATTTTATTTTTACTATTGTTTTCAGTTTATTTTATTGTTACTTACAGTACTAAATATATTTTGTCATCTTCTGAAGCTATACTACATTACCCCGCAGGTTAGCTTAGTAGTGCAATCATACGTCACAGACACTTTAATAGACGTTTGATAAACAGGTAGGTCCCCAAATGTGATTGATCTGTGGAGCTGTGACAAACTATGAGTGAAATAGTAACCCACACGCCAACGCGGCATTTCAGTTGGAGAGCACGAGCCGACGTAAATCTGGTGGGCCAGGGCCGAGTGAAATCGAGCTGTAAGAATGTAGCTCGACTTGGTAAAACCATGTAAAGTTGAAACCTGTTACTGACTGAGTTGTTTGTAGTTGTGTGTTACGTTTTAACCAGAAGTCCCAAACCTATAGTCTTATGGCTGACTATTTGGAAAAGGAGCAAAATTCAAGCTCTCTCCTGAAAAAGTTGAAGCAACAATTTGAAGACAATTTCAAATTCTTAACGAAAATAAATAAAAATGTTACTCCTTTCGTTTCAATTAATATAATTCTGTTAGACTAGGTAAAGAGTTTAAGGGAAAAGAAAAATTTTCGAAATGTGTGATCCTAAACAAATCAAAAAAGGGATCCATGATATTTGTGTGGTTATAAAAAATTCTCATTAACGATATAAATATAAGTTTAAACAAAATTGTTGCCAAATTTACAAAATGATCATTCATTTTGAACGAATCAAAAATAAAATAAGTTCACGTAAACTAAAACAGAAGGAGTAGGCAATTTCTTTTCATTTACCTTTGACAAATAAAATCATGTGGTACATACTAGTCAAAAATATTAAGTACGAATAAAATTGTGAATTATATTGACTTACCAAACTCGTTGTTTAAAAACTAAAGATTAAGATATAATAGTAAAAATAAGACGGTATAGTTAGTTTTCGAACTGGCCATTCAAAAATAGCTAGCATTTACCAAGTCAATAAAAAATAGCCATTATTTTGCTGCAATAGAGACCGGTCCAACATAATATACTGGAGTTCGGTGCACCTGTGTATGAACTCCAACATATTATGCTGGGCTGGTATACTTTGTTGGCTCCAATATAATATACTAGAGACTCGAGCACCAATGCTTCAAACTCGAGTATATTATACTGGACCAATATGCTTGCTGGAATTCCAGTATATTGTGCTGGAGTTCTAGTGTACATATGTTGGAACTTTATTATATTATGCTGGAGTTCAACATACTTATCCCAGAACTCCAGTATAATATGTTGGAGTTCAAGTATACTTATGTAGGAACTCCAGCATAATATACTGGAGTATTGTTCGGGTTTTGAACAGTATTTTCGCTCAGATTTATCTTTAAATAAAAAATAGCTAATTTTGATTACTTTTGAAATTGAGCTATTTTTCAGCAGACCAATTATAAATCTGGCTATTTTTGAATTTCTCCCCGTAATATAATGCTAGTCTACCTCTACTATCCCAGGGCATTAGCGGAGGCTAAAATCTCATCTGACAACTCTGAGAGCATTTCTTGATTTCTTGTTCCTCTTCTAACCTATCATGAACACTCTAAACCTTCAAGGTTTGATGATCTTAAATATGAATCATGCTAAATTAAATGTGTCCATGTTATTCCAAGTTTTCTTTTAATTACTGCAACATTTACCTTAAATTTTTAGAAGAAAGTAATTCTTCAACGTTATAATAGTCACACCAAAATCTTTCCTGTTGTTCTCCTTCCATATCCACTAATAAAAGAAAACATCCCCAAGATACGAAAAAATGACGAAGAAATCAGCATAAAATAACATAGTTCACCAAACACAAACTTGATCAATGCCTACTTGTACTTGTTTTATATATGTATTGATCGAAATTTATCTCAGTAGGGCAAACACTACAAGAAATTTGCTATTTTCCGACTACCAAAATAGTCGGAAAGTAGTCGGAAAAGTACCTATTCCGACTACTTTCTGACTGATTTAGCGTAGTCGGAAAAGGATTGGTCGGAAAATATTTTCCGACTACTGTAGTCGGACATTTCCGACTACAGTAGTCGAAATATATTTTCCGCCAAAAATTAAAAAAACAACTATTTTCCGACTGAAGTAGTCGGAAAATAAGAAAATATATTTTTTACCAAAAATAAAAAAGCAGATATTTTCCGACTGAAGTGGTCGGAAAATAAGAAAAAATATTATTTATTTTAAAAACTATTTCCGACTACAGTAGTCGGAAAATTGGATTGAAATTTAATAGAACGCTGCCATTTTTTTAGCACATCACCTATCAAATGCAAAATATTATGACCAACCAATTCCAACATCAACAACAAACATTCAAATCCCATCATGTCAAACCAAAATATTACGTCAAAATATTTAATATAAAATCTGAGTAGCTAATACATATCAACTCTAATATAATAAAGTCTAAACATAATTCAAATCTACCATAAAGTCTAAATATAAAATTTAAACATTCAAAAACAGTAATCAACCTTAAATCACTACTACACATCAGAAACTCTTCATCATCATAAAAGTGGGGCGTGTTTTTTTTTCATGTATTTATCCATTCTAGCAATGTAAGCTTCGGACGTCTCACATCGTTTCGACAACAACTCAATATTCTTTTGCATTGTTCCCATTTCTTCCTGATTAGGAGCATCCGAAACTAATGGCGATGGACGAAAAGAGGAAGGCCGTTGTACTCCAAGCCCGTAAACTCTTCCTTTGGATACACCACCTGCTACATCCGTCCATATTGAATTCATAACATTCGGTGATGGTTGGATTGGGGTACCATCATCAGAGGTAGGCTGCATCTGACACCATTCATCCAAGCTTCTATGAAATCCATCCTGAAATAAAAGTCCGCGCTCCGCGCGGTATATTAGTAAATTTAGAAATAATCTTATAAATTTAGCGAGGATTGAAGAGATAAATTATAAATATATTACAAGTAAAGGAAATAAAAGGGCTCTTGAGGACACTGTTTGCATAAGTTTGTAAGGTACTATGGTATCTCAGATAATAAATGCACTTCCCTCTCCCCAGCCTTTGGCTGTGGGAGAGCCACCTCCATTACTCACAAATGCAGTTCAAAACATCACCTCACAACAAACATATGATGCTCAACTGACACAACCAAAAGCAACAGGTACCTCAATTGACCAATAATTAGTTAAGGTGTCATCTTCAGGGAGGCCATTTTCAAGAACTGCAGCATGACAGTTTATATGCAGAGAAAGAAAGGGGGAAGAAGATACTTTGGAGACTTAAATCCAACTAAATTGCACTCCTGAGATAGTTTTATCGATATAGAGCAATTAAGGGGCAAAAACCTTCTTCCCCACCAAACTAAAGCAGACAATCTAGCAAGTTGTTCGAATAAATTTATCACAAAATCTAGGAGTTCAGCACATGAAATTCACAAAATAGCATGAACTTTTTCCAATGTGTGCACTTGTAGGTAATATAATAATTGATAAAAGCAGAGACAACTTATCGGGATGAACTTATCGTTCAACGGGTCCCAAATATCGGGGTCAATCCCGTTCACTATACCATGGAACTTGTAAAGGTGAGGTGCAATTACAGGGTTTTCAGACACCTCCTTTGAGTAAGTTGGTGAAACCTGCATGTAAATCCTGTTAGGATAGAGTGTTACCTTTCATTGAAAACCTTTACAGTTTTGTTCCAACCAAAAAGGAGTGTTACTTTTTTTAGTAAATCCAAAGAAGTATACTGGAAGCCCTTAACACTTTTTATGTCTATACTTCAAGAACATGTACTTGTGTATAGCTTCCTCAGAATTAGTCTGTTCTTACTTTATCTCCAACAGCGTCCATAGCTTTAGGCCATTAGGCAGTCTTTGCCTGTTATACTAGTGTCTGAAAGCAGCAAATAATGCCTTTTTTCCAAGAGGGCATTATACAATCTTTTTCCAAAAAATGAGAAGGCAAAACAAACATAAAACAAATATGAAGCGTGATAAAATGATGACCATTGTCTTCAGGAATTCAAATCCAAAACTTTTGCCTAGCAAGTATCGAAAGAGGCCGTCGGTTAATGCATAGCACCATTACAATCGAAACCCTAGTAATGCCATTGATTTTGCACACTAAAATCGAAACCCTAGTCTTGGACAAAGATTAGACGGGAAAGAGAGAGAGTACCTGATGAATTCGTCGTCACCGTCGCCGATTTTGCCGGTGCAGTTGAGAGAGATGTGGTTTTGCCGGCGCAGTACCTGATGATTTCTAAGGAGGAGACGCACAGTATTAAGAGAGAGTTATAAGGAAAAAAGGAAGTAGAAGAATTGATAAAATAACTTAAAGTTTCCGACTACTGTAGTCGGAAACTGGATATTATTTAATTTTTTTAATTTATATTACTATCTTCCTAGTATTTTTTTATTTTTGCTTTGATATTATTGAATTGATTTAAATACAATGCTTTTAATTAAATTTGGTAGACTACAGTATTTTTCGATTACTATAGTCGGAGACTATATATTATTTAATTTTTTTAATTTATATTATTATCTTGCTAATTTTTTTTATTTTTGCTTTAATATGATTGAATTGATTCAAACTAGGATAACTTAATATAGTGCTTTAAATTTTGTAGACTACAGTAGTTCTATAGTCGGGAACTATATATTAGTTAATTTTTTTAATTTATATTATTATCTTCCTAATATTTTTTTATTTTTACTTTAATATGATTGAATTGATTTAAACTAGGATAACTTAATATAGTGCTTTTAATTAAATTTGGTAGACTACAGTATTTTCCGACTACTGTAGTCGGAAACTAAATATTATTTATTTTTTTAATTTAAAAAATTTCGACTACAACCGTCGGGACAATTTACCATCTAATGTTTCTGACTACGGTAGTCGGAAAATTTTTAGCGCGCAATTTCCCGCTAAATTGTATGGTTATTATAGTAAAAAACATAGTCGAAATAATTCTTAAAAAGAAGTTGAAAAAGAAATATGACATTTCTGACTACAGTAGTCGGAAAATTCCGACTACAAAATATCAGTCGGAATTTGTAGTCGGAAAAAAGGTATTTTTTGGTAGTGAAAGTAACATCGAGAAAAAAGTCAGCTGAGGTCAATAAGGAAATAGTGATGCTCGTGGTCGAGATGGAGGCGATGGTCGAGGTCAAACAACGCCGAAAGACCTGAAACGACTAGTTTATTATAATCGAATATTAAAAAGAATATTTCATTGAATATTCTCCGCACTTGTACTAGTGGCGTTTTGTTGGACAAATAGAAAAAATGAGAATAACCAAAGGCGGGTGATATTCATTGTAATAAGAGCAGATTTTACTAAAAGAGTCTCTCCCTTGCAAAGATACTCTATGATTCAAGAATATTGTACAAGCACGACATCAAAAAGAGGAAGTAAAGGTTCCTGCCCCAACTGTTATAAATAAATAAGGAGCCAGTGTGAGACGTAAGTTAAGACAAAGAAAATAAATCATGAATGATTACAAGGAATATTGATACGAGAATTGGCCAACGAGTAGTTAGTAGTTGATTCAAGAATAGCCTATTCATGAACAAACAAATCAGCAGATAATGGCAAATAAATATAGTGAACCCCAACATGGAGAATACAGCCTCGTATTAATGTCATCATAATACTTGAGATATATTAAAATAGGAGTCGGGGTAGTTAAAGGTACCATATGGATGTTACGAGAATAAAAGAGAGTGCCGCTGGGAAGATAGTCAAAAATATCAATCCAGAAATAACCCTACCAGCACAAGAGCATTGAGGTAAGAAACTACGGATAATTATAGCCGACGAAGGACAACAAAAGGTCTGTAATAAGCTCACAACTTTACAAGAGTCAAGGGTTCTCCAAGGCACCCCATTTATAGGGGGTAACAACATGGTCATCATGGCTTCTAAAGATTAACCTTTGACGCAGCACAATCACTACATCCTTGAAAAACTGAATCAATGGCAGCACTTTTGCCTTGTATAATGGAAATGAAAATGTATTAGGCATGAGTCTATGAGACGTGTTATCTGTCACAAAAGATTCTGCCACGACTCGAATCGTCAGTATAATGTCACCATAAAAATCTTGATGAGTCAGAGGTCATGGTCGTTTTCCATCGCTTAATTCTGAGAAACGCCGAGACTATTTGAAAGCGGTGAAATCATGGGACCTAGTTTCTCGCTCGGAGAATGCCTCGAAACCCCAAGGACATGGGGCCATGACTTAGTCCTCTCCCTCGGGGCTTGTCAAGTTCCGCTTAGAAGAAGATGGAGGTCGAAGCCAGACGGAGGTCGAGGCTAGGACAAAAGGGGGAGCTCCCAAGACACACTGCTGAGTTTGACATGGTCGACCTATCTAGAGCCTACGCTGAGGCTTCGCATCAAGCCATCCCATCTCCGTATTTTGTAATTAATGCACAGGTACTTATAGCCGAGTTCCCCTCCTATATAAAGGGGACTCAACCTACCTTGTAAGGGATTGATGTTGCTCCAGTTCTCCACAAGTGCAATAATATTTCCCTTTCCCTTTCTTCTTTCTAAACCTATTGGCTCTCACTGATCCGAGGATCCTCGATATTTATTGCTTTTATACCCACTCTTTATCATATAACTTAGTTTAGGTTATAAAGAGCATTGTTTAACTGTATCTTCAACTATTATCCCATCTTCGACTCTCCTCAATAGCTCGAGTTCAACCCCGAAGTCGACCCTGAGGTCACCCATCGACCAGACCTATACCCGGGCAGCAGGCCCTTCGGTTCGGTTACTATCTCATTTTGCCATCAGTATTATATTTTCATGGAATTCAGATACAATGTCTTCAAGAATTTTGATAACATTGCACCAGCTCTTAAAAGTATTTTTGCTATGGTTCAAACCTAGGAGATATTGGATAAAATGCTTTAATGATTCATACACAACAAAGATATTGATGTTTCATAGGCCAGTAAAGATTATTAATGAAATAGTCCAGGCGTTAACAGAGACATCATTCTGGTGGAAATTTCCTGTGTGCATCAATTGCTCTAAAAACTAACTCGGGACAGATCACGTATTTTTAGAATCGTATTTATAAATTTATAATTGTCATTCCCATTTTCAAGGTAAATAAGGAGGCAAAAAAGAAAAAAGAAAAAACTAACTCACAAGTTTGGGAAGAAGCAGGACCAAACTTCTTTAAGAAGCCTAGATATTCACGAATGCTGGAAATATGAGGAAGAAGCCGACAACCCAGTCCGAAATATCCCAACTAAAGGAGGAGGCGCAATTCTCACTACATAAAAGAGAAGCAAAAGGGCAGAACACTGATTCGAGCAAATATAACAAAATACCTCAATAAAAGTTACACTTACGAGTATGGTTCCAAGTTGGAAAACATCCACATTAGCTACCATGTCTTCGTTCTGAAGAAGAAGAAGTGCTACGAGAACTAACGATTCGCCTAGTCATCCATATTTACTACCAGGCACTTACTGCCACGATGGCGAAGCTGCAACATCATCCCTCTCAAGGAATTAGGGGCAAAGAGATGCACCAGATGTTGAACTGTGATCTCGACTCCGGCCAATTCTGCAGACTTTGCAAGCATCCTAATGAGCTTGTAGATGTATGGTGAAACCTAAGCCGTGAAAATGCCATAGAATTGGCAAAACGCCTCGGCCAGTAGGTGAATGGAGCAATGTAACCAATATGGAAAGGGTAGGCGTTGAACACTAACTACTCAGGGTGGTGGACCTTCACCATATCTCGCCCTGCAGGGACTAACTCGATGCGAGTAGGAATATAAAATTTTCCCTTAAACTCTAGTAAGTTAGACTCCTTCATCGTCAACTTGAAAATCTCGGGCTCAGCCTCAAACATCTTTGAGAAGTCACACATTATTTTCCTGATATGAGGAACTATCTCCTCCATCGTAGGGAAGTCTTCATCCTCAACGGCAACAGAGACACACCCGCATGAGAAGGAAATATCGTCGCAAGGGGATCATGTAGTTTTCCTCGTTAGGACTAGAAGACATGTTAACCATAGTTCCCTGAAAGAGAAGATAATCGAAGTGAAGAAAGATTAAAAAGCAACTTGAGTGAAGAAGAATAAAAGCAACTGAAATCTATGAAACCGACAAAGGAGATAAATAATTTGGGAGGTGGGGGGAGGAGGAGGAGATGCAAGGATTCGATACAGATGATGCATAACGTGTGAATAAATACACCCATACCCCTATTTATAAGAATTCAAGTGTCACAAACGAGAAATCAGGCCATTATTAACCAACAGTAGTACCGAAACGACATATGCATGGGAAGCAACGCAAAACATTAGGAAAATGCACCATAATAATGCATGATGTCATAACATCATTCTGAAGTAGGAAAGATGTGACATCAGAGGTTGCGGCTCACAAAATGTCACATTGTCATCTCGTCTGAAATGCAACTACTCGACTTGCTCGTCCAATTTTGCCAACTACAATAAACAGAATCCACTCATCGAGGTCACCTAAGGTGTCTTAATAAGCTTAGGAACTAACTATATAGATCAAAATTTATCTCAGCACTTGGGGCAAAGTAACATCGAGAAAAAAGTCAGCCAAGGTCAACCAGGAAATAGTGATGCTCGTGGTCAAGATGCTGGTGATGGTCGAGGTCGAACAACGCAGAAAGAGCTGTAACTACTAGTTTATTAGAATAGGATATTAAAGAGAATATTTCATTTAATATTCTCTGCCCTTGTACTAGTGGAGTTTTCTTGAGGATATGTCTCATACAAATAAGAAAAAGAAGAATCACCAAAGGCGGGTGATATTCATCATAATAAGAGCAGACTTTACTAAAAGATTCTCTCTATCTTACAAAGATACAAAGATTACCTTTTTATTAAGATTCTTGCTCGTATTATTCAATGTTTTTCCATTGGATCCAAGGATATTTCGAATGTTGGAAGATCTATCAATCATTCATTATTGTCAGGAGAAACAGTCATCTATGTTTATTGGGTGAACCACTTATTCTATTTATATAAATTACATTTATTGTGATTTATTGCTAGTTACTCCTCCGTAATTATTCATACCTTTTGAGACACAATTAAATGCTATTACCAACTCTCTACTAGATTTGTTTACACGTTAGCCATATTCTCAGAATTTATATTTAAAGATATTATCATTAACTAAGTTTGATTCCTTATTATATAAATATAATAATTTAACCAATGTCATAGCTTCTTGGTCAAATAATATATTGCAACTTTCTGCTGTCTACGTTAAACGAAGCACTCTTCATGATTATGTCAAGAAACTCGAAGTTTTATTTTGTGTCACATATAATTGAAACTAATTGTATGTAGCTATTTTTTGTTTTATAAATTTGTAGACTGAAATCTTACACTTTTGAGTCTACAAAACTGTGAGATAAAAAGATTGTCTCATACAATTAGTATCAGTTGTATGAGACACAAAATAAATTTTTTCAACTATTACCGAGATCAATCTCGAAATACAAATTAGAGACCCAAAATCCACAAGACGGAAAATTAAGATAACCTTTATAAAATTTAATATCATATAGTACCAAATCAAGCCACACATTTGTTTATTTTGATTTTGATTCGATTCGGCATTTCGGTTTATCTTGGACTCCGCGACTCAAAATGAACTTATATCATTTTGTTTTTTTCTAATTTGTTTTTCCCTCATAAAAAATGGAAAGTTCTCTACCAAATGTAGTTCTTTATTTACAGTTTTGTCAAGAAAAAGACTTGTACATTAATTTATTTATAAAAACAGCCCCGGCCGCCCAGGTGTAATTAAACAAAAATATATTGTTATTTTAAGAAAGAGATAGATATCCAATCCCTTACATCTCTTTCTGGCATAGTCTTACTCTATTTGTCCACCAATATCAAAATCTATTGTTATAAACGAATTCATAGACAAGGAACACAAATGAACGAATAATCTAGAACGTACTGTTCTTTCGATTCGTCCATTCTTAAAACAATATAAAATCGATAAAATGGTTTGTAAGGAAACCAAATTTGTGTTAAACTACTTGTACGAATCACTCAAACAGCTAATGATTGGTAGAGTAATGCAAACCGGCCAATACGATTTCCCAACAAAAAAGTTAGTTACTCAAAAGTTTGAACGAGCAAATCAATCAATATAATTGAACGGGAAAGTCCTATTAAAGATAAAAATATAGTCGAGTATATATGTTGACGGCGATCATGACTAGATTTAATAGCATAAATAAAGATGCATTAAATAACATTAAGTGGCAATAAAATGTAAATAAAGGAAATGATTCACCCGATCTTGAGTGAGGCAGATCCTCTTTTATTTGATAAAGATAAAGATGAATGATAGACAAATACACGAATCTTAGGATCCTTTTTGGATTTCATGAAGTTTTTGGATCATAGATCATCGTTTCTCTTTTTAGAGATGTGTTTACATATTTTCTAGAGAGAAGGAAAGGGGGGGGGGGATCGAGGGAGAGCCCCCTTATGGGGAAGTCCTCCCCTCCTATTTATAAGGGGGTATCCATAGAAAATCTTACAAAAAGGTAAAATTAGAGGTAATGTTCAGTAGAATATACCTTTTGAGGATTCCAAAGCAGGCTAGTTGTTTCATTAGGATCTTAGCTTTATTGATGATGGTCCGGCTTCACCCTGTCCGACCTTAGCGTGTCTAACCTTCGCATGTCCGACCTTGGTCGTTGATGACGATCCGACCTTGGTCTTATTCATGACGGTTCGACCTTGACTATTGATGACGGTCCGACCTTGGTCTTATTGATAACGGTCCGACCTTGGCTATTGATGACGGTCCGACCTTGGCGTGTCTGACCACGACCTTATGCCCGCGTACCGAATTTCTCTGATATAATTTTAACTCATACAGTTAGTCCCTCTGCTTATTGAGGTCATCCCTTGGTCGAGCTCGATAAACAGACTTGATTAACCATAGTTTGAAAAATTCGGATGGGGGAGGTCGACTAGTGTAGATCGAGGCTGAGGGTTGATTCCGTTAAGGCCGAAAGTTGATTCAAATGAGGCCGAAAGTTGATTCGGATGAGTCCGAAAGTTGATTCGGACGACGCCATATTGTTTGTCGAGGCCGTTCTTTTTGGCGATGGCCCTTAGCCATTGGGGTCGACCTCCTCTTTTTGGCGATGGCCCTTGACCGTAAGGTCGATTCGGACGAGGCCGAATGTTCATTCAGTCGAGGCCAAATGTTGATTCAGTCGAGACCGGATTCTTTTTGGCGATGGACCTTATCCATTAGGTTTGACCTCCTTCTTTTTGGCGATGACCCTTGGTCGCAAGGTCTATTCGGACGAGGTCGAATGTTGTTTTGGACGAGGCCGAATTCTTTTTGGCGATGACCCTTAGCAATTAGGGTCGACCTCCTCTTTTTTAACAATGGCCCTTGGTCGTTGTGGTCGACCTCCTCTTTTTAGCGATGGCCCTTGGCCATTGGGGTCAACCTCCTCTTTTTGGCGATGGCTCTTAGCCATAAGGGTCGACTCCCTCTTTTTTGGCGACGGCCCTTGGCCGTAAGATTGATTCGGACGAGGCCAAATTTATTTCGGACAAGGCCGAATATTGTTTTGGAAGAGGCAGATTTTTTTTGGCGACGTCCCTTAGCCATTAGGGTCGACCTCCTATTTTTGGCGATGGCTTTTGGCCCTAAGGGTCGACCCCCTCTTTTTTTTGTGATGGCCCTTGTCAGTAAGGTCAATTCGGACGAGGCCGAATGTTATTTCCGACGAGGCCGAATTCTATTTGGCGATGGACCTTAGCCATTGGGGTCGACCTCCTCTTTTTTGACATGGCCCTTGGCCGTTGGGGTCGACCTCCTCTTTTTGGCGATGGCCCTTAGCCATTGGGGTCGACCTCCTCTTTTTGGCTATGGCTCTTAGCCATTGGGGTCTACCTTCTTTTTTTGGCGATGGCCCTTGGCCATTGGGGTCGACCTCCTATTTTTGGCTATGGCCCTTGGCCATTGGGGTCAACCTCCTCTTTTTGGCAATGGTTCTTGGCCATAAGGGTCGACCCTCTCTTTTTTAGCGACGGCCATTGGCCATAAGGTTGATTCGGACGAGGCTGAATGTTGTTTCGGACGAGGCCGAATTCTTTTTGGCGATAACCCTTAGCCATTGGGATCGACCTCCTCTTTTTGGCGATGGCCCTTGGCCGTTGTGGTCGGCCTCCTCTTTTTGGCGATGGCCCTTGGCCGTTAGAGTCGACCTCCTCTTTTTGGCGATGGCCGTTGGGGTCGACCTCCTCTTTTTGGCGATGGTTCTTGGGCATAAGGGTCGACCCCCTCTTTTTTGGCGACGGCCCTTGGCCATAAGGTCGATTCGGACAAGGCCGAATATTGTTTCGGATGAGGCTTGTGAGCACGTGATTTTTACCCTATATGAGAATTACTCCCATAATATTAAAAATAAATAATTTTTCTTTATTGTTTTTACAATTTGTGTGAATTTTGTTGAATTATGCATGTTATTTGCGCGTATTAATTCAAGTAAGTAAATAAATAAATAAATGCAAAATAGGCATGAGAATTTAGGAGTTAATTTGGGCATTTTCATTAATTAGTAATCAAGTTATTTTATAAAAAGGGAAAATCACAAAAAAATAGTTTAAATTGCACTCTATAAGTTTTACTTTGATTTTTGATATGTTTTCTTTTAATTTTATAGTTAATTAACTATGATAATTGTCATCTAGGTTTAATTAGTGTTTTGATGTGTTAATTAGGTATTAATTTTGAAAAAAAAAAGACAACAGGGAAAAGAATTTTGGATAGTATGTCTTGAAATGAAAAGGAGAAGAATAGATATTGGGCCAACAACCCAAATTCCATAGCCCAAATCGATAGAAAACACCCCTAGCCCAGTCCAAACTATCACACCCTTACCCGTCCAATTTCCCATTCAACCAAACGGTCCTGTTTTGTCCAGAACGGCACCGTATCTCTCCCCATAATCAATCTGGGCTGTTGAGATCATTTGATCTAACGGCCTGGATCAACTGAACCAATTCAATACCCCGAAAAAACCCCAATACCCCAAAAACAGCCCATTTTCCCCTTCATCCTTCATCACTTTTCTCTCTAACCCTAGAGACCCAGTAACGCCGTCGTGCCCTGCCTGCCGGAATTCACCTCATGGCGGTTCCGGTAGGCCAATGACCTCCATTTTTAAACCAAATAACCTCTGCGATCTCGTTCCAACCCTACTAACCATTTGTTTCGAATCATTCCATATCTGCTCGAATATTCATCCAAAGATTCTAGCCCAAACCAAAACTATTCCTTTCACCCCCAAACTCACACACAACCTTCCCACTGTCCCTCTTACGACCGAAATGGCATTGGTTTGGTTCAAATCCAACCAAAAACCCAAAAGCACCAATCTGGACCCTCACGAACCCTAGAATCCAAGAATTAGGGATTTCGTCTGAGTCGACGGCACTTGAAGGCAACAGACTCTAATTGGAGTGTTTTTCATTTGAAAAACACTTCAATTAAAATCCGTTTACTTCAAAAGGTGCAAAATCGAATCCTTTGGAGCCGGGTCCGTCCGATTTCAATTTCTTTTTTTGGAGGTATTCCATTCTTCTCTTTCTATATTATTGATGTGCTCATTACATTGGTGTAGTGTTCGTTTGTTTAATTTTATGTTTAATCGTAATTTTCTTTCTTCTTCTTCACCCGACCTCTTATTTGGTCAATTGTTCTTTCTGTTTTGTTCATTTGAATGTGTTTTATGCATTCGCTTCGATTAGCATCGTCGAATAATTAGATTCGTATTTTTTCTGTTTTTGTCCGAAAACCATAAATTACGGGTATTATTCGTCGATTTGCTGTTTGTCGATTCTCACGTGTCGTGATCAATTTAACAAATATCGTCGTTTAAATTCACGAAGTTGTTGTTTGAAGTCCCGGGCAGTGGGTCATTGCTGTTTGAGTAAACTTGATTTGATGATTTCTATTTTGTGTGTTCATTTGGTTGGTTGATTTTGGATTCTGAGTTAGCTTGTGGAATTGGATATAGTTGTTAGAGACTTAAGCTGAATTAAATTTAGTTATATAAAGAACTTCAGAATTAGTGGAATGCCACTTTGAGCATATGTGAATCATTAGGGCATGTTTTTAGTTGAATTATACCATATCAGTGACACAAAGTAGTGAAGGCCAGGAATTAGTCCTAGTTTAATATGCAATGCACATGGGAAGAGTATTAGGACTTGCTCGACAGCAGGATTTTCTACCATTTTTCTGCACTTTAGAGTTTTAAATAGTTGAAACCATACTTAGACAACTAAAAAGTGGGAAAAGGGGGGATAACAGGGGTTGGACAGATCTGAAACAATTAAAAATAGTCTTGTGTTTTGAGTTTGAAGGCTATAAGAGGAGACATAGACTTCATACATTGGAGGAGAGATACTGATAGACAATCTGAGAGGAAAAATTGAGAGCTTGGAAAAAGAAACAGAGGGTAATTTGAAATTGAAGAGAATACACTAAGTTTCAATATTCCATTAGGTTTGTTTTGGACTCCATTTAAGTGTGGAGTGGAGTTTGGTAATCGTTGGTCCATCTCTGGTTTTAAAGTCCAACATCACTCGCATCCATTGGTTGTTGATCGTTTGCTGTCTAGTTATCAATTGCATTTAAGTCGATCGTTGAAGGTAAATTTCTGGGAAATCTGTTACTTGCTGTTGCTTGCTGTTGTTGTTGGTTATCAAGCTACTTGCTGATCCTTTTGACCCTGCAATTTGCTGTTGAAAATTCCAGGTACCCAACTTGACACTATGTTGATGAAGCTGTTAAAAGGATTTGGCAGCAATAAAGTTTCTGTTTTTTTCCTGGACTTGTTATTCCCTTTTGGCTTGTAATTGAATCATTTAAAGTGTTAAATACTTTTAGTTGGATTTTAGGAGTAGAACTTGATGACTGTATGCCTAAACTGCTACTTCCATCCGTGCATCATTAAGCTAAAATTGTGGTAGCATTTTATTGAGTAATAAGTTAGCTATTGATAGTTCAAATTATTTTTCTATTGATTTAATGGGCATTTGACCGTATATAACAGAACTAGTCCATAAAAAAGAATAGGTGAATAGCATACTCAATTACCGTACTAAGTTTGGAACTCGTATACATATCAGTGAATTCGACCGTGCAAGTCACCTGTTTTGGATCCTTCCTTGGTGTAATCCCCGTTGATGTGTTAACTGCGATTGTAAATATTAGTGTCACCTGCATTGCATTGTGTTCCTTTAACTAAAAGTGGGATTCGAGGGATAAGCGTGAGAGTAATTTGTGGAGTGAAAATGATAAACAAGTGTTTTTGAATTTCTTGGGAGATGGGAATTAATCTGCTTCGAAAAGGAAGGAAAATAGGTTTAAATCTGAACGTAATAGGCCAACACTGTTATAGAATAGGAATTTTGTATTTAGATTCATAAACTGTTGGAACGCTACTGTTATAGTGTTAATTGTCTCTTTTATAATTCTGTTATAGTTCTGTAAATTGTTTTAATTTTGCTAATAATATAATGATTAGTTATAATAAATGATTAGGACCTTTGTTCATTTGTAGAAACAAAACAATAGAAAATCATAGTCATGTTAGGATTGACCTTTAATAAAAATGAGACGAGTCTCGCCACACTAAATATACAATTGCGGGGCCCTCAATTACTTGCTATAAAACTTAGACTCGGGAAGACCGTTTAGAGAATTTCACGGTCTTTCCCAAAGTTAACAAAACCATAGATTCTTTAGGCACGACTTTAATAAAATACTTTCTTAATTACGGGTGCGCATTTATGTGACCCAAATCTTATTCTCGGCGAAATTGAAATACATTAAAGTCACAGGCGTACCGGTTGCGGTGTGACTCGAAATGTGTTTTCGTGACGTCGCAATTCTTCTAAATTGAAAAGCGGAACATTAGTAGCACATAATTAAAATATATAAAGAAATCAGATAAAAGCAAAAAATTGCAGTTGAGCGACCGTGCTAAAACCACGGAATCCGGGAGTGCCTAACACCTTCTCCCGGGTTAACAGAATTCCTTATCCAGGTTTCTAGTTTCGCAGACTGTATTACAGAGTCATAAATTTCCTCGGTTCGGGATTAAACCGGTGACTTGGGACACCATTATTTTCCCAAGTGGCGACTCTGAATAATTAAATAAATTGATCCCGTTCCGACCTGTCCTTTAAGTGGAAAAACTCCTTCATTGATTATTATTATATCCCTTCTCGGGGTGTAGTATTAAACAGTGGCACATTACATTTTACATTTATGTATTTGTGCGGAAAAAATGAGGTGTGACAAGGCTGAATATTATTTCGGACGAGGCCGAATATAGTCGAGTATACATGTTGACGACGATCATGACCAGATTTAATAGCATAAATGAAGATGCATTAAATAACTGTAAATGGCAATATAATATTAATAAAGGAAAGGATTCACCCGATCTTGAGTGAGGCAGACTCTCTTTCATTTGATAAAGATAAAGATGAATGGTAGACAAATATACGAATCTTAGGATCCTTTTTGGATTTCATGAAGTTTTTGGATCATAGATCCTCTTTTTCTCTTTTTAGACATGTGTTTACATGTTTTCTAGAGAGAAGGAGAGGGGGGGAGGGGGGGTCGAGAGAGAGCCCCCTTGTGGGAAAGTCCTCCCCTCCTATTTATAAGGGGGGTATCCATAGAAATCCTACAAAAAGGTACAATTAGATGTAATATTTAGTAGAATATTCCTTTTGAGGATCCCAAAGCAGACTAGTTGTTTCATCATGACCTCAGCTTTATTGATGATGGTCCGACTCAGCCTGTCCGAACTTAGCGTGTCTGACCTCGGCATGTTCGACCTTAGCCGTTGATGATGGTCCAACCTTGGCCTTATTGATGACCGTCAGACCTTGACTATTGATGACGGTCGACCTTGGCCTGTCTGACCATGACCTTATATCTGCATACCGAATTTCTCTGATATAATTTTGACCCATATAAAGGTCACATACACCGAATATATACAACAAGCCAATAATCGCATGCATGTTTTTTTTAACATTTGTTTTGCAACTCAAAGAATCTAAAAAATAAAATAAAAGATTAATGTTTAGTATATATTATTTATGCAAATGTAGTGACTTCCAAAAATTTTCCTAGTAATAGTAATATTCAAAATTTCAAATTTCAAATATTAGAATAAGACCTTTTCTAAAAGTCATAACAAGTTTCCAGACCAATAAGAGGAAAATAGAAAATAAAATAAATGTCAAATATAATAAATAAGAATCAGCTTTTTAATTCTTTAACTTTTTCCCTCGTGTACATGTCGGGATGTTCATGGTTCAGTTTGGATCGATTTTTTCTTAAAAAGAAATCAAATCAACTAAGTCTATTTTTCAAATATTAGAATCAAACCAAACCAATTAAATCAGTTTTTTCTCGATTCGGTTTATGTCGGTTTTTTGATTTTTTCGGTTATTTATCGGATTTTTCTTAAATATAAGATATACACTACCAAACACATATTTCGGCGACACATTTCAACGTAACACTATCAAATCAATTTTCTTTGAGAAATCTATTATTTGCCAAGATATATTGATGATAATTGAATCAAATAGTGATGAATGATTTAAGGACTCAATAAAAAATATATTATTGTTAACATGAAATAGATTCGTACGGTTAACAAAAGAAAACCACCGATTAAACTAGAATGTAAAAGTAAAGAATTGTACTAAAAGTGCAAACGAGTAACATTTACTATAAAAAAAATTTAAAACTTTGTATAAAAGTATACATATATATAGGTGTAATAATGAATTTAAACTAACTACTCATATATTCGGTTTGGTTCGGATTTTTTTAATTAAAATCAAAATCAAAATCAAACCAAATTTGATCGATTTTAAAATTTCAATACCAAAACCAAACTAAATAAAAAAGTATCGGTCTTTTCGGTCAGTATGATTTAGTTTTCGATTTGGTTCGAATTTTCGAATTTTTATAAACGTCACTATGTACAAGATTGCCAATAACATGCATATGTCAAGGCCCATATGATGGGTCGTGATAACCAGGGTCGAAGTCATGATCGAACATGATGCTTGCTTGATGTGATTGATTATAATTTGTCCCAAATTCCACTTGCCTAGTGATTAGATAACATAAGTTTTCAGTAGTAACACATCCTACTTGGTGTGCTTTTGGTACAGCAAGTGGAATACCAAAACAACATATTAAACCAACTAATATGGATTAACGTTTTTGAATGAAACGTCCAAAAGATATACAATGGTAGTTGAATGAGAAAACATACCAGTTTCTTGTTTTATCATCACTTTCACATATTAAAGAAAGGAATTTGATTAGTGATAATACAGATTTAACTACTAATAAAGTGACAAATAAGAGTGCACGTCTAGTTCCGTGGAGTTTAGAAATTCTTAATGAAAATTAGACAGTAAAGGATAAGTTATTTATGATTAAGACAGAAATGACGATGATCCTTCTTCTTTTTTTCAAATGTTAGCAAAGCCACTTACCTAACAAATTACACACAAATAAATGGTAGCAGTTAATGGAATGTCTTTTTTATGAAAATGACTCACAAGTCTAGTAGTGGCAAACGGGCGGTCGGATTGGAGGGTGGGTTGAAAATGGATAATGGATAAATTATCCGATCCGATTCATATTTAATATAGATAAAAAATTAATTAATTAGTAAATAATACGGGTATCTTTATTATCTATAGTTTCTTGAATATGATGACTTTTAAAAAATTGCTAGTCTCTCAAACTTGAGGAACCCCTAATTTGAGTCTTTACAAGTGTAAAAGTTTAAACTCAATAATTAATCCATCTTTGTATGGATCTTATTTACATTTGATCCAATTTTTAAAAGTTCGTTATCCAATCTATTTTTTAGTGGATAATATGGATGAATAACTTTTTTTTTTTTCTATTTTTGCCACTACTCACAACTATCTTCAAACTTTTAAATGCATAGATGACTTTTCATATGCTGCACCCATGCATGTAATTAATACCTTAATTGTTACGTTACGTATTTATAGGTTCAGAAATGGTTGTAAAACTCCAAATGTCTGTATAAGTTATCAGTGGATTAATAATATATTATTATTTCCTTCTATTTTTTCCGACTTCTCTAAGATCATGATTTTAATCTCCCATTTGGTCACCCCATATGTGACTGACAATGCCAAGAGGCCGTTGCTGAATCTCTTATGACATGTAAAAATCAAGAAATTACGTCTATAGATGTGAAAAAATCAAGACATGAATCAACAATCAATTTTACTAAGGTAGAAAATGCGGAGCTTACGAAAAGATCGTCAAACCTACCATCTACCTATATGGGGAAGAAGTTAGAAAAAATTAAATAGGTTCTTTAAATTGAAAAAAAAAACAAATGTATAGATGGAACTTAATGAAAGAATTACAAGAAAATACATATGACTTCACACCATAACAAAAAATAGCCTATATTTTTAAGTTTTACCCCACCTAGCCTATATTGTACATATTTTGAAAACACTAGCTCTTGCAAATTCAAAATATGTGTTCTTACAACCATTGTTTCTTAAAACTATAGAGTTAAATCTGTGTTCTCACAACTATTATTTTCATTCTATTCTTCTCACGTTTTTTTACATATGCTTCAAGGGACCATCCGCCATTACTGCTTCTCCCCCATATCACCTGATTGTAATGTAAAAAAATTAAAGATTATAAGTCAACCATTAAAGGGCATTCAAAGTTTTGCTTTAGAAAATAGAATTTCTCGTAATTCTTAGTTGTTTGGATTGGGTGTTGTTCCAATTGATTGAAAACATCAAAATGAGTTCAAAGTTTAAATTTGAAGTGATATAGAGTAGATTTGAGCAAGATTTGAGTTAAATTTCAGAAAAAAACGCAAAGAAAACAGACGGTCAGTTTTTTTGTATAATTATGTATAATCTTGTATAATAGTATATACGAGTGTATAAATACACTATTATACACTTTTATATACCTTTATACAAATGTCTATGGACGAACTTTTTTCACAATTTTCAGTTGCAATTCCTGTTCAAAACTAATCCAAATCTCCATTAAATGACTCCAAATTTTATATACAACCTCCTTATACTATTTCTAACAAGTCTAAATAACACCCACTCCAAATTTTTCAAAAAAACAAATTCAAAATTTAAACCCACATATTTGAGCTTGTTAAAAATCTAATTTTTACCACCCAAATATATTTGGTTTGGTGAATTAATATTTGAGTCACAATTACTAATTCGAAAATTAACGTAAAAGCTTGAGTAATCCTTTTTAAAAATTAAATGATAATTTTGAGAACCTATTGGAGTTGGATGTTGAGTCATAGCCTATTATTTTTAGGCTAATTGGTTGTAAATTGAAATATGGGCCATTAAATTGAAAAAAGAGGAACTCACTTGTTCTTTTGTGAAATTATCCCGAACTTAATTACCTACAATTAATTAGGGAAACTTCAAAAGTTGGATCAGAAAAAGCACGCCGCATCAACGGTCGACAAATATTTGCCAAGGCACATCGAGAACACCTAGCTAATATGTGATCGGTTCATTTTTACTTGTCTATTATTCTAAAAATGAATATGTATATTTATTTGTTCGCTTTTCCATATCAAGAAAAAATAATTTATTTTTTCTGTTTTGCCCTTAGCATTAATTTTAAATCCATTAAAACTATACACTAATTAATATGAGTATCATGAAAAGTTATGCATTTTATTTATTACTCCCTCCGCTCCATAATAAGTTATCATTTTACTTTTGACACACTCATTAAGAAAATACGAACTCTTAGAACAAAAAAAGATATATTCACTAAATTAACCTTAATTAATTGTTATCTTGACAGAAAATAAAAGAAAATTTTGGAAAAATAAAGTTAATTCGGAAAAGGACCAAATATATTCATGTACTATGAGAAAAGGTTTAAATATATCTTCGTTGTACTTTGGTTCCAAATATATCCTTGTCGTTAAATTATCGGTTCAAATATATCCTCTTTTGTTAAGTTTGTCCAGATGAACATCCAATCCTACGTGTCACTGATATTTGATGAGGTAGATGCCACGTGGCATACCACCTCAGCACCCCTCAACCATTTTACCCCTTCCTTCTAATTTTTTTTCGCTCCTAAAATTTTCTTCCCTTCCACCACCATTACCGCCACGATGAAAGATATTGTATTTCATTGCCACCATCACTAATATAATTTCCTCAAGTTCAAAGGAAGTTTCTGTAACTCGGATACATATTAGTTTCTCTAGTCAGTTCACATAAAGTCTTAGTTGACGAAATCATCACGAGTTCCGGCGAAAAGATTTTTTAAGTTTTTTTTTTTTTTTTGTGATGGCTGATTGTATTGAAGCTAAAGATGAATGAATATAAAGAAAGCGGTGGTTGAAATCAATCAATAAATGCTTGAATATAAAGAGAAAGCAGATTAAATTGATAATGAAAGGAAAAATAAGAAATAAAGGTAATAACTAATGTTTCTAAGGTTGAGTAATGCGTGTTCTTTGTACAGTTCGTTGCTTATTAGTACCTAGGCTCATCATCAAGAAGGCGAAGAACTTTCGATCGATCGATTAATTAGGCAATGTTGACTTTGATATTCAGATTTTCTTTTTCTACTAGGCTAGTTATTCGACTGATCTATGTGAAATTTTAGAGTTAAAGTGTGTGTTCTGCAAATGGCTTTTCTTGTGATGGTATGGCAATGAAATACAATATCGTTTATGGTGGCAGTAATGGTGGTGGAGGGGAAGAAACATTTTGGGGTGGAAATTTTTTTTAGGAATGTTTAAAATGGGTTAGGGCTATGAGGTGGCATCTCAATTGACATCCATGTTATCAAATATGAGTGATATGTAGGATTGGATGTTCACCTGGACAAATTTAACTAAAAAGGAATATATTTGAACCAATAATATAACGATAAGGGGATATATTTAAGCATTTTCTCATAGTACATGGCAGTGGCGAAGCCAGAAAATTATTCAAGGGTGTTCAAAGGAAAAAATAAATGTAGAGCTGCAGGCTCAATCATACATTCCCTAAAGCAGTTTTGACCACCCTTTACCATTGGGCTATGGCTCTTCATTGTTATAAGGGTGTTCAATATGTATTAGATATATATAAATCCTACTCCCTCCGGTCCAAAATAAGTGATTTTTTCGGATTTCAAGAATGATTTAATGATGCTTTTCCTACCTTGTCCTAGGAGTAAATAGTGTTGAAATGTGTTAGGAGCGTTTTTGTGAGATAGTAAGGTTAAGATGGTCAATTCTATTGTTAATTAATGCTAAAAGGTGACTTTCTTAATATGTGTGAAAACATTAAAAAAAATCACTTATTTTGGACCGGAGGGAGTAATATTTAGTAATATTTTACCTATATACACGGTATTATTTTTCGACGAAGGATGGTCAGTTGACCACTCTTGCTACATGTAGCTTCGCCCCTGGTACATGGGTATATTTGGCTTTTTTCAAAGTTAATTCCTTCTTGATTATATAAATGGATATTTATTTTGGACCAAAATAAAATGATAAAATGATTACTTATTGAAAATCGAGGAAAATATATTTTAAAGAATATATCAATAATGAACAAGTAAAAATGAACACAAAAAATACATACGTACAAAGCATAAAGAGTTGGTACCTTTAGTTTAATTAAGTCGTTACCGGCACCTCCATCCAAGTTTAAAAAATAAAATAGTCACGAATTGGTAGGAATTCAAAGAATCGTACTGATATACCAACCATATGAACCTTCTATAATCATGATCAATGAGTTCTTTCTCATTATAGTGAAAAAGATGTTCTTATTTTGGCTGGTCACTGCAACTTCGTGGATTGTATGTTACATTAATACTTCCTCCTGTCCATATTAAGTTTGTCAAAACAATTAATATTTGGAACCAAGGGAATTGTTTTTAGGAATGACAATGGACAGTGTGAGTGCGAAATGGTGCGAGTTTAAACATATGCCGGGCTGTGTTGGTTTAAACCTATGCAGTTACGGGCGGAACGGATCGGGTCAAAATAAAAGATTAAAAAATATACGAGTATGGTGCGGGTTTAAAAACTTCATTAAAGAAGGAAACCCAATTTTACGCCTTAATGAAGATGGAATTGATTCCACGTAATATATTGAAGCAAAATAAAACTTCATATTATTTGAACCAAATGCCTGCACGTCATATTGTTCATAAAGTATAATATCTAACACATAATTCTCAATTACTTAAAATTCCGTTTTATTGACCATAATATTAACCCTTATTTTGCTCAAATACACGTGAGTCAATTACTTGCAACATAATAGCCTATATATTACATTGTAAATCTATAACCTAAAAATAATAGGCTATTTCCTAAAAAAATAGCTTATTTCACACAATCAACTATTGTTATTGCTCTCTCTTTATACAACCAATTGTTTTCATTCTCTTGATTTCCTTTGATTATTAAGCATTTGATAAAAAAATGCAAATAAGCCACAACATAACTCAAAAATCCTATCCTAAATAATACATATTATCTGAAGGTAAGAAATTCAAACACCTTTATGTGCTATTGCTGAAGCAATCCAACGGGATAAAAGAAAAATAAAAAGCTGATAAATGAATTGTAGAATTCCTCTAACGCATACAAATATGTTTCATATAGCACATACACGAAAAAGAAGAAGAGAAGGAAGTGTCAAACTTCTATAGAGACCTATTACACAAACTGAAAAAATATATATTTATACAATATTATACACAAATATAGACTATTATACGGTATCAATACAACCTGCTCCATAGTTATGGTTTTCTAGACTTCAAACTTCAAAGAATCTTCCAAAATTACTAGAAATTCAAACTACAAAATCCTCCAAAATTAGCGGTTGTTTGTTGATGCAAATCAAGTTTGAGAGCTATTATTTTCAGATCTGTGTGTATTTTCATGTTTCTTTTAAAAATCTTCTTCATTCTTTAGCTTGCCACCATGGACAATGGAGTCTTTCTTCGAGCCTTCTTCGAGCCATTAGAACTGCGTGGGGCTAAAGGAGGGGAATAACGGGAGCTAGGTTAAGAGAAGATGAGGAATTCTATGTGGTTAGAGAGAAAGAAGTGAAAGGCAGTGAGAGAGAGAAGGGAATGAAGAAAGAAGAAAATAATAAGCCTAAAGGTATGTCTTTAATAGTGGGCTAAAAGTTTCTCTCAAAGTATGTACAACATAGGCTATATATGGTAAGAGCTTCAAATGTAAAAAAATTTCGGTTGGGCTATTCTTTCATTAAAAACAGAAATATCCTCTACTAATTGATCTTGACAGAGGTATTTTAAATTTTCAATGTTAGCTTGAATATGATAAAAACAACATAGTATTTTTTTTTTATCAAATTTTAAGAGCAAAGAGTTATTATCATATTAACATATGTGCAAGATTTAATTCTCGAATCGTATTTTCTTTAGTTGAAGCCTCCTGTAATCTTTAAAATTAATAAAAAACATGGACAAATATCATAAATGTATAAAAAATACTTCCAGCCAAAAGATTAAAAATAAATAATCTAACAAAATGAAGAAGAAAAAAAAAGTTAAGTGATGCAAGGCGGGTGGATACGGGGGTGGATGCGGAGCAGGTGCATTTGCTATGCGGGGCGGGCGGATTGAAATTTTGTGGTTGGTTTAAGACAAAACTCACCCCGCCGCGCTTACCATCCCTAATTGTTTTACAGATCCCAGAAGATGTAGGAATGGCAAACGGGGCGGGGCGGGTGCGGGGCGGGCGGTTTTCAGCTTATGCGGGGCGGGGCGGTTTTCGGTTTATGCGGGGCGGGGCGGGGCGGGGCGGGTTCAAGAATTATTTTTTAAATTTAATTGCGGTTGCGGGGCGGTTGCGGGTTACGCATTTGTGTAATACTTGCATCGCATATTTGCCGCTTTTCGTCAAAGAAGATTAAATCTTTTCATGCATTTTGCAATCTTTTTTCTTAATTAGAATCTGTTTTATAAACTTTCCCTTGCTTATCTTTATATCTTTATTTTAATTTTAAATTTTGTATTCATTAATCTCCTCTTTTCTTGCTCTTTTAAGCTTAGATGTGTGGGTAATATCATATACCCTATATTAGGATATTATCAATTTTTGGAGCATTAAAATATTGGTTCGCCTATCCGGTAGAAATATTGCATACTAGTTTTAAGAAGATATATTTAAAATTGATTATTATAATTAACTTACTAATCAAATTACTATGCTAAAAAATATTTTCTAACAGGATTAATAGAAGACATACCGTAATTGATGTTTAATAATTAATTACAATTTGAATAAACATAATCCAAAGATTTCTTATGTCTTTTTAACGGTTTAATATGAAAATGAACATATAAGTATATAACTTAAAAAATATTTGTAATCGTAGATCTTCCCTAACCATCTCAGTCTGCGTATGACGTATGTGTATATCACCTTGTAAAAGATGAATTATTTTAAGGATTGATTCATATTTCTCAATAATTTGATTTTTTCTTGTATATACTAATAATTAACTTAAATATATCATACATGATACATGTACCAGAACGATCATTATTGATAATGTTAATAGATCCATAAAATAATACAATTGAAATTTTATAAAATATTAAAAAAATTCAATTGAAATTTCATAAAATATTGAAAACATTATGGACATAGGTGAAACTACCTAGAAAAGAAGGTAATAGGTTATCATTAATTTTTTTAGGTTTTTTTTTAAAAGAGAAACTACTTGTAAAAAATGAAAAATGAATTTTTTTTACTTTGCGGTGCGGGGCGGGGCGGGTTTATGCGGGGCGGGGCGGGGTGGTTTGAAAACAGAAAATATTCCTATGCGGGGCGGGGCGGGGCGGGTTAAACATTATGCGGGTTAAGGATAAACCCGCCCCGCAACCGCCCCGCACCGCCCCATTGCCATCTCTAAGAAGATGTAAGGCTTTTGAACTCCTTAAATGGTCGAAGTTAAAAGGATTTGCTATCTGAAAGATACCTTGAGCTTTGCTGCAGACATTCTTTTACAACACGAAACCAAATAAGCCCAATCGGTATGTACTTTTACAGACTACAGGCTACTTCTGTTCGCAAAGTTTTTTACAATTATATGTATTGACAAACCTTTCAAGATGGAGAGGCATGCACAACAGCACAAGCATCTGACACCAAGTTATCTTCACTTTTGTAGGCTGATTAGTCGTTGCAAGGTCTGTTATTCCCAAGAAATGTTTCAGATCAGATGCTTTAATCTCTTCCAAACTCAAGTCCTAAAGGGGTATGTGATGACAATAGCCACTGAACGGTTAAACAAACAGAGCAGGGAGCTTCTATTTTGCAAAACTTTATCTATCAAGTACCTTGTGAAATAAAATCCTATAAGAAGCCGGAGAGTACTCCATAACAAGGTCATTTGAAGTTTAAGAATGACACATTAGGACAAACAGATATCAAGATCGTTTAAATCAAGAAATGATCTGGACAAAAATCAACTCGGCTTGATGTGCTAAATATCTTCACGTACTTTTCTCTCAGATTTAAGAATCAGGTTTGCAGTACTTGTTTCTTCAACAGAGGACGAGCTCTAACCAATGCTTGATTGCAGTAAGAACAAATTTGAATTTTTCCTTATACCAAAAAAGGAAAACAAAATTGTAAATAAATAGTGATTTGCTAAGCTGCGAGATCCACCAATTTCCTCATGGCCCCCGAATTAACATATATAAGGTAAAATCATGGTGAGACTTTTACCGTATGTGCATCATGGTATACACTCCTTGCTCAAAATGTAGTCTATTGCTTCTTCCACTGTGTCCACAACCTGCATTAAATGAAGAGCATGCTTGGGCAGTTTTGTTCTTAGTAAAGATCATTATATTTGCTTGATGGTAGTGTAGAAATGGACCCTCACGTATATATGTGAGAGGATACCATCTATCCACCTTTTAGCTTCACAGGATAATTTTCCAGGTAGATTGAGAAAGTGCAGACGGAATTAAAGAGAAATTAAATATGTTTCACAATATAAAAAATATAAAAAATTAAAAGTAGATGCCATCATAGTTCAAAAATATCATTCACCCACCAGATCTGCTGGGCAATTGCCATGATTTTCTTTCTCCTTGAAGACCCCAGTCCTTGTCAAAATTGAGAACCAAGGATTTCCAGCCTTAAAATGTAAGATTCAAAGTTATACAACAACAACATGAAATAGCTGAAAGTAGTAGCATATTAAGTCTAAGAACAAACCTGTCGAGCTCCTTTGATGTCAACAGCGGGATTATCACCAATCATATATAAGGTTTTGAAAAGCTGCTCTCTACCATCTACCTGATTGTTATCTTGAGATGATTGTAAAACTTGCGTCAATACTGTCTCCGCATTTTTAAATACAAAAGGACTTGGTTTCCCATATGATGTATACTTCAGCGCAGCAGGGTGGATACTGTAAACAAAAACTAGTCTCAGAAGTGCATCACAGGAAGCTGCAGTTTCTTTCACATCATCTCTAAATCCATCTTATGTACGTTTCACGTAATTTAAGATTTAAACTAAACCAGAGTTGCATATTCAAAGCAAGGCGCCAACTCTATAATCAGAGCAAGATAATGAAACTATATGCAAGCTGCATTCTATATTGCCAGATATCATATCAAGTCTCAAGATATTTGGCAATGAGCCTCACGCATTGAAGACGGATTCTAATGCAATTCTGAAAGCACCCATGCCAAGTCGTTCTGATGGAAAGAGAGCCTAGAGTCAAAAATCAGATAGAAAGGTTACCTTCTCTATGAATAGGTTGAAGAAAGCCAAGGACAATCTGATCTATTTAACATTAAAATACCTGATAGGCAAGGTCATCATTGGCAAAAAAGAGTGGTGGCTGGTGTGCAATCTCTTTTCCTGGTAGGCCTCCAGTCCTTAGAATGTCACAGAGAACCTAAGTTGCTTGTCTAGTTAGAATTTCAAAGCTTCGACGGAGAGCGAATTTGAACACAGTGCATACAGCAAGACGAGATGCATGTAGACGCACACAAAAATATAGCATAAAAGAGTCTTTCGATCTTTGTTTCTCTACTCCACATGATTTTAGCACTAATCTACCAGGTAACTGTAAGTTTAAGCTTATGTTAAAAAGAAGAATACCTGGATGTCCCTGCTCCAATCAACAGAATCACTAACAACAAAGACTGCTTGCACTCTCTGTGAGCATGGATCATTGCTCAAAGCAAAATGCTTAGTCTTGCTATTCTGATTAACATCCTGCTTGTCTGTCCATTTTTTGTATTGGGCCAATGGGTCAATGTTGTCAAAATAAGATGCATACTCGTCTATGGAGAGAACATTTCTGAAATTTAAAGCACAATAGTATATAGCAGTTGAAATTGTTAAGCATAACCTCTCAACCTACAATCATAAAATGCAAAACCAGGAATCTTACTTAAAACCATATTCAGACATCACTTCAGCGGGTTCTCCTTTTCCAACAGCAATGACAAGCTCATCCTCAAATCTGTAACACAGAATCGACTTGTTAAACCCAATCAAAGCAACGTTTGATCTTTCAATATACAACAACAACAACAACCCGGTATATTCCCACAAAGTTGGGTCTGGGGAGGGTAATATGTAGACAGGCCTTACCTCTACCCGAGAGGGCAGAGAGGGTCGGCGCAAGGTCAATTGATTTCTCATTAATGAAAACTAACTCAGTTCCAGCAGATCTTTTCACTTGTAACCCTGTTCTGCAATCCTACAAAATGGCTAGTACATAGATTGAACCTCACAACTATGAGCTCTTAAGTTTGGTTGTTGCGTCTGTGTCTAATACTTCTCCTACCCGTCACACTGCCCAACATTCAGTAGACACACAATAGGAACTTCAGCACTTTCAAGGATTAGCAAGTTATTAAAGTAATACATAAAATCATAATTAACGAAATAAACATTTCTGGTTGAGGCATTTACTCTCTTCATTCTGAATTGACTGTCCACACTCAAGCGTTTTTGGAAATCCAATTTGGGACCGAACATCTTACATGCGCTTTCAGAGTCAGCTTTAGAAGACTGATTACATAGGATAACCATTTCTAAGCTTTTTTTTCCTTTCTTTCTCTAAAAGAACAAGTAACCATTTCTTAAACTGCAGTTATATTGATTATTTATGTGTTATCAATTAACTAAAGACATGTTTGTATTTCTTTCAACTAAACTATGTCCCACTTGTTTAATAAACAGGTGTCAGCATACTTGTAATAAGGCCACATGTCTTTTAGATGCGCCCATAGATCTTGCTATTAGTTCCAATTCAGAATTAGGGACGACCCTTGCATTACACTTTTAGAAAGTACACCTACACAAAAAGAAATACAGATTTTCTGTTTTTTTACTAATTGTTCTTTTATATCTGAAAGGGGAGAGTAGGGTAGGAGATATAACAAACAAAAGTTCACCTTCTCGCCAATTGTTTGAACGGTGTATGCCCCTGTATAACCTGCAGATTCATTCAAGTGAAAAATAATGCATGAGAGGCTTTACGAAAAGGAGCAGAGTAGCACATCCTAGGACTACCAACACATGGAAATTATTGAAGAAAAAGAGATGAGCCTGTTTGGATGCGCTTAAAAGTTGGTCGCTTTTAAGCACTTTTTAACTTGTGGAAGTGTTAGGCAACCAAAAGAAGGGATAAAAAAAGTTAAAATCTGCTTAAAAAAAGCCAAAACCAATAAGTTGGAAAACCCAACTTTTTCGAAATTAGCTTAAAAGCTATATTGCTTTGACCAAGAATATTACATTCTTATCCCTTATAATTTTTCTTAATCCCGAAATAACCCCTCATTATAAAACCCTACAACATACTATCTTTTTCTTTTCTCCATTCTTGTTGCAGCAGCCTCTGCTTTTTTCTTTGTCTTTTTTCCATAACTTTCCTCTCTATTCCTTTCCTTTCTTTCTTTACACTTTCATTCATTACTTTCCCCTCTTTTTCCTTTCCTTTCTTTCTTCCCCAGTGCTGCTATGAACGGAAAATATATTTACGTGTTCCTTTCCTTTCTTTCATCAAATATATTTTTCGTTGCAGGTATGAACCGGCACCAGCCCAATCTCACACAAGTAGCTATTGGACTGAAAAGAACAATTGGGCCAATTACAAGCAGGAGGGCCAGGTTACTTTGGGATCCAGGTTGAGTAAGAGGCGTAAGAATGGTTCTATTATAAAGGACAATGGTCTGTGATTTAGGGTTATGCAAATATTGTTGAGATAAATATTTGAATCCTCTCCTCCCCAATTCTGAGTCTAGCTTCTCATCCCCTTCTTTGGTTCTATTCTATGTTATTTAGCTTCCGCATTTTTGTATTTCCATTACTGTTGCTCTACTTTGTTGAGTTGCAATCGTTAGATACTACCATCAATATAATTTGTATTTTGGAGTTGTTACATTGGTGCTTTCATTGAGAGGTCTTCAATGGAGGACCAAATATGTCGAACTAATGATCTAATTAAGATCATGATAGCTGAAGTTTGTTCATTGTTACATGAGTTGGTGGGAAATGCTGAAACGAGTAAGCCTATTCGGCTAGAATTCCAACGATTCTGTGGCGAGAATCCAGAATTATGGATTTCTCAGGCAGAACGATACTTTAAATTTTATGAATTTCATAAAACGACAAGTTAACTCTCGCCTCTTCCTATCGCGATGGAGAAGCTTGAAGTGGTTCCAATGGCTTTTCCGGAACAAACAATTGGCGAATTGGGAACGTTTTACTGAGAAAGTGTTGATTCGCTTTCGTAAACGACGTCCCGAGCCGCCGAAAGGACATTTGGCTGCAATCAAGGAATATTCCACAGAAATCGAAGCCCAGGTGTTCGACAAAATGCACATGGTTGTTGTTCAATGTGTTTGACACTGAACAATCAGATGTTAAAGTCCTTACTAATACAACAACATCAGCTTTAAACTTTGCAAAATCAGGAGGTCCTTACTATTGAGGACGGGACGGGAGTATTGTTATGAACCGGCACCAGCCCAATCTCACACAAGTAGCTATTGGGCTGAAAAGGACTATTGGGCCAAGTACAAGCAGTAGGGCCAGGTTAATTTGGGATCCAAGTTGAGTAATAGGCGTAAGAATAGTTCTAATATAAGGGACAATGGTCCGTAATTTGGGGTTATGCGAATATTGTTGAGAGAAGTGTCTTGAATCCACTCCTCCCCAATTCTGAGTCTAGCTTTCATCCCCTTCTTTGGTTCTATTCTATCTTACTTAGCTTCTGCATTTTGTATTTCCATTACTGTTGCTCTAGTTTGTTGAGTTGTAACCGTTAAATACTACCATCAATATAATTTATATTTGGAGTTGTTACAATTGCCCTTTCTCTTGCTCTTAACCTCTGAGAAATTATTGTACTTTCCATCCGAGAATGTGAAGTCCGGCGATATGATAGGAATGAACGGAGATCAGAGAAGATTTTGGGACAGCTTCCTCCGTCGGCGCCGGCCACCTCTATTGCTACTTGATTGTTGACAACTTTAAGGATATTTCAGTCATTTTAACAAAAAAAAGTATTTACCAGCACTTGTTTACCAAACACTTCATTAGCCTTTTTTCTGTTTCAGCACTTTTATCCAAACACGTAACTGCTTATTTATAAAACAAGTTACAGCACTTATAAAGTGCTTTTAAGTACTTAACTTAAAAGCCACTTTTTTAAGCCAATCCAAACGGGCTCATAATTTAAGATAATCGTGAAAATATCCGGTAGGACAACTACTATCGTCTCACAGAAGTTGCATACCTGTAAGGGCAGAATATTGACATCCAATAATCTAGCCAACTCCTTTGCTCTTTTAGATTCAGGAACACCACCCCCTATTGAACATAAGAGACCACATTAATAGCCTGTTTGGCCAAGCCTCTTTTTGGCCAAAAGTGCTTTTTTTTTTTGCCTTTCGCCAAAAATTGAGGTGTTTGGCCAAGCTTCTGGAAAGAAAAAAGTGCTTTTGAGGAGAAACAGAAGCAGTTTTGGAGAAGCAAAAAAAAAGTAGTTTCTCTCCAAAAGCACTTTTTGAGAAGCACTTTTGAGAAAAATACACTTAGAAGCAGTTTTTAACAGCTTGGGCAAATACTAATTGCTGCTCAGAAGTGTTTTTCAAACTAATTAGCCAAAAAAAAATTGCTTCTCACCAAAAGTACTTCTGAGAAAAACACTTTTTAAAAAAAATACTTTTCATAAGTTAATTTTTGCAGCTTGGCCAAACGGGCTATAAGCCCCTTTGTTCTGATAAGCAATAAGCTCTTAAAATGCATGTAAGTTCAGAAACATAGGTTGCAGTAAGGTTGCAGCAACGAGTCACAGTGGAAAATAAATTACCAAGACAAGAAAACTATTCTAGGATGAATTAAATATTTACTCTGATTCTAGTAAGTGAACGACGCCACTACTCAGTTTGTATCATTAGATCTAATTACAAAGATCTTTGAATAGACCTAGTGTCTATTCACCTGATTCATAAAACACATAAAAAGTGCATAATTTTTATTTCACCCAATTTTGTTTGGTATAAAAAGTGGAACTCAAAACAAATTCGGAATATTAAGAGATTTTTCTGAAGCAAACCTTGCACCTATCTCCCAAGAAAATTAGGAACCAAAATACTAATTGATGATACTAACAACTAACAACTGAGAAGTTCTCTACGGCTTTCCTGTTACTAAATATTCAACCTGAGGCAACACTTAGGAATCACAAATAAGATATTGCAGCATGAACTGAGAGCAAATCACCTTGCAAGAAAGAGATAGTATAAGCTGTAAACTTAGTCAGTTATTGTATAAAGATAGATAGCTGCTATGCCATGACCCATCTTATTCCAGAAGTTGCTCTGTACAACTTAGATAATTACTCTTAAGAAGCTGTTACTTTAATTAGCAAAGAACGAAAACAAAAACCAGCCGCAAGGCCAAATAAATGGGTGTTGGACCAGAACAGGTTACATCAACCACTCACCATTGGTCAAGAATACATAGGGAACTTTCAGAGTACCTGCAGAAATCAAAAGTTAGTCAACCTCCCTGAATTACCAAGAGAAAGTATCAAAAAAGTAAAAAGGAGTTTTTTTGTGATATTATTTGGGTAGAAGAGATTGATAACATTGTCCAAATATTGGTTAAGGCAAGCGAATTGGAAATGTGTAAAGAAAAATAACTTTAAGTGGATAATAAGATTTTTTCTAAATAGCTAAATCCAAAAAAGTGTAGTATTTATCCTTTTTAATTCATGTTATACCACATTCAATAGATATTGGACATTGATAAAGTAAATACAATGTCACTTTGGCCTTTGCAATTGCAACATAAACAGGCCACTGCAATTCCTGAATTCTAGCTTCTAAGATTCTTAAGTTTCAACTCTTATTCTGGTTTAAAATCATTTTCATTTCCTCGCGTAACGAACCTTATACGATCACGAATTAAACTTCAACTCGAGAGATAAAACAAGAACAAACGGTAAATCAAATGTAATAATCGAAACGATGTCGTACCAGAATCATCGTAGAGGCGTTTGAGAGCTTGAGGAGAGCCGCCGATAGGGATGCTGCCACGAAGCAGGACGCCGTCAATGTCAAACGCAATGCCGAATGACGCTCTGTATCAAATAGAGTATGAATTATCATAAACTACCGCAATAAATACATACACATATACAATAAGAGATAGGGGGAAGAAATTAAGTACGGATTGGAGAGAGAGTGAAGTTGACGAGAGGAGAAAGTTGAAGATAGTGAAGGCGCTGTGCTTAGAATCTGGGAAGAAGAGAGCTTTCTTGTTAAGATCTGGAGAATTCTCATCGTCTCTTTGATCAAAACCTGGTGTCTTGGCGAAGATGCTCCTCCTATCCCCGCTTTCTACAGTAAAAGCCGATTGGTTTATTGAATTGCAACACATAAGCCGTGGTACTAAACTACATAATTTAAATTATTATTTTTTTTGTTAATTGTTTGTAATAAATTTACAAAACTTTATATATTTATATACTTAAGCTTTATCATTTTGTGTATGGAAATTATATTATCATAACTTATTGGATGGATCCTCAACATAAGGTACAATTTTTTTACTATATTTTTTCGTAAAACATAGTGATTTTTTTTTTTTTATAATTTGGTTTTTATTTTCTTCATCGTTGTTATTTAAGTATGAACGTATGATTCTACTAATCCCCAAGTCATGTCCACCTCAATCAACGTTTTGCATATGAAGGGGAGGAGGAATCCATACTTTTTTGTGAAAAATCAATGGCCATCGTTCAATCGGCTCACACGTCAAACTAAAATGAATCATACTCTCGCCACATTGATGAAACAATCAATAGAGGCTGGAAACACGTAGGAAGACGAACGAAATGAATATTTTTTGAAGTTAAAAAGGGTTATTTGTAAATGCAATTACCAAATATTATAATAGTATCAACAGTTGAAATTTAAAATACAGAATAGTTGTCAAAGGCCTGCTTTTAGTTTAAGAGGCCAGAAGTACTCTCATTTATATTAAGATACAAGAAATTGTCAATGAAACTAACTACACATATGCGTACAACACTAATTACCATTACAGAAAAAATACTAATTACAATAGTATCCTTGTTACCCTCCCTCAATCGGAAGGTGAGAAACGAATATGAAGATTGGACATAAACTCCTTGAATTTTGCAGCGGAGACAGCTTTAGCAAAGACATCTGCAAACTGTTTCGAAGTTGGAACATGAAAAATAGTGAGATCGCCTTGATTAATCTTCTCGCAAATAAAATGATAGTCCAAAGCGACATGTTTCGATCTGAAGTGAAATACTGGATTATGCGCCAGATGTATGGCACCAATATTATCACATATTGCAAGAATAGGTGTACAGAGATAAATTCCCAAGTCATGTAAGATAAATTGTATCCATGTGGCTTCAGTAGTTGCAACAGCTAGTGCGCGATATTCAGCTACTGTGCTGGAGCGGAAAACAGTCGGTTGTTTCTTTGTAGACCAAAAGATCAAGTTACTCCCAAGAAAGATGCAAAATCCAAATGATGATCGACGAGTTGCCGCACAACCTGCTCAATCCGAATCTGAAAATATTGTTAGAGAGACGGAGGATTGTTTGCAGAGCTCCAAGCCATGAGAATGTATTCCTTTAAGAAAACAAAAAATCCGCTTAACAACTTGAAGATGAACTAGGTTGATGGAGAAATTGTGAAGCCATGTTCATAGCAAATTGTATACCCGTCCACGTAAATGATAAGTATTGAGGGTTACCTACCATTTAGCAATACAGAAAAGGATCAGAGGCGGATCCAAGATTTCAGGAGGATGGGTGCGCTATTATTCGACCACCGTTGATTTGGTTCTCTAAGACTTACTTTGGAGAACTATCAATAATAGCATCATTATTTATAGTTACAAGTATTAAACTCAATATTTAATTCAAGGATATATCAAAGGGTGGATTCGAACACTAGACCTAGGCGTCAATGGTGCACAAAGCTACCACTGTACCAAATGCTCTTTTGACCATAGATTCCCACGTGGAAAATTAAATACTTTATCCGAAAATATCCCTGTGATACATAGCCTAAGGAGGGGAGCATGGGTGCACGTGCCCCACGCCCCTCACGTGGATCTGCCTTTGAGAAGGACCATCAAGACGTGGTGTAACATCAGAATGCCATTTAATTTTGCTGTAAAGAGGAGTTTGAATAGGTTTGACTTCTTCCTAATCGAACTTATGCAAAAGATCCAATATGTACTTCCTTTGCGATAAAAGAACCCCATCATTAAAATAGCGAAGGGAGCCAAGATCTTTCATTGCGAATTCAGATTTCATAGATGATATAAATTTAGAAACAAGCATCATGGATGATCTAAAAATAGCAATGTCATCAACATAAATGAGCATAATCAAAATAGCACTCACTCTACGAAAGATGAACATGCTGTGATCTGAGATAGATTGTAAAAAACCAAGGTCCAAAAGATAAGTCGCAAAGTAAACTATGCCCTAGGCGACTGTTTCAACCCATAAAGTGCATGCCTTAATTGCAAATATGGTGTGGATAATCTCGATGTTCAAAACCTCTGGGTACATATAAATAAATTTAACTCACCGTGTAAAAAGGCATTAGAGACATCCAGTTGATGCATACACCAATTACTAAGAAGAGCTAGATAGCACTAGACAGACAGTGCCCATTTTGATCGCAGGGGCAAAGGTATCTGTAGAATCTAGGCATGGTTGTTGAGAAAATCCTTGCGCAACCAAACGAGCTTTGAAGCGGTCTATAGAACCATTAGCACCACACTTAATCTGATATACCCATGTATCCCTACAATGTTCACGTCGGGAGGTGGAGGAACTAATATCTAAGTATGGTTTTGTAGGAGAGCATTAAACTCTTCACTCATTGCATTAAGCCACCTAGGATCCTTTGCAGCTTGTGTGAAGGAAGTTGGTTCACATGGTGTACTAGAAAGAGAGACATTAAGTGAGGGAAGAATACATGAATTTAAAGACCCTGTCATAGAACGAGTAATCATGACATGTGAACAAGTACCCGATTGTTCGGGAGCTAATAGTCGAGAGTAATTAGAATTATTAGGAGATAAGGATTGTACAGTTTGATTAGAAATAGAAACATGTATATTTGAAGTTGGTTACAAAGATGTAGGTGTAGATGGTATTATGGCTGAAAGAGCTTGCCTGTGTTGTGGAGATAAGGAAGGAGATTGGAGGGGAGTTGAAAGATTTGAATTATGATTGGAATTTTGTGGAGATAATGCTGATGGAGCTAAATACAAAATAGTTGAAGAGCGCGCAACATACTTAGGAAGTTGAGAAAATTTATCACTATTTGAACAGGAGAAGAGAGAGTCCCAAGAGAAGTTATAGACATATTTTGAGGAGTTAAAGAGATAGAGGGGGAAGAAGATATATCTGATGTGGAGATGAAATCAAAATTAGAGATAGCAGCTGGTGAACCACACATTTTATGCAAACTAATCGGAAAAAAAGTAGGAGAAGGTGGTATGGCATTCGTGATGAAGAAAAATAAAGATTTTAAAATTGTAGTAGACTTTCGTGGAAACATAGAAACATAAGGAAACGGGGATTCTTTAAAATTTACACGACGTGAAATAATTATCTGATTAGTGGATGGATCCAAACATTTGAACCCCTTGTGTTGAGGAGATAGTCCAAGAAATAAACAAGGTGTAGAACGAGGCTGAAATTTGTGAGCAAAAGAATGTGCAACATAAGGGTAGTACAAACACCTAAATACCTTAATTCAATTGTAATCTGGTGGTGTACTATACAATTTTTTATAAGGAGAAATAAAATTGAGAACAGAAAGAGGAGTAATATTAATTAAATGAACCCCAAAAAGAGAGGCATCCGCCCTAAAAGAAAAAGGCATTGAAGCTTGAAGAAGAAGACATTGTATCAGATTATTAACACGTCGATGCTTTCTTTTTCTGTGTGATCATTTTGAGCGGAGGTATATGGACAAGTGAAGCGATGAATAATTCCATGCTCGCTAAAAAATAAGAACGAAAAAGAGATTGTTATACTCTGTGCCACCATCGGATTGAAAATATGCAATAAATGAATTAAAAATGTTTGAGACCATTTTATAGAATTCTTTGAATTTATCAAACACCTCTGACTTGTTCTGCATTAAATAAATCCAAAAGTACTTTGTGTAGTCATCAAGAAATAAAATATAATAAGGAAAATCAAAATTTGAACTAAACGGAGCTTGCACACATCTGAATGAATTAAAACAAAAGAAGAGTGTATAATATTATGAAAGAAATTAAATGGCATTTTGGATTATGTACATTCTGATGTTTAGGGTCCTTCCAAAACACCTTCATTAGGTGGGAAGCGCTATTCTGTAACCTTTGTCGATGATTTTTCCCGAAGAGTATGGGTGTATACAATGAAGAGCAAAGATGAAGTGCTGGGAATTTTTCTAAAATGGAAGACGATGGTGGAGAATCAAACAGGCCGGGGGATCAAGTGTATTCGCACAGACAACGGAGGTGAATATAAAAATAATCATTTCAATAAGGTCTGTGAAAATGATGGGATCGTCCGACACTTCACTGTCAGACATACACCACAACAAAATGGAGTGGAAAAACGTATAAACCGGATCTTGCTGGAGAAAGTACGGTGTATGTTGTCCAATGCTGGCTTGGGCAAAGAATTTTGGGCTGAGGCAATTACATATGCATGCCACCTCATTAATCGTCTACCATCTATTGCTATTGATGGCAAGACACCATTTGAAAAATGGTATGGAGAGCCTGCTGTAGATTATGACTCTTTGCACGTGTTTGGCTCAATTGCATATTATCATGTGACAGAGTCAAAATTGGATCCAAGGGCAAAGAAGGCTATTTTTATAAGGATTACTTCTGGAGTCAAAGGATACCGCTTATGGTGTCCTATGACAAAGAAAGTAATATTCAGCAAGGATGTTACCTTCGATGAATCGGCTATAGTAATCAAGGTAAAAAATGAAGATACCAAACAAGATGATGGTGCTCTTAAGCAGGTAGAGTTTGAGGAAAAATTTATTTTTCCTACACAAGAAGCAGAGGAGGAAACAAATGAAGATTATCCTCTGGAAGGAGAGCCAATAAAGGAGATTCCAACTCAGGAATCTCAACAACAACTTGAATCAATAGCAACCAGCAGGCCAAAAAGGAAAATAATGAAACATGTTCATCTCATAGAGACAGTTTCTTGTGCAACCACAATTGCAATTGATGATGTTCCTACCACTTATAAAGATGCAGTCCAAAGTTCAAAAGAAGATAAGTGGAGGATTGCCATAAATGATGAAATACAGTCCCTTCATCAGAATCATACATGGAGATTGGCCAATCACCCGAAGGGAAAGAAAGCAATTGGGTGCAAATGGGTATTTGCAAAGAAGGAAGGATTTCCTAACCAAGTAGATGTTCGCTACAAAGCAAGGTTGGTGGCCAAAGGATATGCTAAAAAGGAGGGAATTGATTAAAATGAATTGTTTTCTCCAATTGTAAAACATTCCTCCATTAGAATTATGTTGGCTTTGGTAGCACGGTTGGATTTGGAACTAGTTCAGATGGATGTAAACTGCATTTTTACATGGAAACTTGGAGGAGGAAATCTACATGACTCAGCCAGAAGGATTCAAAGTTGCTGAAAAGGAAAATATGGTGTGCAAACTTGAAAAATCATTGTACGGATTGAAACAATCTTCTAGACAATGGTACAATCGATTTGAGAAGTTTATGCTGCAACAAGGGTACAAGAGAAGCAAATACGATCATTGTGTGTATTTGCGCAAGCTTAAAGATGGTTCCTTTATATATCTTCTCCTATATATTGATGATATGTTGATAGCTTCCAAGAATTCGGAAGAAATTAATAAGTTGAAAATTCAACTGAAGAAGGAGTTCGAGATGAAGGATCTGGTGAGGCGGAGAAAATTCTTGGCATGGAGATAATAAGAGATAGAAGTTCAAAGAAACTCTGTTTATCTTAAAAAGAATTAGTACTACAACGTTTTGGCATAGATGACAAAACTAAGCTGGTTAGTACTCCACTTGCTCCCCATTTTAAGCTATGTACTACTATGTCGCCATTGGATGAAGCTAAACAAGAGTATATGTCAAAGGTACCATACGCAAATGCTGTTGGTAGCTTGATGTATGCAATGGTCTGTACGAGACCTGACATTTCACAAGCTATTGGAGTTATTAGCAGATATATGCACAATCCAGGAAAGGAGCATTGGCAAGCTGTGAAGTGGATTCTGCGGTATATTCATAATACTGTAGATGTCGGGTTAATTTTTTAGCAGGAAGACAATCAGTCTGTAGTTGGATATTATGACTCAGATTTTGCGGGTGATCTCGACAAACAAAGATCAACTACTAGTTATGTGTTTACTTTTGCAAAGGCACCAGTTAGTTGGAAGTCTACTTTGTAGTCAACAGTTGCTTTGTCTACAACAAAGGCAGAGTACATGGCTATTACAGAGGTTGTGAAGGAGGCAATTTGGCTTCAAGGATTGCTAAAAGAGCTTGGTGTGAACAAAAAGGTATCACAATTTTTTGTGATAGTCAAAGTGCTATTCAATTAGCGAAGAACCAAGTTTATCATGCAAGGACGAAGCATATTGATGTTCGGTATTATTTTGTACGAGAAATCATAGAAGAAGGTGGAGTCATGGTGAAGAAAATTCATACTACAGAGAATCATGCTGATATGCTGAAAAAAAATGGTGACTACGGTCAAATTTTAACATTGTTTGGATTTTATCAACATTGTTGAACATTGAAGACTGAAGATGGAGACACAACCAAAATTTGTTATTGAGAGAGAATTGAAGATGTGGAATTTTGCCAAGGTGGAGATTTGTTGAAATTGGCAAAATGGTTAGTCCCACATCGGTGGGTTAACCTTTTGTTTGAAAATTTTTCCCTATAAAAAAGGCCTTATGTTTAGGATTTATACACACCTCTCATTTGTCTTCTTATCTTCTTAAGGCATTTGTATCTTCTCTCTTTAGTATTATTTCACTTGTATTTTAGAGTAGAATAAAATATTGGTTGTGTCCGAGGAGTAGGCAAAATTAGCCGAACCTCGTAAATTTTGGTGTTCCTTTTGTTATTGCTTTATTGTCTTATTTATTATTTGGTGGCTGCCATAATATTTTGGTATAGTAGTTGTGACTCATTCACACTATATACATTTGGCTTCCGCAACTGATAGAACCATTAGCGCCACTCTTAATCTGATATACCCATGTATTCCCTACAATGTTCACAACGGGAAGTGGTGGAACAAATATCCAAGTATGGTTTTGTAGGAGAGAATTAAACTCTTCACTCATTGTATTAAGCCACCTAGGGTCCTTTGCAGCTTGTGTGAAGGAAGTTGGTTTGCATGGTGTACTAGAAAGAGAGACACTAAGCGAGGGAAGAATACATGAATTTAAAGACCCTGTCATAGGACAAGTAATCATGACATGTGAACAAGTACCTGATTATTCGAGAGCTAATGGTTGAGAGTAATTATAATTATTAGGAGATTAGGATTGTACAGTTTGATTAGAAATAGAAACATGTATATTTGAAGTTGGTTGCAAAGATGTAGGAGTAGACGGTATTATGGTAGAAAGAGCTTGCTTGTGTTGTAGAGATAAGGAAGGAGATTGGAGGGGAGTTGAAGGATTTGAATTATGATTAGAATTTTGTGGAGATAATACTGATGGAGCTACATACAAAATAGTTGAAGAGCGCGCAACATACATAGGAAGTTGAGAAAATTTGTCACTATTTGAACGGGAGAAGAGAGAGTCCTAGGAGAAGTTATAGACATATTTTGAGGAGTTAAAGAGATAGAGGGGAAAGAAGATATATCTGATGTGGAGATGAAATCAAAATTAGAGATAACAGCTGGTAAACCACACCTTTTATGAAAACTAATAGAAAAAAAAGTAGGAGAAGGTGGCGTGGCTTTCAGTGATGAAGAAAAATAAAGATTTTAAAATTGTAGTAGACTTTCCTCGAAACATAAAAACATAAGGAAACAGGAATTCTTTAAAATTTACATGACGTGAAATAATTATCCGATTAGTGGATGGATCCAAACATTTGAACCCCTTGTGTTGAGGAGATAGTCCAAGAAATACGCAATGTGTAGAACGAGGCTGAAACTTGTGAGCAAAAGAATGTGCAACATAATGGTAGTACAAACACCTAAATACCTTAATTCAATTGTAATCTGGTGGTTTACTATACAATTTTTCATAAGGAGAAATAAAATTGAGAACAGAAAGAGGAGTAATATTAATTAAATGAACCCCAAAAAGAGAGGCATCCGCCCAAAAAGAAAAAGGCATTGAAGCTTGAAGAAGAAGACATCGTATCAGATTATTAACACGTCGATGCTTTCTTTTTCTGTGCGATCATTTTGAGCGGAGGTATATGGACAAGTGAAGCGATGAATAATTCCATGCTCGCTAAAAAAAGAACGAAAAAGAGATTGTTATACTCTATGCCACGATCGAATTGAAAATACGCAATAAATGAATTGAAAATATTTGAGACCATTTTATAGAATTCTTTGAATTTATCAAATGCCTCTGACCTGTTCCGTATTAAATAAATCCAAGAGTAATTTGTGTAATCGTCAAGAAATAAAATATAATAACGAAAATCAGAATTTGAACTAAACGGAGCTTGCACACTTCTGAATTAATTAAAACAAAAGAAGAGTGTGCAATATTATGAAAGGAATTAAATGGCAACTTAGATTGTCTGCCCATGTGACAAATATTATAACTAGAAGTTTCAAAAGATGAATTACATGGAATAAAACTCATATGAACTAAAAGTGAAATAGAACGCTGCCCCGGATGGCCTAAATATTGGTGCCAAAGAAAGGAAGGCGAGATAACACTTGAAAGAGCAATATGAGAGGAGCGATTGGCGACTGTGTGAATTAGATAGAGAGGGTCGTTACTCTCACAACAGAGTAACACTAGTTTGGTCTTCTTGTCCTTAACAAAAAAACTAGAGTCAGTAAACGTAATGAGATAATTTTTGTTATCCGCACATAAACGTTGAACTGACATTAGATTCTTTTGTAGAGAGGAAAAATATAAAATATTCTTTAATTGAAGAGGCTTAGAAGACGTAATAATAGATGAAGAACTCGTAGATAAAATGGGAAGAAGATTACCATTTTCAACCATCCCTTGTGACGAACCAGTGTAAGTAGAGGGAGATGATAACAAATATTGATCGTTATATGTGTAGAAGCACCAAAATTAAGATACCATACAGAATGGACTTCCTCTAAATTCATAGTAGCAAATAATTTTGGAAGTGAATTGGGAACATAAGAATGATTAAAACGGTTCCTACACTCGAGAGCAGTTTGATAAAGTGAAAACAGATTTGACATTGTTTAGTCGACGTGAAAGGAGGTCGACCAAGAACTCCATAACCTAGAGAGGAAGGACAAAAATTTACTAAAAACCAGCCCATTGATTTGAGAAATTAGAGCGAGTAGAGTATTGACCTGGACCCATGCCTTTGTTCGATCTACCACGACCACGTCCATTGTACGATACTTTTGAATATATATTAGTCAGAGATAATGTAGAAGAATGAGGTTGAGAACTGGTTGTGTTGGAGTGGAAACAACTAAGGGAGTGTGAGAAGCGGGATCATCATTGTTTGTTGCATTAATATGTGCTTCTTCAGTGAGAAGTAATGGATGTAATGCTAGAAAAGTTGGGAGAGTTCCTGTAGCATTTAATCTAGAGACAAAAGTTTGATAGAAAGATGGAAGTCCTTGTAATGATTGGGTTACTAAATCATCGTCAGAAATTGGTTTTCCAACTGCTCTAAGTGAACAAGCAAGTGGAGTTGTTGAAGATATTCCCCCATGGAAAGTAACCATTTCTTAAAATTTTTAGATTTTGATTTCAGATGAATTGACGAGAAAGAAACCTGATCAAGGTAGAGAGAAGCAAGAACATCCCAAGTCTCTTTGGAGGTTTCACAAGCATAGATAAGAAGAGAATGAAGGATTGGAGGTGAAAGGGTGTCATTGATCCAAATGAGTGTTATAGTATCAAATTGAATCCACAGTCCATACTCATCATGGGTTGATGCTAGAGATGAAATATAGCTATCAACCAAAGAAAGAAGGTTGTGACTTTTTAGAACAGTAAGAAAAACCTTATTCCATATAAGATAATTAAGATATGTCAATGTGACGACCCAAAGGGGTCATCACTTATTTAATTAATTATTTCGAGCTTCTGAGGCCTTGAAAACCTCATTCTATATTGCCTCGATTTACGTACACGATCCGAGCATATAGCCGGAAAGATTTTGTGATAGAAAATATGAATTCTATGAGAAATTTGGATAAAAATGATATTAATATTGATATGATTGATTTCGGTCAACATTTTTGGTAAACGGATCCGGACCCGAGACTGGATGGTCCCGAGAGGTCCGTAGGAAAATATGGGACTTGGACATGCGTCCGGAGTCGAATTCTGAGGCCTAGAGCCCAAGTTATGAATTTTTATGTGAAATGGTTTTTGATGCAATTATTAAAGGAAATAAATTAATTGACCTTGGTATCGGGCTCATATTTTGGTTCCGACGCCCGGTACAAGTCTTAAATATTATATATGTGATTTCTGTAAAGTTTGGTGACATTTGGATGTCGTTTGAGATGTTTTGGACCTTGAGTCCCAAGTTTGAAAGTTTTGAAAACTAAAGGCATGAAAATCATGCATTTGAGGCTTGATTTGATGAAAACGAGGTGATATTGGCGATGTGATCGCACGAACAAGTTCATAATGTGTTTTTGAGGTTATGTGCATATTTGGTTTGGAGCCCCGAGGGCTCGGGTGAACTTTGGATAGGCCACGAGATCAATTTTTTCATGTTAGAAGTTGATGTCTGCAACTGGTCTGCAGAGTTCGCAAATGCGAACTCCCCACTATTCTGCAGAGTTCGCAAATGCGAACAATAGTTCGCAAATGCGAACTCCCCCCTACTGTGCCTGTGTTCGCAAATGCGAGCTATAGTTCGCAAATGCGAACTGGCCACTATTCTGCCTGGGTTCGCAAATGCGAACAATAGTTCGCAAATGCGAACCTCCCCATATTTAGCTTGTGTTCGCAATTGCGAACAATAGTTCGCAAATGCGAACTTCCCAGTTTTGCCTTGGCTTCGCAAATGCGAAGAAAAGTTCGCAAATGCGAATTTCCCACCCTTAGCTTATTTTTCAAACTCCAGAAATTGGTCGGGGTTCGCAATTGCGAACCCATGTTCGCAAATGCGAACACAGAGACCTGAAAAACACGAATTTCAGTCATTTCTTCACATTTTACAAAACCAAAATACCCATTTGCGATTCTTCAAGGATTTCTTCTTCATCAAAATGATTGTAAGTCACTTTTTACTTAATTCTTTCAATTCCTAACATCATTAAACATGTTTTTCATAAGAAATCAAAGATTTTCATGGTAAAATTCTTGTTTTTGTTAGAAAATAGGGTTTTTCATAAATTGGGGAATTAGACCTCGAATTGAGGTCCGATTTGGAAACAAATTATATATATGAACTCGTGGGGGAATGGGTAACCGGATTTTGGTCCTAGCCCCGAATTCCGACCATATGGGCCCGGGATTGAAATTTACTATTCATGGCAGAATGTTGTAAAAGTGGTATTTGGTATTAAGAATTAGTTTGTTGAGTAAGAATTGATGTTATTAAATCAATTGTGTATAGATACGGTTGGATTGGAGCCAAATTGAAAGAAAAGACATTTCCACGGAGTGAATTGTTCATAAGCATTCGAGGTAAGTGTTTGTTCTATCCTAGCTTGAGGGAATAGGATTATGTGTTATGTGTTATGTGATCGAGTGCGGTGTATGGGTTGTGGTGACGAGCATCCATACACTGGCGTCTAGTATGACCGTGAGTCGTTGGAAAATGATATTTTGAGATATATTACGGGTGAATTGTTATTGTTCTCCCTTGTTGGGACTTGTTGTGAAGATAATTATTGATTGCCCTTGATGGGACGATTTATGAATTGCTGTTTCTTTCTCTGCCCTTAACTGTGATTGTTATTTGGGTGAGGAAGAGTGATAATGCACGAAGGGTGATGCCGTGCCATGTTTATTTATTTATGCGCGAAGGTTAATGTCGTGCCATGTTTATTTATTGATTATGCACGAAGGATCATGTCGTGCCCTGTTATTGAACCATGTACGAAGGATCATGCCGTACTATGGATGTGAGGATGAGAGTAAAAGCACGAAGGGTGATGCCGTGTACTTTATTTGTTTGTTTGGTGAGGATGAGAGTAAAAGCACGAAGGGTGATGCCGTGTACTTTATTTGTTTATTTGGTGAGGATGAGAGTAAAAGCACGAAGGGTGATGCCGTGCAATTACTTGCTATTTTTTTTGAAGTGATATTATTCGTGTTTACATTATACTTTGTTTTCTTTCTGAAATTATTAACTGTGGTTAGTTGTTAGATTCTTTAAGATATTCCTTATTGTGTTATTACTTGATTATTTCTTGTTATTTTGTGGTACACATATATATATTGAATTGCACAGGTTTATGTGGGTGTCTGGTCCTAGGCTTGTCACTACTTCACCGGGATAGGCCACGCACTTACCAACGCATGGGGTCGGTTGTGCTGATACTACACTTCTGTGCGTTTTTGCACAGGTCCAGGTTACGATCAGGAGCAGCAGCAGTAAATAGATTGCGTGGGAGTTGATCATATTTGAGACCGAGGTAGCTTGCAGACGTCCGCAGGCCCGGCGTCTCTCTCTTTATTTATGTTATTAGTCGTAGTCTCTTTGTTCCGAGACAAACAGAATTATGTTATATTTCCTTCAGACTTTTATGTGTAGTATTCCATAGTAGTTTGTGAGTTGGTGACTCCAAGTCTTGGGTAGAGGATTTCGGTATGATTTTTACCTTGTGATTTATTATTTCCATTTCGATAAAGTATTCCGCATTTATTTAATTAAAATTGTGTTAAAAATAGGATAGTATGAATACAGTGGCTTGCCTAGCTACCACGAGTAGGCGCCATCACGATCCCGATATTGGGGGAAAATCCGGGTCGTGACAAGTTGGTATCAGAGCTCTAGGTTACATAGGTCTCACCACTCACGAACAAGCTTAGTAGAGTTTGAGAGGTAGGTACGGAGACGTCCGTACTTGTCCTCCAAAGTCTATTGAGTTAGGAAAGAGTCTCTCATTTGTTCTTTCTTGTCGTGCGACTTGTTCCTCAAATACTGATTGAACTTCTATTCTGTCCTTTGGCAGATGGTGAGGACACGCGCTTCTTCGTCCGCTGACCAGCAGCCCGAGCCCCAGGCAGCTCCCGTGAGGGGCGGGGGCCAAGGCCGTATCAGAGGCCGTGGTAGGGGTAGAGCTCAGCCCCAGGCAGCTACTCCGGAGGTGGAGCCTCATATTGAGATTGACGAGGAGGTTCCGATTCCAGCAGCTCCAGTGGGCCCAGCTCAGGTCCTAGGAGAGGCTTTATTTACCCCGGATCTCCGGGATGCTTTGGTCAGAATAGCGGGATTCATGGACAGCATTGCCAGAGCGGGTTTATTATCAGTTGCCCCAGCCACTTCTCAGGCTGGAGGAGGGGCCCAGACTCCTATTGCTCATACTCCGGAGCCGGTAGCTCCTCAGCCTCAGGCACCAGTAATTCAGCCAGCTGTGGCCACTCAGTCAGGTACCACAGCTCATGCCGGTGATGGAGCGGCCATGACTTCCGATTCGTTATGGAGGCTTGATCGGTTCTCCAAGCTATTTACCACTACATTCAGTGGAGCCGCATCAGAGGATCCTCAGGACTTTTTATTCGGTTGCCATGAGATTCTCAAGACTATGGGGATCGTGGAGACAAACGGAGTTGACTTCTGTACCTTCAGACTTGCAGGATCCGCCAAGACTTGGTGGAGAGATTATTGCTTGACTCGACCAGCAGGGTCCCCAGCTTTATCATGGGACCGGTTTGCGGAACTATTTATGGAGAAGTTTCTCCCTGCTACTCAGAGGGATGTACTTCGGAGGCAGTTTGAGCGCCTCCATCAGGGCACTATGACAGTTACACAGTATGAGACGAGATTTATCGACTTGGCTCGTCATGCGGTGGTGATACTTCCCACGGAGCGGGAGAGGGTCCGCAGATTTATAGATGGGCTCAATCAGCCGATTAGACTCCGGATGGCTATGGGTGTGGGGAGTGACATATCATTTCAGGAGGCAGCCAATGCAGCACGCAGAGTTGAGATGGCTCTTGCTAGGGGAGGCGGTTATTCTTCAGATAAGAGGCCTCGTCATTCAGGTAGATTTGGTGGTTCTTCCTCCGGTAGCAGAGAATCCTTTGATAGAGGCCAGTCCTCCAGGCCTTTTCATTCCGCCCTTCAGGCTTCACAGGGTGGATCAGGTGATCGTGGTTCTCGGGGGTATTATTCAGACCAGTCTCCTATTAGTGCTCGGCCTCTTCAGAGCGTTCGTGGAGGCCATTCAGGTCGTCAGGGCCAGCAGCCCTATCAGTCTAAGAGTTGCTACGGTTGTGGCGACCCGGGTCATTTTATCAGGAATTGCCCTATAGCAGCGGGCAACTCTCAGCAGCGGGGTCCTCGTCCTATGATTCAGGCCCCAGCTGACCCTCGGCCTGCCCAGCCGGCCAGAGGCGGGGGTAGAGATTATAGAGGTGGAGGTCGAGACCGTAGAGGTGGAGACCGGCCGGCCAGAGGTAGAGGTCGGCCGGTTGATGGTCGTCCCAGAGACGCAGCTCGGAGGGGAGGTGCGGATCCCCGATTCTATGCCTTACCGGCCAGGCCGAGGCAGAGGCATCGGATGCCGTGATTACGGGTACTATTCTTATGTGTGGCGGAGGTGCTTCGGTATTATTTGACCCTGGATCTACATATTCCTATGTGCCTTCCTACTTCGCACCGTATTTGGCTGTGCCCAGCTATGCTCTGGATATTCCAGTTTATGTGGCTACACCGGTGGGCGACTCCATTGTAGTCGATCGGGTGCATCGTTCGTGCGTAGTTATATTTGGGGGTCTCGAGACCCGTGTCGATCTGTTGCTTTTGGATATGGTAGATTTTGATGTCATATTGGGGATGGACTGGTTGTCCCCATACCATGCTATTCTTGATTGTCATGCTAAGACTATCACCTTAGCCTTGCCAGAATCACCCCGATTAGAGTGGAAGGGTACCTCAAGCCACTCCGTTCGCACTGTTATTTCTTATGTTAAGGCTCGACGTATGGTCGAGAAGGGGTGTCTAGCTTATTTGGCTTATGTTCGTGATTCCAGCGCAGAAGTTCCTTCCATTGAGTCGGTCCCTATTGCACGGGAGTTTCCTGAGGTTTTTCCTTCAGACCTGCCGGGCATGCCACCCGACAGGGATATTGATTTCGTATTGATCCGGCACCGGGTACTCAGCCCATCTCTATTCCACCCTATCGTATGGCCCCGCGGAACTAAAAGAGTTGAAAGATCGGTTGCAGGACCTTCTTGAGAAGGGCTTTATCAGCCCAGTGTTTCCCCCTGGGGAGCACCCGTGTTATTTGTAAAGAAGAAGGATGGCTCGATGCGGATGTGTATTGATTACCGGCAGTTAAACAAGGTGACTATCAAAAATAAATATCCACTGCCGAGGATTGATGATTTGTTTGACCAACTCCAGGGAGCGAGGGTATTCTCTAAGATAGACTTGAGGTCAGGCTACCATCAGCTGAAGATCAGGGCGGCTGACATTCCTAAGACAGCCTTTCGCTCTAGATATGGGCATTATGAGTTCTTGGTCATGTCCTTCGGGTTGACCAATGCCCCAGCAGCATTCATGGAGTTGATGAATCGGGTATTCGGGCCTTACTTAGATCCTGTTCGTGATAGTCTTCATAGATGACATCCTGGTGTACTCCCGCAGCCGGGAAGAGCACGAGCAGCACCTCAGAGTGGTTCTTCAGACTCTGAAAGATAACCGGCTATATGCCAAATTTTCTAAATGTGAGTTCGGGCTGAGTTCGGTAGCATTTACGGGTCACATTGTATTAGTGGAAGGTATTCGAGTAGACCCAAAGAAGATTGAGGCGGTCCGAATTGGCCTCGACCGGCTTCGGTGAGCGAGATCCGGAGTTTCTTGGGATTAGCGAGGTTACTACCGTCGTTTTGTAGAGGGTTTTCTTCTATTGCGGCCCCGATGACCGGGTTGACCCGGAAGGGTGTTCGGTTTCGGTGGTCGAGAGGAGTGTGAGGCGAGCTTTCGAAGCTCGAGACGGCCTTGACCACGGCACCGGTGTTGATACTACCTACGGGTACGGGGCCTTATACGGTTTATTGTGACGCATCTCGTACAGGGCTTGGAGCGGTATTGATGCGGGATGGTAAGGTTATCGCTTATGCTTCGAGGCGATTAAAGATACATGAGAAGAATTATCCAGTTCATGATCTTGAGTTAGCAGCAGTGGTTCATGCCTTAAAGATCTGGAGGCATTACCTATATGGTGTGACATGTGAGGTGTACACTGATCACAAAAGCCTACAGTACTTGTTCAAACAGAAGGAGTTGAATCTACGACAGCGGAGATGGTTAGAGTTGCTAAAAGACTATGATGTTACTATATTATATCACCCGGGTAAGGCCAATGTGGTGGCCGATGCATTGAGTAGAAAGTATGCCGGCATGGGTAGTCTTGCATATATTCCGGTCAATCAGAGACCATTAGCTCTAGATGTCCAGGCCTTAGCCAACCGGTTCGTGAGATTAGACATTTCTGAGCCTAGCAGAGTGTTAGCCCGCACGGTCGCTCGTTCTTCCTTATTAGAGCGTATCCGTGAGAGGCAATTTGATGATCCTCATTTGCGTGAGTTGAGAGATACGGTACAGCGGGGAGGTGCCACACAGGGTAAACCTAGATGATGATGGGGTATTGAAATTGCGGGGTCGAGTTTGTGTGCCCAATGTCGAAGGAATTCGAGAGTTGATCTTAGCAGAGGCCCACAGTTCACGGTATTCTATTCACCCGGGCGCCGCGAAGATGTATCAGGGACTTACGGCAACACTATTGGTGGCGCGGAATGAAGAAAGATATCGTTGCGTATGTCGCTCGGTGTCTAAATTGTCGACAGGTGAAATATGAGCACCGGAGACCTGGTGGTGTATTCCGGAGGATTGAAATTCCCGAGTGGAAATGGGAGCGGATCACTATGGACTTCGTTACTTGGACTTCCTTTGACTCGGAGGAAATTTGATGCTATTTGGGTCATTGTTGATAGGTTGACCAAGTCAGCACACTTTATCCCAGTATCCGTCTCCTACTCGTCGGAGAGGTTAGCGGAGGTTTACATTAGGGAGATTGTTCGTCTCCATGGAGTGCCGGTATCTATTATCTCCGATCGGGGAACGCAGTTTACCTCGCGGTTCCGGAGAGCGGTCCGGCGGGAGTTAGGCACTCGGGTTCAGTTGAGTACGACATTTCATCCTCGGACGGATGGCCGGTCCGAGAGGACTATTCGGATTCTCGAGGACATGCTTCGAGCCTGTGTCATTGATTTCGGAGGCTCGTGGGATCGGTTTCTACCATTAGCAGAGTTCGCCTACAATAACAGAGCTACCAATCTAGCATCCGGATGGCTCCGTATGAGGCGTTGTATGGTAGGCGATGTCGATCACCGGTCGGATGGTTTGAACCGGGAGAGGCTCGGTTGTTGGGTACAGACTTAGTTCAGGAGGCCTTGGATAAGGTCAAGACTATTCAGGAGAGATTGCGTTCAGCTCAGTCCAGGCAGAAGACTTATGCGGATCGTAAGGTTCGAGATGTAGATTTCATGGTTGGTGAACGAGTATTGCTCTCAGTGTCTCCTATGAAGGGCGTGATGAGATTTGGAAAGAAGGGAAAACTTATCCCTAAGTTTATTGGCCCATTCGAGATTCTTGATCGTGTGGGAGAGGTGGCATATAATCTTGCCTTGCCACCTAGCTTGTCAGCTGTACATCTAGTGTTTCATGTGTCCATGCTCCAAAAATATCACGGCGATCCATCGCACGTGTTAGATTTTAGCACTGTCCAATTGGACAAAGATCTATCCTATAAGGAGGAGCCGGTAGCTATTCCAGATCGGCAGGTTCGATAGTTGAGGTCGAAGAATTTTCCTTCTGTGCGAGTTTAGTGGAGGGGACAGCTTCCTGAGGCATCGACCTAGGAGTCCGAATCTGACATGCCGAGCCAATATCCTCATTTATTCCATGACTCGAGTACTTCTTTCTTTTGTCCGTTCGAGGACGAACGGTTGTTTTAGAGGTGGAGAATGTGACGACCCAAAGGGTCATCACTTATTTAATTAATCATTTCGAGCTTCTGAGGCCTTGAAAACCTCATTCTATGTTGCCTCGAGTTACGTGCACGATCCGAGCATGTAGCCGGAAAGATTTTGTGATAGAAAATATGAATTCTATGAGAAATTTGGATAAAAATGATATTAATATTGATATGGTTGACTTCGGTCAACATTTTTGGTAAACGGATCCGGACCCGAGACTTGATGGTCCCGAGAGGTCCGTAGGAAAATATGGGACTTGGACATGCGTCCGGAGTCGAATTCTGAGGCCTAGAGCCCAAGTTATGAATTTTTATGTGAAATGGTTTTTGATGCAATTATTAAAGGAAATAAATTAATTGACCTTGGTATCGGGCTCGTATTTTGGTTCCGACGCCCGGTACAAGTCTTAAATATTATATATGTGATTCCTGTAAAGTTTGGTGACATTTGGATGTCGTTTGAGATGTTTTGGACCTTGAGTCCCAAGTTTGAAAGTTTTGAAAACTAAAGGCATGAAAATCATGCATTTGAGGCTTGATTTGATGAAAACGAGGTGATATTGGCGATGTGATCGCATGAACAAGTTCATAATGTGTTTTTGAGGTTATGTGCATATTTGGTTTGGAGCCCCGAGGGCTCGGGTGAACTTTGGATAGGCCACGAGATCAATTTTTTCATGTTAGAAGTTGCTGTCTACAACTGGTCTGCAGAGTTCGCAAATGCGAACAATAGTTCGCAAATGCGAACTCCCCACTATTCTGCAGAGTTCGCAAATGCGAACAATAGTTCGCAAATGCGAACTCCCCCTATTGTGCCTGTGTTCGCAAATGCGAACTATAGTTCGCAAATGCGAACTCGACACTATTCTGCCTGGGTTCGCAAATGCGAACAATAGTTCGCAAATGCGAACCTCCCCATATTTAGCTTGTGTTCGCAATTGCGAACAATAGTTCGCAAATGCGAACTTCCCAATTTTGCCTTGGCTTCGCAAATGCGAAGAAAAGTTCGCAAATGCGAACTTCCCACCCTTAACTTATTTTTCAAACTCCAGAAATTGGTCGGGGTTCGCAATTGCGAACCCATGTTCGCAAATGCGAACACACATACCTAAAAAACACGAATTTCACTCATTTCTTCACATTTTACAAAACCAAAACACCCATTTGCGATTCTTCAAGGATTTCTTCTTCATCAAAACGATTGTAAGTCACTTTTTACTTAATTCTTTCAATTCCTAACATCATTAAACATGTTTTTCATAAGAAATCAAAGATTTTCATGGTAAAATTCTTGTTTTTGTTAGAAAATAGGGTTTTTCATAAATTGGGGAATTAGACCTCGAATTGAGGTCCGATTTGGAAACAAATTATATATATGAACTCGTGGGGGAATGGGTAACCGGATTTTGGTCCTAGCCCCGAATTCCGACCATGTGGGCCCGGGATTGAAATTTACTATTCATGGCAGAATGTTGTAAAAGTGGTATTTGGTATTAAGAATTAGTTTGTTGAGTAAGAATTGATGTTATTAAATCAATTGTGTATAGATACGGTTGGATTGGAGCCAAATTGAAAGAAAAGACATTTCCACGGAGTGAATTGTTCATAAGCATTCGAGGTAAGTGTTTGTTCTATCCTAGCTTGAGGGAATAGGATTATGTGTTATGTGTTATGTGATCGAGTGCGGTGTATGGGCTGCGGTGACGAGCATCCATACACTGGCGTCTAGTATGACCGTGAGTCGTTGGAAAATGATATTTTGAGATATATTACGGGTGAATTGTTATTGTTCTCCCTTGTTGGGACTTGTTGTGAAGATAATTATTGATTGCCCTTGATGGGACGATTTATGAATTGCTGTTTCTTTCTCTGCCCTTAACTGTGATTGTTATTTGGGTGAGGAAGAGTGATAATGCACGAAGGGTGATGCCGTGCCATGTTTATTTATTTATGCGCGAAGGTTAATGCCGTGCCATGTTTATTTATTGATTATGCACGAAGGATCATGCCGTGCCCTTGTTATTGAACCATGTACGGAGGATCATGCCGTACTATGGATGTGAGGATGAGAGTAAAAGCACGAAGGGTGATGCCGTGTACTTTATTTGTTTGTTTGGTGAGGATGAGAGTAAAAGCACGAAGGGTGATGCCGTGTACTTTATTTGTTTATTTGGTGAGGATGAGAGTAAAAGCACGAAGGGTGATGCCGTGCAATTACTTGCTATTTTTTTGAAGTGATATTATTCGTGTTTACATTATACTTTGTTTTCTTTCTGAAATTATTAACTGTGGTTAGTTGTTAGATTCTTTAAGATATTCCTTATTGTGTTATTACTTGATTATTTCTTGTTATTTTGTGGTACACATATATATATTGAATTGCACGGGTTTATGTGGGTGTCTGGTCCTATGCTTGTCACTACTTCGCCGGGATAGGCCAGGCACTTACCAGCACATGGGGTCGGTTGTGCTGATACTACACTTCGTGCGTTTTTGCACAGGTCCAGGTTACGATCAGGAGCAGCAGCAGTAAATCGATTGCGTGGGAGTTGATCATATTTGAGACCGAGGTAGCTTGCAGACGTCCGCAGGCCCGGCGTCTCTTTCTTTATTTATGTTATTAGCTGTAGTCTCTTTGTTCCGAGACAAACAGAATTATGTTATATTTCTTTCAGACTTTCATGTGTAGTATTTCATAGTAGTTCGTGAGTTGGTGACTCCAAGTCTTGGGTAGAGGATTTCAATATGATTTTTACCTTGTGATTTATTATTTCCATTTCGATAAAGTATTCCGCATTTATTTAACTAAAATTGTGTTAAAAATAGGATAGTATGAATACAGTGGCTTGCCTAGCTACCACGAGTAGGCGCCATCACGATCCCGATATTGGGGGAAAATCCGGGTCGTGACAGTCAACTCAATAGGTACAAAACCTTTAATATTAACAATAGTTGGAGGAGGAATTGAAAGACTCAAAGAGGATTAAGTAGAGATCTTCTGATTTGGAGAAGAAATTTGAGTGGAAGAAGAGGTTTGGGAAGCCATGGTGCTTCATACCAAGTTGAAATTTAAAATAAAGAACAATTTACAAAGGAGAGGCCAGAAGTACTCTCATTTATATTAAAAATACAAAAAACTGTCAATGAAACTAACTACTACAATATATGCGTACAACGCTAATTACTATAATATCCTTGTCATCAACAATTTGTAGTTTTATCTATGGCCAAAGTTGTACCCAAAGTTGTACCCTTGGTCGGTAAGTATTGATGCAGTATGCCCCTTTTCTTGAATAGGGGCCAAAAATAATGGTTCCATCACCAGAAGTATTCAGTAAATGTTAGGACAAGGAACTCTTTTAAGCAGTATCACAATCACACAAGTCAAAAGAAAAAGATTGAGCTCTCAATTTTCTCCAAATCATTTTTACCTCTTTTAGCTTATACACAAATTGAAAAATGAAA